>VWPW01012042.1:464695-587027 GCA_013389825.1 Crypturellus undulatus | reverse complement strand
AGAGGAGAGGAGAGGAGAGGAGAGGAGAGGAGAGGAGAGGAGAGGAGAGGAGAGGAGAGGAGAGGAGAAAGCAAAGAGAGAAAGAAAAGTGTGAATCTAATCCCTTGTGCGTGGCAGTGGTTTGTTCACTTTAAGGCAGCTTTGAGGATGTTGATGTTTCACATCTAGGTAAGGAAGAGATGATTAAACTGCTGTAAGGGTGGGTTTTACATGCAGGATAAAAGCACTAGAGAGATCTCATTATTATGTTCTTCAAAAGCTTTTCATACAGCAGCCTCACTGAATGTGATGCATTCAAGTCATCTGGACAGAAAAGCTGTGGTACTTAACAAAGAGGATAAAGCTATAGACCAGGAACTGAGTAAAACAAGAAGCTTCTAGTAATTAGCCTCCTCCAGCAATTTCAAGAAGAGGGTGCATGAGAGGGTAAATGTCATGCACATGATAGAGTCCTAAATTTGCACAAAGAAAAGGGTGAAGGTTAGGGAACAGACCCCTCTCCAGCCAGAGAGAACATGCAAACACTCAGAAATCATATTGTCTCCCCTTTGCTGACCTGCAGTGTATTTCAGGACCTTTCAAACTGAATAGTCTTTATTGAAGTGATCAAATGAAAGGCCAAAATACTACTGGATCTAACCACCTCTGAATCCCTCACCTTTCACCACTCAGAAAGAAGAAAAGTAAAACTAAATGCCTGAAATCTAAGAACCATGTACATTTTCCACAAAGATGAATCAGTGCTTGGAGCCCAAGAATGAAGGCTGGGTGAGGGTCTATGAAGAACGCTTGCTGTTGGCTCTCACCATTACCAATATCTTTAGTATGCCATGAGGTCCCTCAGTGCAGGACAGCTCTCCCTTATATCTTAGGGCTGGAGAGGTTTTGGTAAGCAGCTATCTTGGAAGCACAGAAGGAGCAAGCGAGTGGGGACTTTAAGATCAAAGCAGAAGCATGTCGTCTCCCTGGGAACTAACTAACCTCCAAGAGATTCTGCCTCTTCCCACAGCCTTTGCTGTCCCTAGCTCAACTATCAGACTACTGTGACCTACATGTCACTGAATCTCTTCTTGTAAGGATCTGAAACTTGATCTTTTGTTATTACTTAAATGGTCTGAAAAAAACAACTCGTCAATATACTTACTAAAAACTGCATGGTTCTGGGACTGGAGCTCTGCAAATGAAAGTTTTAAAAGGTGCATGGCGTTCAGTAATATTACAAAGAAGAACAAATGAAGCCTACAAATCGCCCTGCTGAGGTCATATTTGGTCTGTGTCAGGAGTACTTCTAGATGAAGCAATAAGGACTGTCCCGTGCTTTAAAAGCACACGTGCTTATCTCTATTCCCAAGTTTAATGTGGAAGAAACTCTTGGAAACATCGAAAGAACAGACCGAAGCAAATGTAGAATTGTGTTTAGGCAAACCAGAGCACAGTCAAAGACAATTTCAGAAGATCATAGATTTGATTAACCAGTCTGAGAGCATTCTCATTTGGAATGAACAACATGCTGGTACAATGCTGTGGCTAATGGCAGCATTACAGAACAGCTGCCTGTATTCCAGAATGCAATCATTCACTACAAGTGAAACAAAATTAAACATGTATCTAGTTGTTTTGGTTGGTGTCTCTTGAGACATTTCTTCCTGTCAAGAATGAATTATTATTTGTGTAAAATGCATCTTGCAAACATACACACCAAGGGAGTAAGGATATTTCTCTGTCAAAGTTTTAGAACTGGATGTCACAAATATTTGTGCTGCCACTTGTCAGCTCTAAAGGAAATGTGGCATTTGTACATCATTTCTGACCTGTATTGCCAAAGTGTATGGCAAACATGCCACAGGAAGAAACTCTTTCGTTAAAACTTTTCCAGACCTATCATCTTATTACTCCAGCATCAAACCTAAATCCTTGTTGATCTGCCTGCAGGTTAAATCTACACTTCCTTGACTATCATCATAACTTTGCAAAGTGGAATTTGCTGTTGATCTTGTAGGAAACAGACATGCATCCTATTCAAAGTAGATTTTTTCCTGGTAAAAGACTGTGTGTAGCAGGAAAACAAGACTTAGAGTATACAAAAAAAAAAAAAAGACATTAAAGACATTAGATGGGACACCACAGAAAATCAGTCATCCAAATACTACTGGTTATTCTAGCAAGGTCTGCATGGTTCCATTTGATCATGTACTTTGAGGCTGACCCAGTGAGGTGGACCCAGATGGTCCACCTACATTCCCATCTGCAACCCCCTCAGGAGCTTCCAGAGTTTCACCAGGTGCAACAGCAGCCCAGGCTCTTCTGGTGCTCACAACAGCAACCCCAAGCGCGGGAAGCAGAGGTGTCTCCATCAGGGACAGGTGTCTTCTTTCTTCTAGGCCTGTCTTTGTGTGGATTGACTACAGACAGCAATATTTGAATGTATTTTATGACTATAACAAAGACTTCCACGAAATGATCACAGAAACACTTCCAACACAACAGATATTTGGCAAAAGTTGTCCAAAATTGCTCACCTGAATTCTTCTTAGTTTCTTTTCTTTTTAAAATCAAAATATTTGCAAAGAGTAATATTGTTTTTATATTCCTGAAGGAAAAACTGCTTGTTAACTAGAGTTAAAGATCTTAAGGTCACATTTTTAGAGACTAACCACTAAAAAGATTATTTGGCTGCATCACAAATGATTCAATTTCTCTTACTTGAAGGGCAAGCCACAGACATTTTTGTAAACACAGCGAATATCTTAAAGAATTTTGGTCTGGCTTTTGTGTAGCTCAAGATCAAGACAAAACAGAGACATGTAGGTAAGAAGGTATTCTTTACTATTTTAACACCACTGTACTAAAAAATCTACTTTTGTTTTTTTGCTCCAGACCTTCCTGTGTGTGGTTTTGTTTTGTTTTGTTTTTCCCTACTGACTTTAATTCACCTAGCTAGTATCAAGACAGGATACATTGCTTCAAATCAGACAGCTTTTATCCAGTATTTTCCCATGCTTATAAATTTTACTTCTGTATACCAAACCGATGGATTGGTAAGAGATTCAAACATCTAGCTAATGAGCAGTTGTTCAATAAACTCTTCACAGGAAGAGCTTAAAGTTCACCTGGTTCTCCTACCCTTTACAGAACATGGTATTTCTCCCTGAATAATTCTTATTTTCTTTGACCCTGAGGTTTTTGAACTTTGCTGTTACTGCATTGATCTAGAAAAACTGAAAATTTTGTGTTGTACTTTCATTGTATAATTCACAAAATACATATGTCTCATATGCAATTGATGGAAAGCAATGGTAAAAGAAAATGCACTTTATGAAGAGGAGTTGTGATTCTCAAGCTACGTATTGCCTCAATACCAATAAACTTCCAAGATGTTTCAAAACCAAACCCTTTTGCCTGTAATTGTCTCTTTCCCATCACGATCGCATATATATATATATATAAGAAAAAAAAAATGCCAGTAAGAAGTAACAGCAGAGAGGTCTCGAAGTGTTTTTCATAGACCTTTCACTAGTGGAGCCATCTGCTTCTCAGGTAATGCAGTGGTTCAAATTCACATTGTGAATCACTCTGCAAAGAACAGATTTTTCAATATTTTTCCTTTTCCCTTCCCCTTTCCAGCCTCTCTCTCTCTCTTACTGCTGCCCTATATACTGCAAGCAAACCATAGGTCACAGCAGAGCACATTTAGCAAAGTCCTAGTGTAAAAAGAGTAGCATC
This sequence comes from Crypturellus undulatus, assembly GCA_013389825.1. NCBI lineage: Eukaryota > Metazoa > Chordata > Aves > Tinamiformes > Tinamidae > Crypturellus > Crypturellus undulatus. Next base: position 583,304 of record VWPW01012042.1, on the reverse strand, counting down.
TGGTCAACACTAGGCCTCTTCCAGCTTCTTCCACCAGAGCCCAACCATCCCCAAAGTCCCTGCATGGTTGCACACACGGTAGCCAAGCTGTGGCAATGGAGCAGAAAGCAGAAGGACTGTGTGCATTTTATTTGTGACAGTGGCAGGTATTATCCTGTTGTTTATTATCTGGGGGCAAAGTGGAGTACGACTCACACGCTCTAGGCTGTGCCGATGTTTATAGACTTTGCACGTTTTTCCTTCATAGGTTCTTTTCAGGAAACTTCACAGTGCAGCTGGAAAAGATCCACAAGGTGAGTCACAAGGTAGGTTCCTGCAGGCCAAACCAAACACAGAGTTTCAGCTAAAAGCAGCTTTTTATGGGAAATATGGAATGTGACAACTGTTTGCATTGGAAGTTCCTTTGAGCACTCAAGGCCAAGCTCACCCAGGAGTTTGTGTACTCCTGAGCATCCTGGAAAGGGTGATTGGGCTCTTTTTTCACATCTTTGGGTATACATTTGATTGATATATAGCTTACAAAGCCTGTGATGCCATGGGCACCTGCTTGTTTCTATCTATTTCTCCTGCCTCTTCTTATTAACATTTTTCGAAAGCTTATTTTTTTCCCCTAGGAAAGCTTGTAAAAAAATAGTAAATGCTTGTGTAGCCAATTTTCATCTATTTATTTTGGTTGTTTGCTTTTGCTCTTCTTCAGAGAGACGTTTATGCATAAATAAGCTATGACCCGCCATCCCAGAGGGAGGAAATGGGAGACAGTGCATGAAAATATTCTCCAGTTTTCCTCCCATAATTTTGGTAATGACACCATACTAAATGATCAAGCGTTTCCTGCAAAGGATTTTGGTGTATTTTCTTTTCATCATTTAAGGTGTACAGATTTAAGATTCTCAGATCCTTACACTAAAGCGGAAAAAAAATCTGAAGTTTTAAGTCCTTCAAGGTCTGTATCATACCACATTTAAACAACCAATTAAGGTTTAATTTCACTGTAGTTTTCAGATACAAGGCAATCACTGTCTCCTGCAGTGTTGATAAGAACTGCAGCAACAAAGACTAGCACTCCAAGTAGTAATTTAAAACAAGAGAAAGGAGGTAAAAGTAAAAGATTTCCCTCTCTGAAAGAAACTAATTATAACCCTACACCAGCCATTTCTCACCCTGACAACTGCTATTAAAAAATAATAATAATAATGTTTTGGGGGAATTTGTTGTTGTTGTTTTACTGAGGTTAAGGGAGGAAAAGCAACAGCAGGGGCAATGGATACAAAAGTAGTAGAAGCATTCCCCCATGCTGCCCTGCAGATTACTGTTTCACTGACCTGTGAGCAGCCTTCACTGTGAAGGCAGATGCATTCAAGAAGGCATATAAACTCATCCTCGAGCCTCTCTGAAGCGGTACTCAGCTATCAAGCTCCCAGAACTAGTAGTTAAGCAGAGCGTCTGGTGTGTGATCATTTCATGTCATGGATCACTATGAGTGAAAACCTATGCTGAAAATTACTTCTTTTCATACAAGATGCAAAATAGAGGCAAGGCTAGCAATGTAGGTACTACCTAAATTTGGCAAAATTAAATGGGAGCAATTTCACTGACCTTACCAGAAAGTGGCTTCTAAATATAGTGTTCAAACTTCCCTAACTCTATAACATGATCACTCCCAATAGTCCCAAGTCTATTTTTTTCTAAATAGGACTACATGGCTGAGTATACACCACAGGATTGATGCAATATCCACACCATTGTAGTCAAAAGTCATTTGTTCTATTATATCAGCTTTCCCTATTTATATTTAAAAAACAAAAGAGAAAATAGAGGGAGAAGGAGGAGCGGGAGAAGGAGAGGCATAAATAATATGGAATGAATATCTGCATAAATTCTCACAGAATCATAGAATCATTATGGTTAGAAAAGACCTTCAAGATCATCGAGTCCAACCGTAAGCCCTGCTAAAACATGTCCCTAAGTAAGTGCCTCATCTACACATTTCTTCAACACTACCAGGGATGGTGCAGCCATCACTTCCTTAGGCAGCCTGTTCCAGTGCTTCCCCACTTTCCCTGTAGAAATTTTTCCTAACATCTAATCTGAACCTCTCCTGGTGCAATTTGAGGTCATTTTCTCATGTCCCATCAGTAGTTATTTTGGAGAAGAGACCAACTCCTGCCTCTCTACAATCTCCTTTCAGGTAGTTGTAGAGAGCAATAAGGTCTCCCCTGAGCCTCCTCTTCTCCAGACTAACCCCAGCTCCCTCAGCCGCTGCTCACAAGGTCTGTGCTCCAGCCTCTCTGCCAGCTCCGTTGCCCTCCTTCGGACACGCTCCAGCACCTTCCTGTCTTTCTTGCAGTGAGGGACCCAAAACTGAACACAGTGTTTAACAACACAAGAAAATTAAAAAACCCAAAGCTGAGGAGGCTTGACAACATAACTGCAAATGAATGATCACAACTTCAACACCAGCTTTTTTTCAGTGCGTTAAAAGTTAGTGCAACTGTGTTTCCTAAATAGTATCTCAGAAAGATTAATTGGAACCATCTAAGCCATCCAGTTAGTCCTCCATTTAACTCTCCCTAACACCATCTGTAATCCGTGGAGTCTGGTCAATATACTCAGTGGAGTCCAGAGTATAACTTATCTCTAATTCTAATTCTAAAGTAGGTACTAAAACATAGCAGATGAACTGCCCCCTAAAGATGCCTATTTCTCTCTGACTTTGGACTGCAGACAGTCTGTGGTGACTACTAGCTCAACTATAGGCATCTTAAGTGATTTGAGATAAAAACAATCCAAGGCATCCGTCAAATGCCTACTGAAAAGTAGAGATGTATTTTCCATCCTCTCATCCCATTCATTTCTAGAAGACAGTAGGTGTTACTTGTGACAATAGATAATCAAACATTTTCAGGCATATATGGGACTTAAATTGACAGTGTATTCTTAATATATGGCTTGAAATAGACTCATTCACAGTCTGTTCTGTTTCATGCAGTGAGTGAAAGGCAGAAGATGAAAAACCCACTATTATTTATGCTATGGCAAAACATTTTCTCTGTGGTCTTGAAAGAGATTGTAGGAAGAAAACAAATGATAAAACACAACAAAATGACTCAAAGTATCCAGAGGTAAATTTTAGTTATGGAAGCCAAATTCTGTCACTTCACTTCCCTTGGCTACAACACTCATAATCAGGCCATTCAAAGGAACTTACCTTATTGGCATCTTCTTACTTCTTTTGAAAACTTTCTTTGGAGGAGAGTGGCTACATTCAGACAATGGTGGGGACCTGGCAGACTTCGCTACCTTACATAAAAGCCCGTTTGCCCTCTAACAAACTCTGTTGAGAAGGCCAACCTGAATCTACTGGGAAAAACAGCTGATTTTAAGCAACACATCTGTGCTAAGCTAAAACCCGGCTCTGATTTTTCCCCACTGCTGTGAGACCAGCTTGGGCTTTGATCCTGCCCAGACCCAGAGACACCCCAACCTTTCCACAGTAGAAAGTGATTTAAATCCAAGTGTGCTGTCAGTTAAGCTTATGTGTAAGCCCTTGAAGGACTTATCTTATTCCAAGACTGATCTCTGTTTATTTCATTGAAACTGATCATTCAAGAAGCATTGGTCTCCTTGAGGAGGATGGTACGTTCCAGCCCAAGGTGAGTAAGTAATGATGATGTCTCTTGTAGTGGAGTTGGGCTTGTAAATGAAACAGAGGTCATGTAATGAAAGAACTCAAATATCATCAACCACCAAGTGAACTAGAAGGGATTTTCTAGGATTTCCTATAATTGGAAAGAGAACCAGGGTCACTGTTGCCACCTGGAGCTACAAAGGCAGTTTGCAACGGATGCTCCATGACCTGCCCCCTCCCGCACCACACACACACTCCATCTCTACACATTCAGCTACACTGCTGAAGGGCCAGGTTCACAGGCGGTAATTACTTCTCATTAATTATTCCTACCTTGCAGACCCTGAGGTAGAAAAGAGAGATGGGCCCCACATGCTGGGGAAGATGCGGGGTAGGTGCTTAAGCTGTCAGCCTGAGACTGCCTAGGAGGTCTACGGCAGAATGAAACTGTGTCCCTGTCCAAATGGAGACCGTCAGCATTTTCCTCAGGCTATGGCCTCCCCTCTGCCCGTGTGTGAGTGTGTTATTTGCTGTTGATAGCCTAAATTATAAAACAAAGGCAGTTTGAACTTCAGAAATTAGAGTTCTGATTACATGACTGACTATTAAAAAGATGTACTTTCACAGTTTCAAAGCTTTCACATCACTGTTCGACCAAATGTGATTACTGAAACTGACAAATTACATTTAAATGAACAGGAATTTTCTGATGGAAAAGTGAGGATATTTGTAATTAGTTTTAGTGCAAATCTTATCTTTAATTTTTCCAGCATTCATGTGTTGAGACAAGTGTTTGACTAAAATAACTGACCCTCTGAATAAGAATCTCAGTAAATCTTACCTATAGTCAAGCAGTAATAGAGGGGAATAAGATGGGGTCAAAATACTCTATGTGTTCCTTTCCAGTTTGAAATTAAAATTTATCTTTTTTTAAAAAAAAAAATATTTAGATTAAAAGCTAAAAGTGTGNTCTTTTTTTAAAAAAAAAAAAAAATTTAGATTAAAAGCTAAAAGTGTAAACAATAACTGCCTATAAAGATTAATTCAAAACCAACATATCATTTAAAAAGTCTATTTTCTCCATTATAGAAGATCAAGGCAACCGTTCTGTAAATAAAGACAAATTTGCCTAAGCATTATCTGAAAGAACTCCTCCCCCCAGCCCAGCCTCTTGTCAATGGCAAATGCTTAATAGGTTGTGGCTGGAAAATCCTAGGGAAAGCTAGAGATTTTTGTGAGACGAGCTCTGATTGTGCAGGAGCCTGCAGCTATAGCTGACCTGCCTCTTCCACAGAATGGGGATTATTACATAAAAGAGTGTTAGAGATACTGTATGAAAAATATATTTTAATTCTTTTTTTCAGCAAGAGAATAAGATAGAGACAAATGACACGGAAATAAGCAAAAGGAGCTCCTGCAAATCATTCGGATGGGATTCTCTTTTTGTTGTTACTGTTGCTGTTATTACTCATTATTATGAATATTGTTATTACTGAGAAAGCTCTTCAGTTCTTACAAGGATGCACAAGAAAATATATGCCCCGACTCACAGTGTCGCTTGATCTCCTCCACACACATAGAGACAGGGTCTCTTGAATACATAAAAGCACATATTCCGTAGCTATAGACACTTTTTCTGTTTTTGTGTGTGTGTGGTTTTTTTCATGATTTCCCTTCTGCTGCTCATTCCTTACCTATTAGACAGACTGAACTGAAAAAAAAAGAAGATACGATTTGTCTTTCTAATTGCTGTGCACAGGGAGGTGTGTCAGCCTAGGCTTTTCTCTTAATTGTTAGTTGTCTAGAGGTGATTTTGTTGTTGCTGTTGTTGACGTCAGGGAGTAGCCTGCCTTCCTTGCTTATACAACAGAGTGTGACTGTAATAACAAAACCTCTCCATGTCTTTGTTTGCCAGGTGCTTTGTATTTCTTCTCCCCCTCTCACACCATGCTCACCTGGTGACGGCATCTGTTTCTCACCCATTTTCCATCTCATATTGCTCCAAAGATTCCCCCTTCCACCCTCCCATCCCCCTCGAGTCTGGCGCTGATGCTGCACTTCAAGCAGCTTGTTCACCTGTATCCATGACAACCCAGATGACATCAGCACGAAGACTCAACATCACAGTGAGGACTCCAAATCAATTAAATGCTAATAAGGCCTTTCTAATTGCAGTTAAGATATGGCTGGTACCAAAATAAGGGGACGGAGGAGTGAATAGATGTAAAGATGAGGGGGGGAAAAACCTCTTCTTGCTGGCCTACGCAGTGACTATACCACTTTTTCCCCAGGCACCACATCAGCGTTGGCTGCTGTCAGAAATCATTTTTCCATATCACCAGAGCAGTCATCTGCATCCTCAGCTCTGCTACAACCAGCTGCAAATGCTCGGGTGGCCGCTAATGTCCAATTTACAGCTGGAATGGGTAGAGGGATGACACCACAACTGCCTTAATTCCCATTCAGTTAAAGAAAGCCTCCTCAAGCCCTTGCCCTATCCTCTCACCCATGGTTCAGATGAGCAAGAGAGTGGCTGTGCCCATCCTGAATTACTGCTTCCCATTCCTCCTGCCTGCCTTTCTGCCACCATTTTAGAGGGAACTGTGGTCTGTTTCCCAGCACCTTCAGTCCCACAGGCACAGCCACAAGCTAACTTGTGCCTGCCTCTGCGTTCCCTGTCGTGGCAGGATGCAGCAGCAGGAGAGCTGCTGGGAGCAGCCCCTGCTCCTACTAGCGCCCATGTGGACTCTGCAGCGCCCGTCGCAGGGGCTCATCTGAGACCTGCATGGGAGCAGCACTGGAGTGGCTGGACAGGACGGATCTAACGCCTTTTTGGCCGTACGCAAACAGTCCTAATATCTTGTTCTCCCCTAAGAATACAATTTCGCTTACCAAAGAAGTTTCCTAGGAGCAAAGCAGGGAGAAAACAAACAAACAAAACACCTTCGATCCAGTCAGATTTATGTATGAGCAGCCCTTCTTACCCACATGCTGTCAGTTTGTGTTAGTAATGTAGGTCAGGTCAAAGCCTCAAAGCCAGATATTGTAGGCAGCAATCTCCCGGCAGTTGGTGAGTAATCATGCTCTTTCAGCCCTCATTTCCAGCTTCAAAAACCGTGCTGTCCATCAGACAAAGCCAGAAAGTGTCTCCCAGGCTGGCTGCCCCAGTGAGCCCCCATCCCTGTCACGAAGCTGCAAGGGTCCCTTGGGCACCCCTGGGCGAGTGCCTGTGGTGCTGAAGGAGCACCAGGCTTTTAGGCGCTAGAGACTGCTGCTTGTATCTGCAGGACTGTTTTTCTCCTACAAGGACCAGGTTGTCAGTGCTGAACAGAAGAGGAGGCTACTTCTTTTATCTAAATCTCACTTCTCCAAAGCCCTCTGGGGATGACTCTTTCAGTTTTTTTTAAAAAAGGAAAGGTACCTCATCTCCACGCTTTCGAGATGATTTGGGCCACAGAGAGTGCTTTTGTCAGTTTTTCATCATATTGAAAATTTCAGCTTCAGTTCATTGCCTAGCAATTCAGGTAACATTCCACATACAAATAAATAAACAAAAAGTCACATGCTCCATGATGACCTCTTATATCATAACATGGCTTGGCTAACCATGGCAGCTTGAGTTTGAAGTGTTTGCTCCAGTTCATTGTTTTCTCTCCCTGTGTTCCCTGGGATTTGTCAGTGTCCAGGGGTGAGGNACAAATAAATAAAAAAAAAGTCACTTCTGCTCCATGATGACCTCTTATATCATAACATGGCTTGGCTAACCATGGCAGCTTGAGTTTGAAGTGTTTGCTCCAGTTCATTGTTTTCTCAGGAAATAGGGCCTACTTCTCTCCCTGTGTTCCCTGCGATTTGTCAGTGTCCGGGGGTGAGGTGAGGCTGACTGCTTGTAGGAAACCTCCCTCAGCAGTTAGGGGAGGAGGGCTGGACTCATTGCTGAGAAGCTCAGATGACATAAATAAATCTTATGGTGTTGAGCTTGAAGATCTTACCCACTTCTTTGCCAGAGCCACCCTCACATGGCACGCACCAAGCATCAAACAGAAGAGAAAGGACAACAAACAAACAAACCAAAAAGAAAAAGAATGTGTAGGAAACCTCCCTCAGCAGTTAGGGGAGGAGGGCTGGACTCATTGCTGAGAAGCTCAGATGACATAAATAAATCTTATGGTGTTGAGCTTGAAGATCTTACCCACTTCTTTGCCAGAGCCACCCTCACATGGCACGCACCAAGCATCAAACAGAAGAGAAAGGACAACAAACTAACAAACCAAAAAGAAAAAGAACGAAAAAAGAAAAAAAATAAAAAAAATTAAAAAAAAGGAGAGGCCAGGAAGAGAAGGAAGAATAAATCTTCATAAACAAAATTGTATCTAGTTAACCCTTGGGAAGGAAGCAAATAGGGAGGAAAACTTTGAATTTGATCTTTAGAGAAGCACTCTGATAAAAGAGTGTAAATAGCACCAATAATAACCTATATTTTATATGAGAGGCTTAGACAATTAAATCAACTGGATGAGATCAATTAGTACTCATCTTTAAGAAATTTACTTGTTTCAGGCTCTGAGAGGGATGTCACTGGAATGCTATTTCAAGATTTGATGTATTTATCATTTCTCTCTCTAAAAGTCCTGGTCATTTATCAATAGTGCATGTAGTTGTGGCTAGAAGCTATATTACTGACAACCACTAAGATATCGCATCAGTTAATTACATAACAATGGGTACATTTTAGCTTACTAGGAATGGAGCTAATTCATATAACAATCTTTGATGTTAATCCCTGAGGATTTTTGCTGCTCTCTCCTTATTTATTTTCATGAACCCCTTTTGCTTATTACAAGAATAACGGCAATGCTTGGCTAACCATGGCCTTTTAGCCGAATCATGAAGCCATTCAAGCTGAGTATTCGATTAGTTTCTTCTGTGCTCTGTAGCCCCATAAATAGTGAAGGTGTTAGAGCAAGGCTACTACGGCAAATACATGCTTAAAGCCATAAATGGTCTTTCTCTGTAAATGTTATTCTAACACCTTATTTCCAAATTTTCATGTCACTGAAATATTGTAGGTGTATTGTGTGCAACCACTGTTGAAGATGCCCTTTACAATCTTAATGTTTGCTAAGGGAGATCGGTGAGCTAAACTGGGCAAGAAAATATATGCGCAGTGAAAAGTTAGAAGAAAATAGGAAAGGGAGTTCTAAGTACTGTTTTTTTCAGGTTTTAGGAATAATAATAATAATAAAAAAGACCTTTAGAACCTCAAACATGTTTTTGTAGCAGAAGGCGTTGGAAAAAGGTAATTCCCAAACTGCTTTATCCATCAGTTGTCCAGAACATATCAGAGGACAGACCGAGGACAGACTGCTCAGGGCCCTCACACTGTCCCCAGGACTGCCCTGACCCACCACTGTTGCCTTGTCTCCTCTTCTCCCAGGGAAGCTGGGAGTGCAAGGTGCTCTTTAGTTTAATCAAGGTGGACTGAAGTTTGTGCAGGACTGTGCATTCAGGGAGGCTGAGCTGTGTATTTGAAGGAAAGCTATCTTGCTGACATACCTGGGCATAACATCACCTACCTGTGACTCATCTTGGATGCTAGCTAGATGAGGCAGCTGAAGGAGGGTGGAGAAAGCTTTGTCTGGGAAAGGACTGTGCTTGTTTAGCCTGAGAGAGGGAAGGAAGACACTGTCATTGCCCTGAAGCCAGGAGACAAGGGTACAGGAGGCCACAAACTCCCAAGACAAGAGAAAAGCCCCCTTTCTCAAGGTAATCACCATTTTGCAAGGGATGTTGTTTTGCTGAGATGAAGCAGCCAGTTTGCAAAGAGCTGGGACCTTCACTTTCTTCATCAGAGCAAAGTGGAGAACAGAAGCCCCTGACCAGAGAAGATCTTTCTCATATGCAAAAGCAAAGCTGTTGTCTCAGTGTTTTTCCTGCTATGACCTGAGGGTACACCCAGAAAAGACTCTTAGAAGAGCTTCAGCTGCTGCTAGAGACAGCAAACTGAACTCAGAACCTGGCATTCAACTTTCAGCTCAGATGCTGCTCCTGAATGTTGTATTTTTCCATTTGACTTGAATTCCAGGGGAGTCTGAATGAACAAGTCTCTCCTTGGGTAATGATGTTGCTTGAATAATAATGTCATTTTGCAGCATCAACTTGCATAATCTCACTGTTTTCTATCTACCTTTAAAGTTCATGGTAAAACTACCACCAACTTCAGCAGGGAATAGAGCAGACCCTATTAGCATTCACCATATCTACTCATGGACAACCCTTATGTCACATTATCTCATCACGGTAGGCATCTGGTGTGCCATCCTGCAGAATGCACCCTATGCATTTTTAGCCGCTGGGTCTTGTGTGTTAAGTCACTAGTCTGCCCACTGCCTTTCTCTGGCACAGTCTAACTGTGTCTGCATTTGCAAGGGGCATTGTATCTGTGAAAACAGTGCAAATTTGTGCCATTTGACCGGCAGAAGGGTTAACTGAAGCTTAGGACTCATTCTGTGCAGACAATGGCTGGAAAGGTGAGCTTGAAAAGCCACCAGACCAGAGCCTTCGTTTTTCAGGTGGCTCCTACAGGCCACAGGCAGGAAAGGAAAAAAAAAAAAAAAAAAAAAGAGATGCCTAGAATCAGATCCTAAATCCTAAATTTGGAAACTGATGACTTCTCAAACTATCTGTTAAGTTGATTCAAGACAGGTTCAGTAGTCTAGTTTTCGGTACCTAAATCGGAAAGTCATGTTTTAAAGTCTGTCTAGCTGTCTTTGTGCCTGTAACAATGAATTTGAAATGCCTACAAGAACCATTACAAACTAATACTGGGGATTAAATTAAAATAATAGATGACTTTCCTTCACTAGCACCACAGCATGGTTCTTCTCAGACCATCAACAGAAGAAAACTAGTAATATACAAATCTAAATAATATATTTCTTTATACATATAAATATACTTACTATATATCAAGTAGCCTGTCTTGCTGTTTGATTCACTGCCTTGGTGCAGGAATGGGAGCGTGTTTTATGCTTCAAAAGCCACCTTGGAATTGCCTGCAGTATTTCCATGGCCATGTCATACCACGAAAGCGCACAGCAAATCCTCAGGGCTGAGGATCAGATCCTGCCAGACCAGAGCCTCCTGGGTGTCCAGGTGATCTCCAGGCTCCTTGCTCTGGCATCCTGCCAGCCACAGAGCTGGTACAGCTGGCTGAATAACTCTGGGATTAGTTTTTACAGCATTTTCTACATATAGAGACATAGATTGAAGGATTAACTAGCCTCAGTAATGGCCATGCCTGTAGCACTCAACTGCTGGGAATTAGCCTGTCACTTTGTGCTAGGTTAAAAATGGAGGAAAAATGGTCTGGGCTCTGTTCAGATGTACCACTTTTCACCCTAGAATTGCATTTGCAGTTCATGTTTGAGTTACAGGCATGTATTTTCCTCTTTTCTCATTACACTTTCATCTCTCTTTCAAATATTAAATAGTAGGTGCTTAGAATATAGCACATTATTCTGACAAACATTTTCATCACAAGGTAAATTAGCACATACTAACTGCGTTAAAATACTTCCTGAGTAATAGAATTCAGCAGTACAGGTTACTATGCAGATTTCTGTCTCTACTAGTTTACAATTACACACATTTCCCTGCTAAAGGGAAAATGCTAGTCTACAAGTAGAGTTTATTGTTTCAAGAAAAACAAAACAATACAAAACCAAGAGGCAAAAATAGAGTGGTCTGTACTACCTCCACAGGATATTCTTTTAAAAACAGATGGTTGCATTATGCAGAAACTTTTGAATAAAAGTTTATAGAACTATGCAGATTTTGCCATCACTTTTTTTTGTTTATTTGTTTAAATATTTATTCTCAGTCTCTTGCTCACACATGATTGCAAATCTGTTTCAATCTATAAATCAATTTCTTCTTTCAAGCAGAGAACTTTGTAATAGCAAGATACACATTCCAGAGATTAGGGCTGGGGGTCTTTTTATTATTCTTTATTCTAATTTTAAGAATTACTGAGAAATAAAGCTCAATGTTTTACATTTGGTTAATATGTCAAACTAAAAATGTAATCCTTGTCCCAAGGAGTTTACACCCTTAAGGGGATACCATCAAATTATAAATTACCTTTCTTTCTGAAATGGCTTTATCTACTGTTTTGACAGGTAGCATTTACTGCCAGGAGAACAGAGTAAGGGAAATCCTGTTTCTCCACATTTACACCTTTCTTTGTGGCTTTGCCAGTACTCTATATACACAGTACTACAGTTTTGCTGGTGGTCTGTTTGCTGCCTTTCCTGTGTTATGAACTAAGCACGAAGGCATTCACACCTTCATGTGCTGCCCTTGCCTGTGTTTATGGTCTTACCCTGCCTTGTTAAGGTACTGCAGGTTGTCTGCCCTCGCAGGAGCTGCACTGCTGAAGCAGCAGGAGCTGCTGGAAGGTAGAGTGAACTGTCCCTGCTCTGCATATGGAAATCACTCGGGGCCAAGAGGCATGCTCCTGGGATGCCACAACCTGCATAACTTGAAGCCCCACCATCCACATTTGAGCACCCGATGCAGTATGCTGTGGCCTTTTTTTCTAGTTTACATACTGTTCTCATGGGGAGAAAGCCATGGGGAGGGGTGATCAGGGCACTTGTCCATCCTCACGCAACTATGGGGAGAGAAATACCCAAGGCCCGCACTCCATCATAAGGGCTTGGAAGCGCCCTTGTGGTCTGCACATTAAACATACTGGCACTGTCATTTACAAGAAGTGGTAAGTCCCATATTTCCAGGAGGTGTCCTGGGAATGAGCAGTCTCAGCTTATAGCAATCTTTGCCAGATGGTAGTTTTGATACTCTGACCCCTTAACCCCTTTCCCTCCTGGAGTCCAGAAATGTTCTGCCTTTCCCTTCACAATGAACCTATCCATGACAACAACCCACCTCTGTGGATCTGTGTCATCTTGTATCCTTGCTGTTTGTGACCATAGTTCCCTGAAAAAAAAAAGATCAGTGTCATTTTCCTGGGATGATGTGTACAATAAGTAGCTCTGCTCTTACCAAGGTTTTGTTTGGCTTTATCTTTTGTATATCAGTTATGTAAAGCAAATCAGATATATCAAAGCTCTGTTGTGTCTTTCTGTACTGACAAATTGTGTTGACTCTGATATTAGTTTCTAACAGTGCAAATATTCTTGCTTTTAAATTTCTGTCAGCCAGTAACAACATATGCTCTAGTGGTGCTGTTCTACAATTTAGCAGTGCTAAAGAGGAATGAGAATCTGATTGTGCAGCCTTTTGCAATTGGTGATTTAAAATTTTAATATTTTTTTTTGTACCAGCCTTTTTAGATAAAGAGTGACAGGAACTGGCAGTGATATATCCAAACCTGAATTTCACTGAAAACTGCTTAAACTGAGGCCCAGTGAGCTGTGACTAATTGCCATATATTACTATGCCAGGTCTGTCATGTTAAGATGAAATAAATTAGATACCCATCATTACAAGTTGACCTATAATCTCATTAGAGCTAAAGTACTATCTCATTGCAATGGACAAAAAAATGTAGGACAAGTTTGGTTTGGCTTTTCATCCCGGTGTGTAAACAATCTCTATCATCTCCTTTCTTCCAGACAGACAATTATTCTTAAACTAGTAACATGGTCTTGGTCCTCATTTGTGGCATAAGTAATTGACATTAATAAATGCATTCCTTTTTGGATACTTAAACTTTATTAGAGTGTCTTCTGCATTTCAGAAGAGTTTCATTGTGAGCTAGGCTGCTCCATTCTGTATCTCAAGGCTGTATTATTTTTTTTACTCTGCCTTAATCCCGATACCATATACTGAGGTGGACTCAAAATGCTGACCCTTGGACCCAAATGCTGACCCTTGGACCCAAAATGCTAATAGTGTTTGAGATCTAATTGATCAGCAGCCTCTAATCTGACCTTCTGCATAAGACAATAATAATTCATTGAAACTGATTCCAACAAGACACCTCAGAAGGAGTCATTCCCTCATCTCTTTCTTCACGCCTTGGAGATCTCCAGTCTGATATTAAATGAAAAGTGAGGGTGCATACACTGCAACAGTGTAGTCAAACTAGCTTTATTTGGAATATGGCTTAACATTGACTCTTCTACAGTAGATCAAGTGGTTGCTCATGATTCTTTATGGCCATACGGTCCACCTTTACTGAAGACATTAAACAGACCACAACATCTAACTATAGATGTGAAAATGGTTTGATTTTTTGCATAAAATAGCTCTAAAGATAACAGAAATGCGAAGAGATTAGCTGTTGTGGAAACCGGGTAGATAACATGCTCAAGTATTTAAAGCTGGAGAGTTTTAGAGAGAGCAATGCTTGGCAAAACAGTGAGACCTCTGGGACCTTCTGATAAACCTGAGTGCAACTTTAAGATCTGTGAGAGAAAATTCAGATTGCCCCTTGATCTCTATTTTTACGAAACAGGCAGTTTTCAGAGGCACTGTTCTGCTCCTGAGGATTTTGTCACTATTAGAACAGAAGACTACTGATCTGTCCAACCCTGGTGCATGCATAGAAAGAACCCAGAGGGGGAACTAATCTCATTCATTGGGGTCTGAATTGGCTTAGCTCTGATAAAGCCTGAGATTTTTTTTTTCCATGCATTGAACAACAGCCTGTGGCATTTGGTCAGTAATGCTGAATACTCATTCAGATGAACATAATCCATAATGCTTGTAGGAATAAATGTTATATGTGAAATTCTGTAATTTGCCTGTAAAGCCTCCTAGAATATTTTTTTTTTAAGGTGGAAGTGGAATAGGAAGGCTCATGGCACAAGCTGCTTTGAAATAGCCTGTTATAATTCAATTTATATTTAATACAGACTATAAAATTGATATTCTGTGCACAGAACAGACCTGTAGGATAGTAGGCATTCTTTACACTTTTCAGAAGAGGCTCAGGAATAGGGCACAAGGACATGACTTAATCTTCATGTTCAGACCTTTATGCTTTTTCTGTTATCTACAGAGTCCATTAATTGGGTTTTACCCATTAACATCAAGTTAGTGTTAGAAGTGTTTTAAATCTCTGTCTAAGGAAGGAATAAGAGGAATGACTGCTAACATCACTGAGAGTAAATCCGATTTGGCTTGGAGCAGAACAAGCATGCTTACCAGATCAGATGAACTAATATCAGTGTAGATAAAGATATATTGCTAGAGTTACATCTGTATCAGAAAAGAAAGGAATTGTCTTGTTTCAGGCATTAGGAGGTCTTCTGGAGGGCAAGCAGCTTGCTTTAAACCACTCAAGAAGAAATGCTGGTTTCAGAATTAAGCTCAGAATTTTCTCCTCCAGGTCAGTAATTTACGCTCTTAGAGACTGCCTTTCCTGTCAACGGAAATGAGTCAATAATTTATGAATATTACTGTTTTGCCAATATTAAGGGATAAAATATCAGAAGTTTGGTTAGCCTTTTAAGTATAAGTAAATCCATTTTTGCCTGCATAACTAAACACCAACTTCAACTAAATAACTCTACACTTCAACTAAATAACTCTACACTTTGATTTTAGCTTACAGCAGTCCCCTGCAGCTGATTTGTACTACAATCCTCTACTGACACAACTTACTACTTACAAAGTCCATCCACCTTCTGAGTAAAAGACTCAGTCTTGATTCAGAAAAGCAGCATCTAGCACTATTTGATGTATCTTAAAAGTATCCGCCTGGCTTCCACTCCTGCACAGGAAGCCACAGGCCTCATGCAGGGTCTGTGGGCCCTGCATGAGGCCAGTTCTATGCAGATGCTTTGGATATATGTGTTTGGACAACAGAACCGAGTCCTCAGGGCTTTTTATTTGGATGTAGGCCGTATTCAACTCCTTTTCTCTGCTCCACTACACATTTCTTACCTTTGTCTTAACTATTCTTTTCCGTGCCTGAAATTCCTCTGGGCCATGTGTCTTGTCAACCTGTAGTACTTTTTATTGCCTAATTATCTCTTCAAGTATAATCATAAAGCCTTTTAACATTTTTCTTTCTCCCTCAGGAAAATATATCTCAATTGCTAGAGAATGACCTTCAGCTTCTATTGTGAACAATGAAACAAAAAGCATTGTGAACAGTATCAGCTTCATCTGTAATTTCCTACTGTTGTGCCTTGAAGACTCATTACCTCCTTATGACTTCTCATGTATTTAAAGGATTTCTTTTTATTTATTTTGTTTTTGTTGTCCATATCCATACTGTTTATAAATTTGTCTGCCTTTATCAACCTCAACTTTACCTTCCTCCACTGACATTTTCAAAATAATTCTTGCCATAAATTATTTGAAGATCCTTTGTTCATTTACATCAATCTCTTCATGTCTCAGTAGTACATGCAAAATTAGTATGATCATATTCTTGGAGGAATTGCTTTATTTTTCTTCCTATGGCAAAGAAAAAGTTTTTATATGTCAATGAAAAAAGTTTTTATATGTCAACACAGAAAAGGCTTAGAAAATTGAAGCTGGGTTTCCTGACTGTGACATAGGTGGCACAGAGCAAAGTTGTAGAAATACATGGGAAGAGGAAGCCACACAGCAGGAAGTGCCTGAGAGAAGGGAAGAATGACCTCAACCAGAGCACTCTCTGATGCAGTCAGCTTTTTGACCTGCTCATCACTAGTGTTTCAATGATTTTTAGGAAGATTATGGTTTTGCCAATCATCTTACCTGTTCTGACCAAGATTATTTTTTACCCCTGTCAGTCTTTGCATCAAGATAGTTTCACCTGTCTAAAGAGGTTTGTGTACTTTTGGTCTCCTTGACTTCAGCCTGTTGTTTGGCTTCCTTTCTTACAAAAATATTGTTCCGAGGGTGAGAATCAAGGTCAGAGGTGAAATAATCCACTATATTGCTCCAACTAGTAGAGGTAAAGATGCAATTCAGGGTCCTTAAGCTTTGTGGCAACCTGTGTCCGTGTTGCATGAAGACAAAGAGTCCTGGGATTGTAAGTCTGGGTGTCCATTGGGATTGCATATTGTATTATCCCTTGAGCCATTTACATCTCAGTTAATCTGATCAAAGTGGCTCTTCAGATTCAATTGTTCTGACTTTACCTTTAGGTTTTCATTTTAATTAACTCCCAAGATTAATAAAATTATAATGATGTCTCTCCAATCATACTCCCCTTTATTCTGTATATCCTTTACTTTAATAGCTTCCTAATTCATTGCAGTTAAAAGTTTTCCTCAATTATTTTCTGGATCTTTATGTCTACCATTCTTCCAGGCTTTTCCATTGATATATTACACTGGATTGTTAGGTTAATGGCTCTTTCACTTTCGCAAATAGGAAATAAATAATGAAGTTTTTGAATCATCTGTTGAAGTAAAGTGATGGTTGTAGACTGATGCCTGAACTATGTGTCTAGTACAATCATGTTAAAGGAATTTCACACTAAACAAAAGTTACATTCTTGTTTGTTACAGTTTTAGTGTGTCTTTCATTTGAAACACTAAAGGATTTTTTAAAAGAATATCCTGGAAAATGTGTCTATTCTAGTCATGGACCCTTTCAAGAAAGCAGGCCAATTAATGTCTGAGCATCCTCTTGAGTCAGACCTACAGAGCAGAAGATGTGCTACTGTGACAGAGACTATAAAATCTTTCCTGTAAACCACATTCTGTTCATAGCAACTGCTCCCACACTCATGAGTTTTGATGACAAAAAATAATCTCATTGTACCTTAACTGTAAAAGTTTCCAAAGAAAAAAATATTTTTTACTAAAATATGTTATGTCCTCCTACTCTATCATACCAGAAGTGTTTTAAAACCATTCTTTTTTATTGTGGTTAGACATGGGTTTATATATATGGATTTTCCTATGAAGCCTAATTCAGTTTAATTGAGAGTTTCCTAGTTTTTCAATGTAGTGATAACAGACTCACTTATCAAAGGTTTTTAGGATAGATTCAGCATTCAGAAATGGAATGATTTGCTTCATATAATATACAGGAGGACAAAATTAACAATAAACATAATGATATTTCTCAGGCATAACATTTCAGAATTTATATTTACAAGAAAATGGTATATAAAATTTCCAGCTTTGGTAAAAGCTTGAGAAGTAATCTCCAAGATTACCTTACAGTGGCAATGTTTAATAGTGTCTTCTGCAGCCGCTAAAGACACAGCTATAGCGCTTCACACAGCCTGTATAGTAGTCCTTTCATTGTAAACTATTTTGAAAATTTATGTGGCTCAGGATTCTTCACGAGACATTCTGTATGCAAGTTAAATCATCCATATGCCAATTTCTTCCCAACACTGAGCTTGAGATTTTGCATACATGAAATTCAAAACCTGTTGCTTTGCCCTTTCTTTCTTTTTTTTTTTTAATTTATTCCTATATAATTCATAGCAAATATCATACCATATACATCCCAATATTTGAAAACCTCTAAATTCTGAAATCTCTTCATTCTCCTGTCAAGACAAGAGACTGAGAACAAAGAAAAGAAAGAACTGAGAAAGGAAGACCTACAAAAGAGAGACCTAACAATAAAGTTTCACAAAATAATTTGATTGCAGAACATTGGCATTTATGCAAACTTGTATCACTACTGATGCTTCTTTGTCTTTTCTTTTTAAATCAAGCTAGTAGAAGAGAGTAAATGGAGGATATCATATCTCAAAAAATCTATTTTCTTTAAATGGTTCAAAGTTATTGTGTATTGATTCTTTGTAGATAAAGAAATGCTATTTATCAATTGAATTTAAAGACTAGAAAGCAGTGGTTTGAGATCACTTGCTGGCTAAGAAGCTGAGGTTTGTAAATAACAGAATAATAAATGGTCTTCATTTGGTCACACTGAAGTGGGTAGACAGTTGATATCCTCCAGCAATGCAGCTTATTTCCTGATCCACCTATAACTGGGAATAAAACAGATTCAGTCACTAAACCAGCTCTGTGCCTTCAGAGGTGTATTACAGACTTTTTAGGACATGTCAGAACAGAGTAACAAACAAGCAACCTTCAGACCATTTTTAAAAAGCAGCTTAAAAGAGATTTCGACTTTGGATGTTTCTTATACCCTGGACTTTCTTTCAAGAAATTGCTTGGATTTTCTTAGTCAGCTACAGTGTTGAATGCAGTGTAATGAGCGGAAGCTAGGGGCTGTGCTTGCGGCTTGAAGTATATGAAGGAATTCAGGAAAAACAGCAGGCACAGAATCAATCTCGAGGCAAAAACAACCTTGAAAAAGAATATTTAGGTTCTTTGTCCACAGGCCGCCCAATGTCATGGTCTTTCTTAGGCAGTAGTCCCTGCATGTGATTCCAACATTTCTTGCCATACCAGGGGGAACTCTGGCCTCCCTACTGACCTGGCATGGTAAAAGGCCATTCCGCAGCCAAAGGAGAAAAGCCCTTCTCCAGTCCCCACACTGAGTTGTGGTGCCTGACTGTGGGAAGGGGACAGGTCCATCCTGGTGGCTTCATGGGCAACAGCCAGTCTGCAGTGCCTGCCTCAGACAGACTGCGTGATGGGACGTGCAAGCTGGAGAAGGTCCCTGCGAGAGACTGCATGGATATTTGCCAAGTGCTTCTCTGATTTTTTTTAAACAGTACAACTTTCATATGAGCAGAGGTATGCAATTTCTGCAATATAGATCCTTCAAATGCCTGGGACTAAGTGAACTGGCATTTTGAGTTATTGTAGAATTTGTCAGTCATGCCAAGAAGGCCACTGTTAGCAGAGCACATTAACAATATATGCACCACTATTCACAGTGCAAGACACGCTACGATCAAGACGATAAGAGCTTATCCACCTTGGCCTCTTTCTGCTAACAGCTCTATTGCTACAGCTCTGCCCAATTAAATTCTCGGGACAACATTTTTGAAAACCTTGTTAAGCCATTAATTTGCAAAGGTCACTCAGTGTAAGGTGATGTTGATCATTTGCCCTTTGCTCCTCAGGTTACAGCTAGTAAATACGCCACAGGGCAGTCACTGCCAAATGTATATCATCACATGAAGCAACTTAAACAGTACCATTCTCCTAGTGTCCTCATGAGACTTTTTAGTATGAAAAGGAAAATATCTCCCTGGTGGCTACAGCATTTTCTTACAAATTCTTGAGTTTTTGGATGAAAGAGCTATAAAATTGATAGGAAATAACATCCGAGGGACCTGTTAAACTGAGCAGTAATGATTAGACAGCACTGTTTTCTCTGTGCATTCAAATTGTCCATTCCTGCTTTAGTAGGATTTTTATATGCATGTCTTTTTCTCAGTTCAAGAGAGGAGTGAAAAAAAGTGTTGTGCCGGAAGTTTTTATTTTATTTGAACAAGAAATCTCTAAAAAAGTTCAACAAAGTCAACTCTGAATTTTAAATTAAAAGAAATACCTTTTTTTCCCTTATAAAATAATTACTTGTTAATAAACATCTTACCATACACTATTTGTAATACTATTCCAACTTAGCACATATATTCTCCATACCAATAACATATGTCAAGAAACTATTCAGATGATTATTATATTTTACATGTTACAGAATCGCTCAGATCTTCACACTAAAGTTTCCTTGTTTGGAATGACATATATACATTTATTTTAAATGTAATTTTATTAAAAAGTACAGCTGTTCATAAAAACGCACACATTATTTCTCCTGTGGAATACATCACATTCTCAATGAAAATCTGAAAAAAAAAATAGAGTGGTGGCCCTGGATTTATTCTTGTGTGTAAATTTCTCACATGCATAACTGTTTTCAGGATGAACATTTAATCCTACACCTTTCTTATTACATCAAATGTGTGGTTGAGAGAAGCACAGGAGACATAACAGGAGTGGGAAAAATCAATATTGTAATTTGGGCTAAAAAATCAATGCAATAGTGCAGAAAAAGTACTGAATATACTGGTATAAACAGAGGTAATCAATAAGAATGCACGTGCTTTTGTGATGAGTGGTGAGTGAACAGCCCCAAGTAGGATAGAAAACTAAGCTGGACCTTTATCTGAATCTAGGACAAATGGAATCTACTGGGAGGTTCAGCTGAGCTAGTTTTGTGTATATAGACAATTCTTTTTTTTTTTTTTTTTTAATCCATCCTTCTCATCCAAGACCCGAGCTAGCTCGGGATGCACAATTGACTAAATGTTCAACATCATGAGAGACAAATAGATTTCTCAGTTATCCTGATAGACTTTGTTGGTCTGGATAGCTTGTATGTTGTTTGTTTTGCTGAATGCTGCCTTTTGCTGCCTATGC
This sequence comes from Crypturellus undulatus, assembly GCA_013389825.1. Classification (NCBI taxonomy): domain Eukaryota; kingdom Metazoa; phylum Chordata; class Aves; order Tinamiformes; family Tinamidae; genus Crypturellus; species Crypturellus undulatus. The sequence continues at coordinate 562,403 of VWPW01012042.1, read as the reverse complement.
ATCCTCAAGTATATTCTATTCTGTCTTGGCAATGAAGGAAAAGTTTTTCTGTGTCCACTTTCACCCCAGAAATAGATTCCTAAATCTGTTCATATTTTGTGCCCAGCTACTATTTTTCCTCCTGACCTGGAACTTGGTAAAAAAAGCAGCCCCTGTATTGCCTACAAAGGGGAATTTTGCCTTAACCAGGCTGTGAGTCAAATCCTATTTGACTGTCTGCTTTTGATGTGCTATATATATTTTCCGGGAACATTCTGCCCAGCCTTACCTTCTGGCTTGGTCTGTCTATAATGCCTTGTGCTGTTTGTTTGTTAGTTTTTTCCCCTTGGGTACTGCTAAAACAGGTATAAACTCAAAATTGATTTCTCCATGAAGGGACAGACACTTTTTTTTTTTTTTTTTTTTTTTTTTTTTTATGGGCCGTATTAAGGCATAATTTTTATCCCTTGCACAAAACTTCGGATTTCATCCTATGCTAGTTGAAAATACTAGTTCTTGCCTTGGTAGTGGTTGCAGGATAATTATATTTCACTTCCAGTGTATGTGCTTCTGGAATGATAAGATGTCTATAAGCTACATATCTGACCCCAATTCTGCTACACCATTTATTACCTTTATCTTCTTGCTGCTGTGTGGAGTTCTGCAGTTTCACTTGCTGTACCCATTATACTGCCAGAGCAGCAGTTTACGTAACTGTTACAATGCTAGCACTCAGCTGTACAAAATCTGAGGTTTTCATCTTGAAAACCCAGCTGTGCTGCCCATCCACCAATGGGCACAGCTGCTCCCAACACAACTTCCCAGCAAGATCTTAGTGCTCCCCTGGCCTCCAGGAGGAGCTTCCCCATGAGTCCAAGGTCTGTGATTCACTGCTGCCCTCTCTCTTTGCCTTTTTCCAGCCCTCTAACATCTGCTGGCTCTTCTAGGGGAGCCCAGGCTAGACCATCTTGTCTGCGCGACACTCGGACGCCTGATGCTTCCCACAGATCTTTGTATCACACAGGAGTAGCCTCAGTGCTGAGAGACACTGTGTCATTTGTATTGGCTGGCAGGACTCTGTACACCATGGTACAGATGGTTACTAAATCATGGCAGATATGATGACCGAGGGTATTTTTTCCCCTGCAATGTGACAGTCCTGCCAGGAGGGCTTAGATGTTTATTTGCAGAGAAAACCAGGAATGTGGTGTTGCCACTGCCATGGCTGGCACTAGTAATCTCCTCTGAATAAGTTGGTTGAGCAAACACTGTAAAAGCCAAATAAAAAAATTGTGTCTCTCCTCAGGGAGAGGGCAAGCTTTATAGGAGATTTTTTTTTAATGCGGCAAATTTTCACAGTCCTCAAATTTCTTTTCAAAGCCTTTTCTATTGTTATTTTTATTAATAGCTTCTCTGATTCAGAAAGTGCTTTGTTTTGCTGATATTTGCATCCCCAGGAAACAGCCATGCTCTGCTGCACTGATACTGCCTCCTAATTTAACTGCGTATTTTTTGCAGTTACCTAGTTAATTTTCTGGTCATATGAATGTGGCTTTAAATCATGTTTGATGACTGAAGGTAGGATAGAATAGCATATAGCTTATAGCAACAGCAAATAGTCTTTCATATGGGAAACCTCAACCTCAGCTCCAGGGGTTTGAACTTACAAAACCCGCATTTCCTCTGCAGGGAAATGTGAGCACGAGCGGGGAGTGTGTCAGCAGGCCTTTCCTTGTCACAGAGCTGTGACAGGTCCTGGGCTTCAGATTTGGACCTGGAAGAATGGAAACTGTTCTGCATCCCCAATGCAGTGGTGCCCTCCCAGAGCAGGGCCGCCTGAAACATGCAGCCCTGAGGGCAGCAGTATGGGCATGGAAGACGTTCCTGCTGTTGCTGCTTCTTCTACTTGGACTGCCTCAGACGATCTTCAAAAACCAGTTTCCCAAGGTTTATATTTTGCAATCTAATTGTCAGACTTTTTTAAAACTCCCCAAAGGTTTGTTTACAGCTTCTTTCATTGAGCTCCCATTGTGGCAATGTTATAAATAGTACCACTTTTCCAGCAAGATGAATGTTTGCACTGGGAGAATCAGGGAAAAAAATCAATTATAATTAAAAATAACCTTTTAATTTTAAAATGCGTGTCAAAGATTGGAAACTGAGTAGTGTTTCTTGCTGATTTGAGCTTCCAGATTTCCAAACTGAGTCAAATGCATTTGTGGGGGAATTCTTCACAGATGAACAAGATCTTGTATGAAAAGGGTGCAATTGTAAATCTGAAAATGCAATGGGATGATTCAGTAAGGGATAATGCTAATACTTCAAAGGACTGTAGGACAAGAGCCAGATCTCATCTCCTTCGCCATCAACTTGGCAAAACTCTCCTGAAATCATTCTGATGACTTCCTTGAAATTAAAGATTTACCTCCCCGTAACTAAGAGGAGAGTCATATTCTATGACATTAAATCATAGCTTTGACATTAATGCTGGAGGACCAATTCCTAGGCTATCAGAAGAGGATTTCAAAGTTCTGTTTATTGGCTCAGAAAGAAGGTTGCCCTTTCAGAGAGTGTCGACTTGACTCTTCATTTATTTTCATCTTTTTTGGACTTCTACAAAAGCAAAGATGATTTAGAAACAGGAAACTGGGCAATCCTTATCATATTGGGAATTGCTCCAAAGTGATAATCAGCTGCAAGAAACTACTGGAAAGAAATGGCTAGAAATATTTACAGAAGCTAAAATAATCTCTTAGTCTTTTCTGGGATTCCTTAGTCTAGTCTTAGGTAGTGCAACATTCTGAAAGAATAGTATACCAAAAGCACAAATAGGTCTTGAATTTTGGTTTAGACATGTGGGTTATGTGTGTTGTTGCTGCTTTAATATTTGCATGGTTGGTGGAGAGCGTGAATAGGGGATGGAAAGAAAGCTTCTGTTTATTTTCTTTCATAAATCAGAAAAATTAAAATCTTCCTCATTCAAGTGTTCTATGCCATAGCTCAGAACTTGGCAAATAATTGTAGCTAATTCAGATGGAAGTCTGAAGTTCCATATATTGAAGGAAATATACACTTTCCACTCTCTATACTGAGTGAGTCAAATTCAATTAAAGTAAATGGAGTTGTCTAATGGCAAATTTGACCCTACATATGAGTATGTTCTTCCCACTGAGTGTTTGTGAAAATCATCAAGGGATTTCTTTATTTTAGCCGGGGAGCTGAGAAGGAAAGTAAATGTAGTGAAAACAAACCAGCCAACATTCTCTAGCATGATATATGTGCTGAAGTCAGGATTTTTTTTTTCTCAATCAGGATTTAAAACACTGTATGCAATATACATGTCATTCAGCCTAAATGAAATTTGTGTCTCAAGGGACTATGAGAACCTCTGTTTAGACACATGATTTTAAACTTGGACTGGATGAGGACTTTTTCTGCTGCTTTTCTTATTACAAAATGACATTTGCACAGAAAGCTTTCTGTTAACCTTTATTCAACCAAAGTAAAAATCTGAGTCTATTAAGAATATATTTATGTTGAGATAATACTGTCTTTGATCAGGGTTTATTGCACTTATTGACCAATGGCTATTCTTAAAACATTTATTGTTTACAAAGATGATCTGAATACATAGCTATTTCCTGGATATTCTCCCTTCCATCACTTTCCTCTCAGTTAAGTTTTGATCTCCAGCATTTTCTGGGGAAATTTATACTAAGAAATCCATAAAATCCTAGAGACAAAACCCTCCTTTATCCATTCCTCTTGAAGATACTACTCTCTAAACAGCTGTGAGCATGCCTTCTAGATAGTTATTATTCTGAGGAATGTTAAACAAGTTAGTTACAAAGTTAACTAAACTCCATGCAGATTATTTCCCTCCATTTACCTTTGAAACACCCTGGTGATATTGGTAAAAAAAAAAGGAAAGGCTGCTCAAAGAGTTGTGCAGAGTAACAGAGTTGAGTTCTGCAGTATTTAACCTACTTTTGTGAGTTATTCCATTGCTGCTTTGCCTTTTAACCACAAAATTGCCTTCCAGATTTGTTAAATGTGTACAGAGATTTCAGGGAGCTCATGGCACAAGCTGAGACCATGGCCCTTCACTGTATAAAGATAGAGTGCCATGAGATCACAGAATCATAGAAGCACAGAATGGTTGAGGTTGGAAGGAACCTCTACAGATCACCCCTGCTTCAGCAGGGACAACCCCCCTTCTCGAGCAGGGACACCCAGAGCGCGTGGCACAGGGTGGCATCCAGGCGGGTTTGGAAGATCTCCAGAGAAGGAGACTCCACAGCCTCTCTGGGCAGCCTGTGCCAAGGCTCTGGCACCCTCACAGGAAAGAAGTTCTTCCTCACATGGAGGTGGAACTGCCTGTGTTTCAGCTTGCATCCATTGCCCCTTGTCCTGTCACCGGCCACCATGGAGAAGAGCCTGGCCCCATCCTCCCTACAATCACCCTTCAGGTACTTGAACATGTTGATTAAATCTCAGTCTTCTCCAGACTAAACAGGCCCAGTTCACTTAGTCTTTCATCTTACGATAGATGCTCCAGTCCTTTAATCATTTTTGTCGCTCTATGCTGGACTTCTCTAGAAACTCAATGTCCTTCTTGTACCTGAAATGCATCAGTACTATTTAGGAGACCTCATCAAGAGACATAGGGTAAACACTTCCCTGTCATCTCTGATCTTTTCACTTCTGCCTTGTCAACGGCACCAATTTCTGGAATTGGCCAATTTAACGAGGACCTCTGGCAGGAGAAGAGCAAAACCACATTGCTTTAGTTCAAAAGAGTTGTCACAGCTACTCTCTCCCCAGTGCCCTAGAGACATGTGCAGATGAGGCTGCAGGCACATGGTGCTGTCACTGAGGAGAAAGAATAACAGAGTAGAGGAGTGAGTTAATATGCTTGTACCTCACCTCCAGAGGCCTGACTTGTCTCACACTTGGAGTATGGATCACCAGTGAAAAGAACAAATGAACAGCACTGTCTTGACATAGGGCTCAGCTGACATGTCTCCATCAAAAACTGACACATAATTTATTTCCAATTGAAGAGTTTCTCAGGTAAAATTGTCACTGTTAATAAAAAAGAAAAAAAATAAAAAAGGACGGCAGAGAGTGTTTTGATATGAAGGCCAAAAGGAATTAAGATTGAAAGGAACTGGCTTGGTGCTTGCCAGCCTAGTATTAGGTGTCACTGTGAGATAGGACCTAGAGCCTGCTGACCCACTCTTTGACTAGACTAAAGGACAAGAATTAGGGGGCTGAAGAACCACTGCCTGATATCCATGTGATTATGAATCCACCATTTAAATAATGTAGTATAAAAATAATATGTATAAACGTGTATAAGATGTATAACAATAATATATTAACAGAGTAAATGTTATCTGTGCAGGAATGACAATGTTTGTCCTACTTGTGTGTGTGCTAATGTATAGAAATATAAAAATGTTTGATGGACAGACACAGTTCATAATGGTGCACACTGAGTCACTTAAGGCTTTGAAGTGGTGAATTTTATCTTCTGTTGAGCCCAGAAAATGCCAAACAATATTTCTTCTTCAAATATGGCATATGCAACTTAAACATCAATGAGGTGATTCTTTACAGGAGTCCCAAGAATGTCGGAAGTACCTGAATAAAATAGAACTAGATGTATTTCAAAGGGGCAGAAACACACAGATTTGAAGAGAAGATGGAAGAATAACTTTATCTAGATCCTTCTGGTGGCTTCAAAGAAAGTAGGTATGATGCTGATGTGCTCAGCTAAGAAAGGTCACTCTGTGATGAATGAAATCTAAATAACAGAGGAAGACAGATGTCTGACAATGTTATGTGTGACAAAATAGTCCGTAGCAAGTCAGCCAGAAAGAGAAAGATGCACTTAAGATTTAATTTGGATAAATTAAAATATATTTCATGTTTTTGTAGCGATGGTATTGCCCATCTATTTTGGGTAATAAAAACTAATTATTCATTTTTCTTTTGCAGCTCTATCTACTGGCCATTTCCTTCATCCCACTCTGTGACTCTTGCTAATAGACTTTATGCCATGAACAACTAATGCCTGAACTTGCTTTCAGACTCCTGTAACTGGCCTTCTCCTCATTCTCTCCTCAAATACTCTTTTTTTTTTTTGCAAAAAATTAGATACCGTAATCTTCCCTCACAAATTACTGAATGTAAAAATAGAAAGATCAGTGTTGCTATGAAAATGCATTGATGGTAATTTCGTCTATAATAATGTAATCCCTACCTTCATTCTCATTAGCCTTATAGCATATGTCTTGTTGTTTTACTTTGTCTAGTTTTAGTCTACCTTTAGTCTACACGTCTACACAACTTACAACCCATCTGCAAATAATGCACTGAATTGAAGAAAGAAAGGATTGCTCCACTAATTAAAGAATCCGAGTTTTATTCCATTAGACTATTATCTCTTAGAAGAGCGAATGGTGATTTTATTTTAAGGAAAACACTTTAGTGATACTCTATGAATATTAGGTATTCAATAGTCAAATATCACATGATTAGCTCCCATGGAGAGGGAGAAGTACTATTAACCATGTCAGCTAGCTTTGACTATGTAATCTGGTGAATATTCGGGATCCAGAGATGGCAATTTACAAATGGTATCTACATTAACAAGAAGAAATATTTAAATATATAGTCACATTCTTGACCTTTAAGATTCCTCAGTCCAAGAAAGACATTCAAAGACTTGTCTTGCAGCTTCCCTTCACTGTTAATCATAATTACTCAGATAAACACACTGCTCTACCTTCTTTTTATGGAGTAGTAAGTAAATAAGCCCTCTGTACAATTTCATTTCTGAAAAAAATAGTTCTAGATTACTGGCGCATCAGTCGGAAGTACTTGTGTCCTCTAGGAGGGCTGCCATCCTCAGGGTAGGCATAGAAAGCAAGCTTTGCTGAAATTGAATCATCTGGAAACTGCTCTTTCTATCACTAGCCACTGAATCTCATAGGTGTCAATGCGTTCGTTTGTCACTGAGACATAAGATCATCTACAACAAACGGCATGTTCTTCACTGCAGAAAAGCGTGTCAGTGTCTTTGTGCATTGTGAAGAACAACAGAATTTAATAAGATCAGATGGAGGGTGGGTGCCAAGATAGAAAACCTGGGTAAACAACGACCGAATGCAACAGGAAAGGACAAGCTGAGGGATGTGAACTCAAATGCGTGGTTAAAAAAAAAAAAAAAAAGAAAGAATCCAAATAGACATAACTCAAGCCAGCTCTTTATAACCAAATGTTCTCAGCGGTGTATGATTACATCTGCCTCCTAAGTGAGACAGAAAAGCACCCATCAGACACCAAGAGAAGCTGGGGAACTGCAGAGCATCTGCCACTGGTTTGTCACAAACCCACTGGACTGAGACGAAAGAAGCTGAGCACAGGTTTCTAGTGACGGTATGAATCAGTCCAGAGAAACCTTCTTGGATGTGACAGTATTCACAAATCGTCAGAAGCTGAGAGGACAAACGTCAGAGTCAGCCTCGGGAACAAATAAACACCGTGGCTCTTTTCTCAGCAGGGAGTTGAGAATAATGTTCAGTTGTGTCATGCAAGAATAAAGAAAGACAGCACAGATAAGAGCAGGCTGCATGAGGGAAATTTACTGTGTGCTTTGGCTGAGCAGCTTCAGTGATGCAAATTGCTTTAACTGATTAATTACACTGCTAAACCAGACTTGCAGATATATATTGCTGTAGTATCAAAAGCAACCAGACTTCCAAAAACATTCCATCCTTATGATATAGCACAGACAAAAGTTTTTCTTGTTTTCAACAATTATAAATGTATTAGGTAGGAAATGTTTACTACCATCTGACTCATATAAGGGAAACCCTGAGTGTGGGCATGGTTATATTGGTGCAACAGCTCCTTATAGCTATCATCTATCTTATTCATTTCCAGGCTTGTAGAAAGTCTCTACCAGTGCAGCTGCATTCAGATTAAAATCTTACCACTTGAACTGTGCTGATTTAGTACGGCATTTACATACAATCATTTGGTTAAACTAATACATTTTTCCACAGGTAGTATTCCACAGGTAGAGAAGGTTTGAGCTGTAGTAAGGCACCAGGGTTTCTCACTGTTTAGCAAGAGAAATAGCATGTAATGTGTAAGAAGAAAAAACAGAAAGAGGAAAATAATTAATTCCTCCTGAATCTGTTTTCCCTAGGTCAGAAAGATCCAGAGCTTCCTTTCAGTTCTCTGATTACCAGTTTTCTCTTTGGCTGCATCTTTTGAAAACATTTTTATTTCCCATCTTTACTTCCTACAAAGCACATTGTCTTCAAACAAATCTCTCAAAGGTTTTATAGAACTGATTACAGACTGATGCTGGAAGGAAAGAAAGATAATTGTGCATGAGCTGATAAATGTTGCAGGAACAACTCTAAACAATCATGCATGAATTATATCTTCAACAAATGTAATTACTGAACAATTCAGAAAACTCGTATAAGCTGGTATTCTTTGTAGTTATTTCCTTTCTTGGACTGTGCATTGGATTGCTTTCAAGTATTCCTGATTATATCTGGCTGGAAATCTTCTTATGGAACCCATTTCCAGTGAGAAATTGCGATTCAACAGAATGAAACATTGCCAAGTGTAAGAATCTGAGGAGTTTGGTTCAGGACACATGGATTTTCAAAACTCGCCTGCTATACAGGCTTATGGCAGAAAGCTACCAGGTTTCCTCCAGTCCCATCTCCTCCTCCCTTGGCAATGCCCTGGGCAGACTGCACAGCAGGGCTCTTAGTGTTCAGGCAGATTTCTCTGTAGTCTCAGCGAAGAGGTAGGAGCCCCACAGCTACCTACAAGGTGAAAATCTTTTTCTAAATTACTTGGAGGAAAAGTAGTCAGCACCTGATTCAGCTTCCAGTTATTGGAATCCAGCTCCCAAACCAAACTGCAACATCAGCAAAACATAACTTTGTCTAAAATTGCTTACAAGTGACACCAGTAAAGGTTAACATTTGTCATGGCAAAGTGTCAGGAAATGTGTTATAAGCTCTTTAAAGTGGGATATTTGAAAGTTTTTGATCCATATTTCTAAATAAGCATCCTTTATTAATGCTGTGTAAATCACCAGTCCATTGCTAGTACTCAGCTATGAAAGGGGAGTGACAACTGAGAAATGCATGGAATTAAAACCACTTTCTTCCTTTTTTTTTTCTTATGCCCTGGGGCTAGCATGGAATACTGCACACCCCTTACATGCCTATGAGCCATCGAGAGCCTTTCTCTGCTAATAGGCAGGACCTTGACTGTAACATCAACTTTTCTCATGCCATCTTTACCACAGTAAATATTAGCTGGAGTCTGAGGCTCCCAACTGCCTTTCCAAAACATTTGCTCAAGACATTGTAACACGAGGAAGGGTGATGGAGAAGTGCTGAGCGGGACTTGGGTAGGACTGTGTATTGGCAGAGTATGTAGGGCTGTCAAAGAAGGGAAGAGCCTTGAAAAACCTGTCAATACAGATATCTGCCTAGAGACATTTCCTACCCAAATAGTTTACAGGTACAGTGGATGTAATAATAATGAGATAGGAGGGAAATAAGGGTTGGGGGAAGGCAAAGGGTTTAGTTGTGCATTATGCTGATGCATTGACCCTGCTAAAATGGTCCTTCCTGAGGTAAGGTATTATAGCAGTGCGTCTGAAGTGCTTTGACCTACGTCAAGATGAAGGCCTCCTGTATGAAATTCTGTAGCCTGCCTTCCCCTCACAGCTCTGTAGCTTTTCACCTTGTGACAATATGTCACAATGTTTTGTGACAATATTTTTCCCCTCTCATGATGTCGTTGTGCTCTTGTTCTTGTGGCTTTGCATCTACAAATCCCACTAGCATGAGAATCAGCCCTTATTTTTCCCATCCCTATTTCTATCTCTTGTTTTGCAGCTTAGATTGTAACAGAGGAAATGCAAGGCTTGGCTTATAATACAGTTGGTATTGGCTGGTAAGTATTACCCCATAATATACATCTACAAAACTTAGCATCTATCAGTGTTGTTAAGGGATATCTGTCAGTATCAATTACATCTGATCAAAGCCTGGTCCAGTCAGCAGTGGTAGTGTCAGAACTGGGGAAAAACAACAGGGTGTATGACCAGGTCCCAGTGAAAAATATACAATTTGAGGACAGAAACAGGACAAAAAATTTCATCATCATATTTACTTGCTATTCTGGAGAGAATAGTCATAGACAGATGCTTGTCTGGATGTCTGGGAATAACTAACTCTCGCAAAGTTTTTCCCTTGCCCATTTTATTTTCCTTTCTTCTCTCTTTCCTTTTTCTTTTTTTTTTTTTTAATAAAAAAAGGAGCTGAGGAGTCAAAGCATGCCACTAGCTATTGACCCTGCAAATAAAACTTTGCAAACAAAAGCCCATCTCAGCACTGTTTGCATTAGAGTATTTCTTCATTTGAGCTCATGACCTAACAACGATCACTCCAAATCAGTTGTCCATTATGGATTTTTGGCTATGCTTGGAAACAGAGTCCATTCTAAAAATAGTGTACTCAGTTAAAGTCACAGGTTGCATGTACAGGGGATACATCTATAAAATGTACAGGGTTTTCCTACTCCTATACATTGTGTGTGTAGGTGTTTATACAGAACTATTTTCAATTCAGTTTCAGTAAAGATGTATGTGTTCTAAAGGATGCATTCAAAAAGCTTCAAGGAACCACAGTGCATCTAAACACCACACTGACTTTCTCATAGACCTTTACTAACCCTACTAGATTGGGAGAGACCTTTCTGAATCATGTAAATACATATTTGCCCCACTTCTTCCACTCTGCCTCTGCAACACAATACTCTACTTTTGACATCTTCAAACACTTTCACTTGTATTTTTAGCCTTTGTAACAATTTAAAGCTTATTTGGCCTCTGATCAAGTACAGTTTGAGTCAAAAGGAGTTAACAATTTGGAGTGGGTTTCAGGCCTACTTTGGGAAAGCAGAATCAGGAAGATCATCTTTACTGATTTTGTTTATTTTTTAAGAAGAAACAGTGGAACTTGAATGAAGCCATTAACCTTATAGTGACTCAGTTTTCTTAATACTTGGAAATTCTTATTTCAACACCTCTTAGAAATTCATTTGCTTCTTGGTCCTCTTTTCAGTTGCTGATCTCAGATTCAGCTCCACTGCTTTATTGGGTCTGGGGGAATGCTGCAAACACCTGTCAGCACTCGCATATTGAAAAGAGTAAGATTGGACTATGTGAATTGTATTTGCTTGCATCTCTAATCCTAAGAGAAGCCACACGGGAACAGGTGGCTGACTGTAGATTTCTTGCAGAATTCTGCATTCTTGTGTTTGGATTTGGCTGTGTCCAGCCAGTGGGAATGAAACTTGCTCAGTTGCTTAAACTGCTGATGAACAAACTATTGTGGATGAAAAAAAATATTAAATTGTGAATGCTAACCAGTGGCATATAATTGAGTGTATATGTGTGGCAGAGTGCTTGTCTGAAATTATACTTTTGAACTCTCAAATTGCTTGCTATCTGCAACTGATGTGGACTTGTGAACAAAAGTGGCACATCATGAATCATCCTTTTGTGAGGAAAGCTCAGGTGCGAGATTTTACAAATAAGGAGCTTCTCCCACAGCCTGGCTGAAGAGCAGGACAAAGGAGCAGGAGACTGAGTGGAGCCATGAGTTGAGGGGGACAAAAGAACATCTGCCAAGAGTTGAGGGCCTTTACAAAGAGGGGAAATAGGGCAGTTCCCCTTCATTCTTCAGCAAGGAGGACAAAGGAGTCAGGTGACCTTAGGTGTGAACAGGTGGAGGGAGGCAGCAGTTTGGCGTAGGCGGGCCGGGAAGGCTGTAACTCCTGAGTCCCTTGGCCAGTGGGGAAAAGGAGAGGGCGTCCCTTGTCGGGAAATAGGATAAAAGGGGGGCTGTGTCCCCCAGCAATTTGAGAGACCCCACAGGGATATGCCCGGTGGACTCTCCCTTTATTCGAATAAAGCTTTAAGATCTATGCCCGATGGACTCTTCCTTTATTCGAATAAAGTCTTAGTTCTCCTCTGTCTCCTTTTTGGACATTTCACTTCTGGACAGCGAGAATTTTCCGCACACTTTTAATAAAGATACATAAGGCAAAAACACCAATTATGAGGCTCACCGTTCTCTGTGCTTCTGTGCGTTGACTTTAGACTGGGAAAAATGGGACCTTGGGATTCCTGAAAGAAGACTGATGCTGTAGAAAAGGATTCTGAGAAAGAAGAACTTTTGGAGAGAAGGACACCTGAAATAAATAAAGTGAAGATTCTGACTGAAGGAAAGATTCTTGAAGTGAGGAGATCATGGAGAACAGAGAACCATGTGGGGATGAATGCCAGGCTATGCTCAAGGATACCCAAAATGCTTCAATAAGCCCCAGCATCCAGATGCAATAAAGGTTGTCTTTTACTCTGTCCCAACCACAGCATGCACTGTGGACAATGAATTTCACAAATAATTTATTTCTCAAAAATACATGTGAGAAAATAGTATTCTTTTCATTAATAATTTGCAAAAAGTAAAGAGAAATGTCACCCAATGAGTAAGTTATTCTTTTCAAAAGACTCCCTGTGGATGAAATTGACTGAAGTTCAATACAGACAGTAGGTATAACTTTGAAGCCACCCAAATCCTTTATCTAAAGTGGTAAAATAGCCTATTATTGATCCACTGCATGAGGATTCATGTAATTCCCCTCGCATCCTGGAAGCCATGCATCAGTGGTAGAAACTGAAGACTTTTCCTTGCTAAGAAGCCTCTTTCTCTGCAGATAACTATAGAAAATCACCAAAGTGAAAGGAAAGACTGAGGTAAAATTCAGTAGGTTTTGCTTCAGTCTTCAGACAGACTTCAAATCATTCTTGTGATTTTCAACCAAAGTTCCTGCTAGAATAGGAAGCAAGGGTATTGTTTCCCCTATACTTTGTTTTGTCAAAAAGGAAAATCTTCCATCAACAGTTCAAGAATTTTTAAACTTAAAGTAATTCCAAGCTCAGGAGATGAATACTATTTAATTACAAAGATTTTTAAAAAGAGAGTTTCAGATAGTTTTATGGTAGCATGTTGGTGGTGTTCACGATGATGCCTCTATACAACCTAATAATTAATTCATGGACTATCTTGCTTTCCCATATTTTTCCCTTGTCACTAGCTTAACCATTTATTCACCCTGGATGTGAATTTTCAAGTGGTACCCCAGTTAAGAGTCAGAAAAGTATTTTTTTCCTCTCATTTGCTTTGCACATTGTTTTCCTTAGCACTATTTATCTGCTTTACTGAAAGAGAAGTGCTCAAATAAAAAAAAAAGATGTATAAAAAGATAGAAAAAAAAATGCTAAAAGTTCCACAGTATGGTCCATTGCTTATGCATTGACTCCTCTGTCAACCAGAAGATCATCTGACAGAATAATAATTAAAAAAATCTCTGGCCCCAGCAGGAGTTGGAGTTGTACAGTATAGTGATTTTAACTTTCAATTAAAGAGTGAGTTACTTATGAGCATGCCTACCACAACTGTTGGAAATGTTTTTTCTCCATCAAATTTTGTACCATTTCATCTCTTTCTGTACATGTCAGGGGACATCTAAAATGGAGGATGGGAGATCGGAATATAAGAACTTTAGTAATACACTGTATGATGAGCTCTTGGCAACATTTAGCCAATGCTTAACATTGATCTATTTTACTGAAGGTGTCATTTGAAGCTGCCATTGGGCTGAACTGGCTGTAATACTTGAGAATTTGCCTCCATGAATGCATTCCTTGACCAGGTTCATGTGGCCTAAATAACAACTTGTATTCATGTTTCTAGAACTATGAGTATGGTGAGATTGACCCAAATGTATAAAAGGAAGTTTCAACGCTTTACATAATCAAGAGGTGGAATGTAAGCTGATTTGTTCAAAGGGGACTCATCTTCAGTGCATTACTTGGGTATCCAGAGTGGGAGAGAGAGAAAACTGCTGTTTAGGAGAACTGCTGACATCTCATCTAGCGAGAGGCTACAAGTAGCTGCTTTCAGCTGCTGCACTTTTCAGAAGGGCTATTCACCTTGAAATCAATTGAAGTACTGGAATGTTTGAGTATCCCTAAAAATCTCTTGTTGTAACAATGGTCTTACTCTTGTGAAAATCATACAGAAGTCTATGAGATTAGGTTGATAGAATTTTCAAATTATTTTGGCTGTTGAACAACTGTAGCCCAAGAACGTTTAGCCTGCAGCACATTGTACACTACAAATAGTATACAACATTATCCTGTTAACATAATAAACTCGAAATTGCAGAACATAAGACATTTGACAACAGTTCTGGGATTCTTTTGTCCTGAAGAAATGTGGCTTAGTTGTGAAGCTAAGAGATTTTATGATGTAGAATTTATGACATATTCACCTCCAATGCTAATTATGAACAGACATGTATGAAAGTCCAGGTTGTATCTCAGAGCAATTTTTAAAGTATCAAACTTTAGAAAAAATGGCTAAGAAAGGGAGAAATGGAGGAAGAAAAACATAGGACAATCTATACATGTATTGCTAAAAGACCAGGTTTATCCTGCATTCAGTAATACTGTCTGGTGAGATGGATGCATTTCACCAATGATTTTTTTTTTGACATTTTACCCAGCTCAGTAAGATTCCAGGACCAACAAACACTCTAAGCCCCTTGGAAAAAAAGAGCAGCCATAAGGAGCATATTCTCACTCCTGTCTAATAAAATGAAAATAACAGCTGAAGATTTGTAAATGTTTGCTGTAATTCTACAACAGAATAAAATGTTAAATTCCACATACTGCTCTGGCTCTCCCATCTTGATCATCATCAGTGAAAATATACCTTCAGTGTAGCAGCTGTAGCTGCTTTAATAAAATATCTACATAGAGAAAATAGGCAATCAAATTTCTGCAAAGTATGAAATTTTCCATTAAATTGTCTCTTCCTTTTATATAACACAGCTGCAACAGTTCTCTCTAGCTTTTCCAATGCCCGCTTTAGCAAAGATAACTCTGGCTAGCAGACTGTTTTCCAAATGACTCATTTGAGAGTCAAAAGATTTCTTCTAAAGGCATCTAGACCATGACCCCAAAACGTTTATCCTAAAAAAAAATCCTATCACATACAGCCATAAATTAAGAACTAGAGAATATTGTAAATGAATAACATACTGTGATAAATTAAAAATGGCTGCAGATGTAATTAATGTATGTGTCATTTGCTTCTAAATAAATCTCTGATAATTGAGCTAATGTATTAATCTTCAAAAGACCTTTGATGTTGTGGTCTATTTGCCTTCATCTGCTGAATTTTATAACAAACTTATGGTTTTCATATGAGCAACAAGTCATTATTGGTCGACTGAGTTGCTTGGAATTGCAATAAATTGCACTGTTAAATGATGGGGTTTCTGAAGTCCAGGATAAGAGGTGCTATTCCTTTCCCACACTAATGATTTATTGAATCCTATCCTATTGCTAGTTTTGGTCCTGACAATGGTGATATATAATAAGCCTGTAAGTCTTTGTCATTGCCTCTATTTGCATCACCTCTTGGGTGATTTAAACGACAAACGGATTTCTGCTAGGAAGACACAGATATTGAAGAAATTAAATGCCAATGCATTCTTACATCGGATTATGATAGTCACAGAAGAACCCTGCAGCTGCTGTGGAGTCTCTTTCCCCACACTTCCCTTTTCAATACCAGCCTGAAGAAATAGTCAGTCTTTGTTAACTGAGTCAAATCTGAACAAATCACTTGTGATGCACAAAGGTGAGGACGCAGCTTCTGCTACCTTTGAGTCCTACCTAAGCTCAGCCATGCAGACTTAAATGAGACAAGTGCAGATCTGAGCTACAGGAGATTATTGATTCCCTGGCTGAAGAGAACAGTCCGAAGGACAAAATCACTCAGAAAGAATGCCTTCTTTTTTTCCGCAGATTTTTGTCTGTGAAATATATTATCTAAGTATTTTTTTTCTCCTTGTTCAGTTTGAAGACCTGTGAACATTTCTGAATAGTGGTGCAAATTCCACAGTAAGTCTAAGTCTCTGAACACAGACTTTGTGGTGTCATTTCATAAGTCAATCTGCAGAAGTCCATGGACTCAAGAGGATCCCGCTGCCTGTAGTCTGAAGCAGACTGACCTGTTATTGATATCTCATTGGGTCCATCTTAAAATGAATATGTTTTATATTTTATCTATGTAATAGATTGTTTTATTGATAATATTTAAAGGAGATATATTTTACCTGGTCTCTTTTTGAACTCTGTCATATTATTGTCATTGCCTTAAGAAAAAATACAACTTCATGCTTCATTTAGCATCATTTACATTTTTATCTTTCAGCGCTGAAAAAATGTGCTTTTCACATCTTTTCTGACATGCAGAGCAGGAATGGTGACTCTCTTATGGAATACTGTTTACACTAAATGGGAAGTTTTGCCTTTGTTTTGCCTTTGGCAGCCTATGATTCATAAAACTCATGGCTTGGGTGACTTGGAGCAAATAACTTAATTATTCTGTGCCTCGATTTCTCCCACTGTACAACAACTTACATAATACTACTGATATTGTCAAAACACTTGGGTTCTGTGAATGAAACTGCTACATGAGTGATGTAGTAATATTTCTACTTTTCATTTCCCACTTGCAGTGATGAAACGTATGTGTATCTTGTCAAATGCTCCTATGACGCTAAATATGGGATTTTGTAATCTATACATTAAGGGCACAGTACTGCACAAGTCTGTAAAGGAGTATGAGACAACCATTTAGCACTTTTGTGATAATCAAAATTGATTGCTTCAACCACACCACTCTGGCAGGGTTTAAAGAAAGAAATTCTTCATGAGTGAGAATGTGAAGCACACAGTACTCCCTAGCTAAAACTGCCCCACAGCAGAACTTCGACTTTGACATCCTCAGGGCACTTCTTTTCAGAGAGAATATAAGATAAAGTGAGCTGATCATTGCAAACACCGACTGCTTCAGCACTGTGTGCAGAACTGGCACTGAAATATCCTTGGCCCAACTCCACAATCACACTTTCCTTCTCATTGCTTTCTGATACCACTACTTACTTATTTCTGTGCCTTCCTACACTTATCCCTCTGCCTGAATTTTTCTGAAAAATGAAGAAACTGCCTTTGTCAAATGTAAAAGCTCTCGCTTATGCACACACCCTGCCCCAGCAAAGCAAGTTTATGCACACGTGCGTGCCCACACATACACACACACAGAGAAATGTTATTGCACATTAAATTACTACTATTGAAATCAGTTTCTGGATTACATAATACTGACAATATATATTTTTTTATTGCTAAATGATATAAATATTTTCTGACACTCTCAATGATTTATCATTTAGCTCATCTTTTCTGTGATTTCCTCTGAAATGCAATACCACCGGAATTTTGCCTGAGGAACAACTGCCAGGAGGACCTGCTATTATACCTTGCTTGCTTCTTCTGCGATATATTAGCATAATGTAACTAAACAACTTATAGCAGTTTGCCATACTGTATAAATGCTGATTTTATGTTAAACTTAGAGTGACAATAGTTGCTTGTTGAGAACAGGTAAAATATCAGAAACATTTTTAGCCCACTTATGCATTTTAAAATGGTAATATGTAAAAACAGATGGTATGTCGGAATCTGATTAAATATCATTATCATCCAGCCACATTTTTGTGTCCTTGCATCTCAATACACAGAGAATTTCAGACTATGCAGAAAACAAGTTTTGAATTTATATTATTACAGTACAAACATTGAAATCAAACAATCCATAATTGCATATATAGTATCAAGCACATAAGTTGATTCCCTTGCTTCTAACTAACTGCTTTATGAACAGGAAAAATATTACCAATAACCAGGATCAGCATATATGACTTGCTTAATCAAGGGCATGGTCATACTCATTGTCCTCCCAAATGAGTCACCTTCCCAGTAAAATCACTCAGCTGATATAAGAACACATAAGAACGCAGTAATGACTAAACTGGTTCAGGACCAACTAACCCTCAGACCTGGTTCCCAAACTACCCTGTAGATGATGCTTAGAAGGATTTCATAAGGAAATACAGCCTGGTCTTTGGCCAAGCAGTTCTTCTGGCAATTGGTGCCTTAGAGATTACCTGAGCTGAAGGTCACACAGAGACCATCATGTTTAATGGGGGCTAATGGACCTGATTTATCTAATTCCTTTCTGAATTAATTTACATTTTTGCTTCCACAACTTCCCTCAAGAATGAGTGCCTTCTTTAATTATGAGCTGTGTGAAAAAGTACATTCTTCATTTTTTTCAAACTATTTGATCATTGCATTTAAGTCCCATTAATTCTAAATTGATTAATTAAGTCCATTAAAGACCGAGACTGGTCTGTTTGGTTTCTCCTGCTGCGCAGACTGTTCCATGCCTCTCATTAACCATTTAGGGACTTCTCCTTCCTCTGCTTTTTCATCTTTGAGGTGGAGGAAGGACTAGACCTATACACAGTTTTGGGAATATAGCTGCACCAGGGATTTATGCAGCTGTCAAATCCTCTCCCTAATAATTTCTAACAGCCTCTTTGTCCTTTTGACCACTCCTGAGCAATACGTATACAGAAACCTATGAACAACAGCTCAGAGATTTACTCCTTGACTAATAACAACTATTAATTTAGAGCCAAGAACATTCTATTTATGATTAAACATATTTTTTACCAGAGGCATTACATTGCACTTTTCAGTGCTGAATTTTGATTAGTATCAAAAGATCGTCTGCAGTCTGTCTGCTTTAAATTTGACTGCGCTAAATAATTTTTATTTCACCACCAAAATTAATCATCTGGTCCAGTTTTCAAGTTTGTTATGAGGATATGGTGTAGTCTCAGCCCAACTGAAATTTCCCATTGTGAAGAATTCACCATTTGTTCTCATTTTTTGTTTCTAATCTTTCAACCAGTTATTAATTCATGAGAGACATTTCCAAATGACAGTTTTGTTCCTTCAAGAGTCTTTGGGGAGGAGTCTTGTCGAAAGCTCTCTGGAAGCCCACATGCACTATATCAGCTGAATCACCTTAACTCACATGCTTGCTGATATCTGTACAGAGCTCTCATAGATTTGTGAGTCATGACTTGCCTTGGAAAAAAAGCTGTGTCAACTGTTCCTCAGCAAATTGTGTTTATTATCATATCTAGCAAATCTGTTCTTCATATAAGTATCTATAAGCTGGCTTCTTACAAGAAACAGGCATCATGATCTGTAGTATCTCACAATCTCTTACAATCATGGTTAAAAAGAAAGTGTAATATTTATGTTTTTCCTTCTTTTTCTGCTACTTAGAGCATAAACTTTGCTTATTCTAGGAATAAGCCCCAAACTTTACTTCTTTATAGTTCTTGGAACTTAGTTACTGATTAGTTATTGATTTTTATCATGTTCCAGTCCACTGTTTTCTTCCAGATTAGACAGATTTTCCCCAGATCTGTTCCCCACAAAGAACAGCAATGCCAGGTCTCTCCTTCACCTCTCTGTGGTCAACACAGAGATGGATAAATCCAAGTACCATACTTCGCAGGGGAGCAAAGAATTTGCTTCCCAACAGTAGGTGTTGCCACTGCTTCATGCCTTCCTCTGCCACAGGATATGGTACCAGCTGTGCAGATACCAGTTTACACTGGGTTTCTTTCCCTCCAGAATAAATTTAGCTTTCCTGCAATGACCTTGTTCTCTCTTTGTGAAGTGTTTACATCTTGTTCACTCTGGGCCTTACTGACAGCAGGTCCCATTTCTGATTCATTCGAGCTCATGCCTTTAGCAAATGTTTTCTCAGAACCTCTTCTCTTTATTTTATTTATTTACTTACTTATTTTTTATAGAATTTTACATTTCTCTTGCTAAAGTTTTTGCTGCTAGTTATGGAATCATTCTCCCTTTCTCTCTTTGGCTCAAGACTTGTTTAATTATTTCACGTAAAGACACTTCACTTTGAAAGGAGAGAGTCAAGAGCCTCACTTGCAGTACCTTACAGTCCCATTGGAGTAAAAGTCAAGTTGCCTTCAGGCAGGAAAACGATTTGACCTTGAGTTTCTCTTGCTCTAGATTTGTAAGTAAGCGTTAACAGTTACTTACATTTACTTACTTCTCTCCTAATTCCTTAAATGCTTGTATTGCTTCCAACTGATAGGTGTTCATCCTTGGCACAGTACCAGCATGTTTCTGGGCCGATTTCCCAGCCTTGCTCCCTGAGTATCCTAGATGTCCAGTTCAGGGACAGGGACCTGCCTCCTACTTCTGAAAACTCAACATTGTGAAAGGCTCAGTGTTGTTACTCATTCCATCCTTTCACAGCTCCAGCCTTTAGTCTGTGTGTATATGTTATCTTTCTCACCAAAGCATGACAATATAAAATAGAAGTGTATCATAATAGTTAAGGTGAATATATACAGTCTTATGATAAAGTAGTTTGGATCAAGATTTGTCTTGTAGTCTTCCTTTGTAGTAAGAAAATATTTATAAGTAATACAAGTAAGGCTTGTAAGAAAATGTCCTTCTAGTGCTGACCCTGGTGTTAACCTTTCAGACTAGAACACACTCAAACAAGTTGGACTGTTGTTTATCCCCTGTTCTATATCCAAGTAGTTTTTAAAGGATACTTATGTATGTATTCACTAAAGACAACTCCTATTCCAGCTAAGAATCATTTAAAAATCTACTGTTATTCTGTTGTAACTATTTTTACTGTTTAGGACCAAAGTGATTTAATATGTGAAATCCAGATGAAATTGTATTTTTGTAATGCTTCTGAAACACTGAAATTAAGCTAACTGATTAAATGAGATGATAACTCAATCAACTAAACGATCCCCACTCTCCCACAAGTCTTAAAAGGAATCTAAACCTTCCACTCATAATGTATCATGGTCCTAGGGACCTTTTAACTAGAGACTTTTATGGAGCCTGAAAAAGAGCTTACGTTTGCCTTTAGAGTTGCTTAAAGATAGCATCACTCTGACTTTCTCAAAAACAGCATCCCAGGAAGTCTGCAAGTTTGCCAGAGTACAGCAAGGGATTAAATAATTATAAATTCTAATTGACTCCAATCAGAAAGCGATCTCCATAATGCATTATAAAGCATATTTAGATGTTCTTTGTGAGCACACCAGGATTTCCTCTAATGCAATGTTGAGGTACCATCAAAACTAGGGAAAACTGTGAGCTAATAACAGTAACCCAATCCACAGTCAACTCATCATAACTGATTATTTACAATGCGTTCATGTTGAAAGAAAGTAAGATGAAGTTTCACAGTGAGGAGATACAAGGACATCAGCAGAATGACTGACTGAAAGATGCTACCTGGCTGTTTCCCTAGGGTGATTTGGAGGGACAGATTGTCATACTTGTATGGAATACCTAAGAAAAGTTGCTAAGAAAAGTAGACTCCTCCAAAACATAGCCCAGACCTGTTCCCTTTCCTTCTCCTCCACAGAAAAATTAACTTCTTTGTCCTAAATAAGGGAAAGAGGGGACAACAGAGATGTGCCCCTGCTCTTTTCTTCTCTGGACTCAGGCAATCTGGATGGACTGTATAGTAGGGAGATCAGAAGCTCCAGCTCTCAGACCTGAAGGCCTTTCCTGGAGCTGGACTCTCAAGTAAGCAAGGATCAAGTGTTTTTATAAATCAGCTTTTGTGGACAAGATATTTTCCTCTTTTTTGGGCCCAGGATATCTCCCTTTGCCTTTCTTAAAAGAGGAGGGGAACCATAAGCAATAGCATGCAGCAGCCTAACCTTTTCTGGTCAGTCTCCTCTAGCAATGTAGTAGAGAAATGACCCCGTAAAAGTAAAGTCTTGCTATAGAATAGCCTGCAAACAAAATTCTCCATTCCTCTTGCTGAAATTATGGGGTAGTGCGACAAAAACACAGTGTTTAAAAGCCAGATAGAGCAGAAGCAACCAAAGCCTAAGACTAGGCAAGTGGGATTTGTGATCCTATTCCAGGACTTTTGTTAGGTCAGATATCATGTTTAACCTGAATATTTTTAAAATATTTAGTTCGGGGAACAGAAAAAATATATATAGCCTTCTTTTCATCACTACTCAATAGGGCCCCTTTCTCTGGAAATGGAGAGTGTATCAGGGCTTTCCTCTAGACAGAAGCTCTTGCATTCTTGTTGAAGTTGTTGTTATTGCTCATTTGTTTCTTCATTTTTGCCAGCAAATAGGAAAGTACATCTAATAAGTTGTTCAATGTAAACACAACTGAATTTATTTTTCTTAGTGGTTTAAAATCTTTACATTAACAAATTTTGGTCAGTGGATGGCTCATATACTATTTGTTGCCTTTTTCTGTCTTTTTGCTTTTTTAATTCAGTGTCATGTTCATTGCAGGTGAAACTAGAAAAAGAAAAATAAATAGTTCATGTGAGTTAGTGCTTTGAATATTCACTAATTACAAGACCTTTTGCACCGCCTGATTCAACTACTTTCTTCATTGTTTGAAATTTTGCAGAAGGAGAAACACATTTAAAATGTCACTTATTATAAGAAAAGGCATTTTAATACAATTTAGACTGAACATGGATGATGCTTCCAGTGTTTCACTCTTTCCTTTTGTCCTTTTTTTTCTGTACATTTCTATGTATTTGTATTTGTCTTTTTTTTTTTTTTTTGTTTTTTTTTTTTTTTTTTTGTAAATAATTGTAAATTAATGCATCACTAACACAACATATTTTGACTTAGGGAAGAAAAATTGTCCACATGAGTTCCACAGAGCGATGACATCAAACTCGTTCCTTGTGACTTGGCCTTTGGGGTAAGGAAAAGGCTCGAAACATTCAGTAAGGTGCCATTATAAATTAGTTGTTCAGTAGCTGGGTGCATATATTCTTCTCACTCACCTGATGAAAGCTGAAATGCAACATACTGAAGCTTGGTATTTAAGTTCAGTGACTGAAGTAAAATGTTAATATTATTCAGAAACTTATTGATCTCTGTCAATATCTATCACCACTGGCTAAGACTGGTGGAAGAACTGAGAAAACATACTGAAAATATGACAGACAGTGAAAGTATTAAGTGTTTGATTACTCCAGATTGGATAGCATTTGCACAGATGTGGCACCTACCCTGACCGGCAGGAATACTGTTTGTATTGCTCTGCTAGCATGGTTTTTGTATCAACAGTTATCCAAAATACCATTTTATTGTCATCAGGAGGCTCTTTTTGTGCTAAAGACTTGGTTTTCTCAGAGTTCTGCATCTGGTTGTCTGCTTCATCAACATGATGATACTCATGAGTATCAACATGATACACGTGTGCACTAAATCAATATTTCTTAAAAACACCAACAGGTGAAAATTAGTTCTCCATTGCAATATTATTTTGTTGCAGCATGAAAAGGTCCTTCAAAACTTTTGAAAACAAAAGAAAGAAGTGCCTATAGGCAGGTAATAATTCATTCATTAATGATTGTAAACTGCTTAAGATGCAGAATTAGACAGTGAACTGGCTTTCTTTTCAGGTATTTTGTTGCTACCACCTCAGTTTCTTTTTGCAGAGGAAAGACTGTCTTTGTGTTATGATTTTTTAAATTACTTCTTTCATGATAAATCTGTTAAAAACTCTTGTCTCAATAATTTGGACTCTTTTCTTTTAAAGCCATTAAGAATTGCTAACAGGATTATAAACTACGATATATATATACAGTAAATGTCATCAATTCTGAACTTTTGTGAATCAAATTTTGAAATCATAATGGTAGAAAAACTACTGTGAACATTTTAGTAATCCTTTTGATGAAGTTGCAACAGAAATGTTGAAATTCAACTCTACAGTTTGGGCTTGAGAAGGACCTGTAAGAAGTATATCTATCTTTGCTGGAAAAGACACACTCCACTCTGGATATAAGTCCCTCAGGTATTTAACATGTTCTCTCTTACAGATGCAGCTTTTGTTCAATTTCTACCATTAGTAGTCAGTTTTAGACAAAGAGCCCTTATTAGAATGCTTGCTTTTAACACCACAGATTTTCACATTGATCAAATTTATTCTATTGTCTCCCCAACAATGAACTTATCATTTGAAGACAATATATACAAAATGTCTCTGCAGAAGCTTACTAAGTGGCTTAATGTTACACAGTGATTAAGATCGGTGTTTTTGCGAGCTGACGGTACTCCTGGAGTAGATGCAGCCCTGATCTGACAGGGGTGCTCCGCAGCTCTGTCCACAGAATCAAATGCCATGGAATAGATTTCCATGAACTGCACAGAGAAGTATTTATCCTTCCTCCCAATAAAGTTAGAGTACCTAATTACCATTGAATTTTTAAACATCTAAATTATAACATTAAATGTTATAATAAATTATAACATTATATAACATTATAACATCATATATAACCAAATTATAACATTAAATGCCTGAAAAGAACAACAAAATGACATTTCCAAGGAGACAGACAATTGCGTTCACTACCACAGTTGGTTGAGATAGGACTAAAAATAGTTTGAACTACCAAGATTTTCGTAAACAGTCAAAACTAGCAAATACAACATTTACAAATGAGAGGATGATAGGAAGGAGCAAACTCGTATGGAAGGCTTTACCCCTGTTTTCAGTTCATATCCCCAGCACAGCTCCACCTGCTGTATGCAGGATGAGGAATCGAGGAAGGGGTACTAGACAGGCTGGGTAAGCAACCGAAGAATGCATGCCAAAAATGACCCTGCACCCTAGCAAGTCAGCTTTGTGCATACACACCAGATGATAGGTACAGGTCTACATACCCATNGCCAAAAATGACCCTGCACCCTAGCAAGCCAGCTTTGTGCATACACACCAGAGAGGTACAGGTCTACATACCTACCCACGTACTGAGGTGTTCCAATGATACTAGCTCTGCTTAGAGAAGAGAAGAAGAAGAATAGGAGAACAGGAAACAAAAATACTGTCCTCAGAGATCGCTCAAGCCCCCATGATCAACAGGTTTCTCCTAAGGGTTTGTGGAGCAGAGCAGGGTGCTCCTGTGCAGAGGCACAGGAATAGAGAAGTTTGCCAAGAGGCCGAAACACACAAGTGAACCATAATAAGAAAAAGCTGTTAAGGGAGACGATGCAGTGTTATAATGTTGTGTGCATCTCAGTATGGGCAATCTCCAAGCTGAACAGCCCTGCTAGAAAAATGCTAGCGTTTAACCAGGTCACTGTGCTGAACAGTAATCAGCAATTTATTTTTTTTTCTCAGTTCAGTTCTGACTCAGAATCAATGTAGACCCCCCCAAAATAAATAAATAAATAAACAAGTTCAATTGCAGTTCAGTTGTGGAGGAAGATCAGAGAGGAAGGATTTCAGATTGATGTTTGGTTCTGCTTTAGTTCAATTCTTTGAATGCTTTTTTTTTCTTTTTTTCTTTCTTTTTAAGTTCATATTATAATGTCTCTGGTGAAGAAAATTGCAGACACACTGTAGATAGATATCAATCCAAGTCTGACTCATTATGACTGCAGTGGGGAATTTTGGCCAGGGTAGTTTGATAAACTACACAATAGGAAAGTGGACAAGGTGATGGAGCTGTTAACAGCAAGAAACAATAAATCTTTCTTTAGAATGGGTACTGACTGACAGTTATTTCTGTCTCTAGTGTATTACAGGTTATTTTATCTGCTTCTTCCTACAGACATGACTGGATGAAGGTTGAGTCAAATAAAGGCTTAGAATATAGCTGCTGTAAAGTCTATCTCTTCACTGCCTGAGACATGGGATTAAATCCTGGCTTAAGGTTGTATGCCCTTGATAGGCATGGAGGAGGTCATGCAAGAACAGGGTTGCACGGGGTTGGAACAATTTGTGTAGCTCATTGTTCTGCTTCCAGTAGCGACTATGAGGGAGGCATTCAAGCCAGGCATGTATCTTATTTTACCTTAGCAGTCTGCAGCCTCTGAACGGAGGAAAGTCTATCCCTCAGAGGGCTGAAAAGCACAAACTTAGCATTGCTGGCTCCTCGCTCTAGCCATCTAAGGCAAGATGCTCAGGCCTTGAATGTTTGCATGTTATTGAGTCCATATGACACTGGGGTAGGAGAAAACTGTATGAGCAAAGACATATGTATATGCAGATACATGTCTAGTTGTGAAAATATACAGTCTTGGGACCAGGGATCAGGTTTCTTTCTTCACAGGAACTGTGCCTAAGCCACTAGGATGTAGAGTCAGGCTCCTTCTTAACATTGGTCTCTCTAGCATACTGAGAGGTTTTGTTTGTTTTTTTCCTGTGTGTTGTCAGAGTTTCAAAAGGGAGAGTCAAAAATACTTTTCTCCATCTAACTCATAACCTGGAAGATGCGAAACATTTTTTTCAGGGCTCCCCAAGGTACAAACAAGAACCAAAATGCAGCCTTCTGTCTCCTGGATTCATAATTCTAACCTGTGCAGTATAATATAAAGTAGAACTGGGGGAGGTGTGAGGGGGCTGCAACAACATTTTTTCCACTTCCCATTTTATAGGAAAGTAACTGTTTTATAGGAAATCTGATAGAGGGAGTGTGGGCTAGAAGTATTCCTAGAGGATGTAATTCCATTGGGGGACTCTTAAATTTCCATTGCGAAAACTCCTAAATTCCAGATTATAGTCGTGTTTAGGCTTAAATTAGATGGTAAAATATTTTGTACTGCCAAATCTGGGCAGTTGTGGAGTCACTAGGGAGCTTGAAAGTGTACATGCAAACTGCTTCTAGGGTTTATAAACCAACAGGCTGAGTAATGGCTTTTGGATCTTGTTTCTGAACTGTAACCATAGCCTAATTAAACAAAAACTTTTTTTTTTTAATAAAAACAAACTCAGTATTTGTAGAGAATTCAAAGAAGCCAAAGTCAATCACAGAATAGTAACTGTTGTTTAAACCATGCTATGGTTGATGTTGCAATTATTTTTCTTTGCTTTCTTGGAAGCATGCATTCGTTTTCCATACTTTCTTTTTCCATCATGTGTCTCCATATTCGAGGTGATGAGTAATGGTTTTATGAATCACACATGTATTAATGCTGTGTCCAGATCATGCCTTGATTTAAGAGTGAAAGAGTGAGAGACAGGAGATGTAGGGAATCTGTGTGGCCTGATTAACTTACTCTGAATTAAAGAGTCAGAAAAAGTTACTGAGCAGATCCTGTGATCTGCGAGTCCTTAAGCAGAAATTACCTGTGCATATAGGAGAGCCTCATCTGTTCTCAGGCTGCTCTCATAATACAAAATTGACTCTTAAGGGGAAGGACTAAGCAAAAAAGAGAAGGACAAAGATTACATTTAGTCATAAAGAAAAATGTTATGCTCATGTCCAGTCAGGTTATATCTGAAAGAACTTCCTTGAATTTCCATGTTTCAGGTAATTCTACTCTCAAGCCTCTTTAGAAATTCTAGAAAGCTTGAATTGTTCTGTGAATTATCTGAAGCTAGAAGAAGGAGGTTTTTCTTCACTGGCATACAAAAATTCATATTTTAACAGCTATGGCCTTTTGGGGTGGATGACATTTGTAAAAATACTAAGACGGTGCCAACCCTTTATTGACCTTTTATGTATGAGAGCAGTAAAATCAAGGAACCTGACACTCTTCTACAGATCTCAGACAGAAACTTCAGCTTTCCTTATAGACAGTTTTAGATACTGGAAAAGACGTCAAACTTGGGAGTTTCTTGCTGAGCTGTATCAGGGGAGGAAAATCATCCATAAAGATTTTAGTGCTGGAGATACTAGCAGCTGAAACTCTATAGATGAATGTGAGTAAAATGTGCTAAATCACATGCGGAGGGAAAAGCATTTACTACTATGTTTAAGTGCACATAGAGTGTCTCTTTGCTATAATATTTATATGGAGCACTTTGTGTATGGAACATTGATCTCCCATGGAGCTAACACTTTACTGTGATACAAAAAATAAATTTGCAATAATACTGATCAAGCAGGGAGACTCTCAACAAAGAGAATTTACCTTTATCACCAGAAATGAGAAGAGAACCTATATTATACCTTTATGTCTTTATCAGCCCATATGACAAGAAGGCAGTCAATCCTGTTGCTAGCTGCCTGTGACAACAATGCTATTAGCTACCATAGCTATTAACTGGTCCAAATGTTTTATCTATAAATGATACTCTCATTCATCTCCCTTCCCCTCTCCTGGCCCTGGAAGCCTGAATGAGCTTAGGGGCTGGTGGTCAGCTGTGTTGAGGAGATCAAGATTGACATTATTTTTAATGAAAGCAGCAGCATACTACCTCTTAAATCATTGCAGCTCTCTTTAGCTCACATGCTTATGTGGACAGAAGTTGTAGCAGTATCAGGTGGAAAATGAAGAGAGGTCATACATAGGCAAGTCACAAACATTTCTGTGTTTCAAGGGAAATAAATGAACCCCTTTCACCTCTCGAAGAAAATTGGTGGTGAATGAGAGTAAAGTGACTGAAGTTTAGGCTGATGAAGTTAGGTCACTTCTAGGTTTGTCATCTGTGTCTAGCAGGTATCTTCATTGCACATTCACATTTTCATTTCCACAGAAACTTGCCTCATTTCCAAACTGCACACACATATGTACGTCAGCTTTGGGGGAGCTCCCAGGTTGTTAAACTTTAGCTCAAAATGCTGCCTTGTAGCCTCATCATATAGACCAAATGCACTTGAACCTTGAGACGATACCAGTAGGCGTTGAGCAGGTTCTCATTACGCACTTTCAGTATGCTGCTCCACAACCCATAATGAGTATTAACTACAGTTTAGATTTTTTTCAGCCTGCGACAGTAGATATGAATGGAGGCACCCAAAGCTATCCTAAAGGAGTGAGCTGCTGCAGAGATAAATACCACTTTCTCTCACAGATCTTCCCCCTACTTCATCTGCAGCAAGGTCTATGCAGTTGAAACTCAATAAACCAAGGTTTCTTGATTCAAGATCTACATCTGCCTCCCTGAGTAGAAGCTAGAAAGAAGGGTACCTTTTTTTCATTGCCACTTTATATGTTTGTTATGATTTGAGTGGATTCTTTCTTTTTTCTAACAAAGAGCAGTATAAGTTTTCCCATAAATATTTACTTGTGTACTGTTATCAAATTACTTTGAGAGACCGATAATGGAAACAAGAGAATACCAATTTTGCTTTGTTTTAATATTGGCTTGAGATACATATGTATACTTGTAGACTAACAGACTAAAGGGTGCAATCTAAATTAATCTCAAATCTGATCTTTCTAAGATTGTCCCCATCTTGCCCTATGCAAAATCTTTCTTTCTCTAATGATGTAACTGATTTTTTTTTTTCACACAACACAGAGTTCCATTGCTTAAGTATGTGTATTTTTTAATTGTTTATCTAAAATGTGGGAGATATTTTTCAATTTCAATGTACTTCTGCTGGGAAGGAAGAAATTGTTACACAGTCCATAAAATGATATAAATTTTTAAAGAATGTAGACACACATCATCATATCCATGTTATTTAGATATTACTAATTTCTCCCTTTCCAAAGAGTTGCACTGTTCCACTTGATTTTACCAGATGCTATAGAGTATAAATCTCTCAAACAGGTTTTGAAATCCCACAACAATAAATTTTGGCTAAATTTCTCTGGTTGAATCAAGATTGCAGTTCGCAGGTCAGAGAGAGTTGCTAAAGAAGCAAAGTTGCAACTTTGTAAGACAAGACAAGATATTTTAAGCTTCCACTCATCAGCTGTCTTGCATGTCTGAAAAAAAATCGGAGTTGTTATGGTAATGAGCCTTAAAAAGTAATTAATTATGTGTTTTTCTCTTGCTTTGAATACCCAGACCAAAAAGAGAGAGAAGCGTCAGTCCAACACCTGCATGTAGGGAAAAGACAAGACTGCTAGAGATTTCCTATATTACCATGATAAGGCCAGTTAGCATTAGCTCTTTGAAGGAATTTTATCATTTGGCAGCTGAGTAGAATCATAGAATCATAGAATCACAGAATTATAGAATGCCTAAGGTTGGAAGAGACCTCTAGAGGTCATCTAGTCCAACCCCCCTGCACACGCAGGGACACCCAGAGCACGTGGCACAGGACTGCATCCAAGCGGCTCTTGAAGATCTCCAGAGAAGGAGACTGCACAACCTCTCTGGGCAGCCTGTTCCAGTGCTCTGTCACCCTCACTGTCAAGAAGTTCTTCCTTAAGTTCCCATGGAACTTTTTATGCTTCAATTTATGGCCATTTCCTCTGGTTCTGTCAGTGACCACCAGTGAAAAGAGGTCAGCCCCATCCTCCTCACTGCCTCCCTTGAGGCACTTATAGACACAGATCAGATCCCCTCTCAGCCTTCTCTTCTCCAGGCTGAACAAGCCCCTCAGCCTCTCCTCATAGGGCAGATGTTCCAGGCCCCTGATCATCCTCGTGGCCCTGCGCTGGACTCTCTCCAGCAGCTCCACTTCCTTCTTGTATTGTGGGGCCCAGAACTGGACACAGTAAAACAGTATCTGACTCCTAAGTAGTCAGTGTGTCATCTAGCAGATTTTCTTTTTCCTAAGCTGTGAGTTTGGTAGTGCTGAGGCTTCTTCCTAAGCACCCGAGGATAGTTAAATGCTTCAAGAAGAGATTTTGGAAGCCACTCAGCTGAGGAGGGATGGAGGATAAAGCAACTGAAGTGTTTGGTCTGGTGCATATCACTGACAGATGCCAGGTAAACACACCGCACAGTATGGAGCCCTTAGTTTGTGAACATTGCCCTTGAGGTAGGTACCCAAACTAGTTCAACAAGAGACGGTAGGTTAACACTTCAGAATCTTAAATTTGGGGAAAAAGGGTAGGGGAATCAGGTAGAGAAACTTTACGGTATATAAGTTAGGCCAGGTTGTCTCCAAAGCAGAAATCCTACAAGGTAGTTAGACAGCTGAAATAATCTGTATGCCTGCTTTCTGCTCACTCAACCTTCGTTTCTCAGACACTGAGTTCGGTCACTGTCTGTCTCTTTCCCTCTAGTCCTTTATCTCTCACAGTGGGGGATCTGACATGTACCTGACCAGAGGCATGCACAGCACATATCTGTATTATGGACCCCAGCTCATCGAATAAGTAACACCCCCACTTCTGGCTTGAGGTCTTGTAATAGCTCCCGATAGCTCGGGTTTGAGTAGCTCCTTAGCTAAATAGTGAACACCATGCTTAAACCTTGTGGCAAATTCTGTATGCTGGGGCCTGTAATTCGGGTATGGTAGAAAATGTAGGTATGGTAGGCATGGTAGGCATCTACCTGACAACTGAGCAGCCCCTGCATCTTAGTTTTTCTGTGCCTCTGTAGCCCAGTTTTGCAAGTAAGAAATAAGCAGATCCTTTATTGGCTTGTCAGTTGAGATTTGGATCCTTTAAGCACGGATAATTATAATTATGTATGTGCTGTGTCCAAATCTGTGGAGGTCCACTGGCAGTATCCGGAATATATAAAGGACATTTTTTGCTGAAGAATGATGTGGTTTTTGAAGATGAAATGTTTCCTGATCAAGGATGCTTTAATTGATAAAATTTGTAAATGTAAGGAATCACTCACCACTTCTAATTAGAAATGGAATACAATAGAAAACCTACCTTCTCATGGACAAAAGATACATTTTGACACAGTTTTGGATTTTATTTCAAAACATCTAGAACTATGGGTTTCATTCCAGAGTAAAACTAAAACAAATATTGAATCTTAGAAGTTCAGAATTTTGTGTTTAACTTTATAATTTAGTTCAGTTTAGCTCTACACGCATTATGTGCTCCCACAGATACAAAATTCCTCACAGTAGCAACAATGATGGCAATAACAACAACCAGTGTATAGAAAACCATGATTTTTCTATTTTTGGAATAAAAGGGTTCATCTGGGGCTTTATATTCTTCATGAAAATGATAGACACAAAAAACTACAATTAAGAAAGCTGTCCTATTCAACAGTAGCAAAGCTGACAAGGTCTGCTGTTTCACAGCTCTCTTGGGAAATCTTTAATCTGCAGATTTATGACTCATTAACATGCAGATTATTGATACTAAAGCCCTGTTATAGCTCATTGTATGAGAGCATCTGCCCTGTGATTCCTTACTTGGCCCACACACTAAATTCTTTTCTACTCTGTTCAGGTTCTTCTAATAGACCTTTTGCACCTGAGTGTCCTCCAGCACTGCATTAGGCAACACATCTAACATCTGCACAGTTTGTTCTGTATCTTTTCCCAAAGAGGTCATGTGGGTGTAAGTGTTCCGCTATGGCTGGACTTTCATGATATTTTTTAGGTAAAAAAGTTATGATGTTAAGCATAAACAAGTTAAATTTTTCAGAATATTGAGATGCACGGTATTATGATCTACTATTAAATAACAACAACCCCAAATGCTTTTTTCCCGCATAGCACACTTTCTTTTACAGCTTGTAAATTAAAGACACATTCCACAAAGTTTTCCTCTGTTTTTTAATGAAAACACCCTGTAGGGTGGACTGCCAACTCTCACTCTTATTTGTTCACAATGCTCAAGAGAAACTTTGCAAGACAAAGAATGTGGGATGATGTGACACATCTTATTTTACATAACATGGACAGGAAAACGTGAGTCTGTCTGTATGTATAAAAGCAGATCTTGAAATACTGATCTTTTCCTTGACTGGGAAACAGGATGACACCACCAAGAGAAAGGAGTGTGGTTATAGTCTTGCCCCATTCCCATCCTCTTGTGTCCTTCCCAGGAAAACCACCATGTGCTTGGAGGAAAACAGACCCTAAAACATGAGTTAGGTAAAGAAGCTTATCTGTGGTCTGTGTAAGCTTCCAGATGTGCTTTGCATATTTAAGTTTGAAGACTGCCCTCTCCACTATGCCTGGGTGTTATGCCTGCAAATCATGCATGAGCACAGAACTCTCCAACTTTTTCTGTCTCAACCACCTTTCCTAAGGTCCTTATTTTAACTCAAGAAAAGTGCTATTAAAATTCTCAGAAGTTTCTGCTTAAAATCTGTCAAAATTTCTGTAATCTGTGTTTTCCGTCCACCTCCTGGGGAAATTATATTTTCAAGGAAGTGGAAATAACACATATTTCAATAAACTACATTAGTTTTTCAAAGAATGAGATCCTCTTGAGAGATAAATGTCCCCTTGCTTGAGGATACCTTCACCCTGCCCTTCAATCACATAAGACTGGATGCTACTAAAATGTGGTGTGTCATGAGCTCCTTGTGCAGTTTTCTCTAAAGGGAAAAGTTTTGGAGTGGGCGCAAGAGTTGAGAAGGAAGTGTTTGGATTTGAATTTCTCAGGAGGTTGAGATATTTAAGGAAAAAGATAAGTCAAAGCAAAAATAAAAAGGAAAGGGAAACGATTAATTGATGAAGAAAGTTGAAAGGTCCGGACAACTCAGATTTGCTTTAGCTCAGCCCTGAATAGAAATACAAAAATCTTTATGAAACACATTAGAAAAATGTCTAAATGAATTCACACCATCATAAAAGTATTAAACAATGACTTTCGTTAGTATTCTCAAGAAAATACTTCCTCCCCAGTCTCTGCAGCCTTCTGCTACATCTCCTCTGTGCACTAGACAACACTATGTTTGAACAAGACTGCTATTATTGGCAAAAGATAAGTAACTGGGCCTATGCAGCACTCCAGGAACTTCTCTGAAGTAAAATTACTGGATTTACTATCAAAAGAAAAGGGACTTCAGACTCTGAAGAAACTAGCTACCTCTTTACAAACATGAACATCCTCTACAAGAAGGACAGCTCATCTTTTGCTTCCATCTGTTTGACAAAGCGACAGAAACCAGCTGAGCAGTTTCAAGGCTAATCAATGTCAAACAAAATTAAGTAATGGAAGTACGTGATGGGACAGGTGAGTCCATACTGGATATTTAAGTGTTGGCCTAGGGGTCCACATGAATGCTCTTGCTATTTGCAAACCCCAGCAATCTTGTGACTTAAGCAACCTTTTCCTCTGCCTGTCTCAGACCAGGAGTGCAAAGCAATCATCAATAGCAAAGTACTTTTTTTGTTGTTTTTAAGGCATGGCAGGATTCGTTTGGCTAGAGGAGAGTATCGCAGGTGTAAATGTCTTTAGCTAAACTATCCTTCTGGACTTTCTTAGTGGTTTCAGTGGAGAGAAATGACTGAATCACGTGAAAATCACGTCATCCTAATGCAGATGCCTAAAGCTTGTCAGTGTAATTGTTCTATAAAAATGCTTATTATGTTCATGGCTTATTAAAGAAGTACAGGCTACCTGACTCCAGTACAAAAAGAGTCCACATTTAGGTGTACCACCATATAAATAATCACACAAAAAATATGCAGGAGTTCAGAAGAATACTAGTTAGCAGAATTACCATTTCAAACACACTTAATCATTTGGCTAAGAATTTACAGTGCAGGGTCTCTGGTCCTCCATGTAAACTAGTGAGAATTCTACTATTGTGCTCCTTTGGAGCTGGACCAGTCCATAATTAATGCTTTCTTTTCTAAAAGAGGGCAGCCAGTCAGTCTACTAAAAGCAGTCTGTCTCAGCAAGAAATTATAGAGCACTACTTAAAAACATTTTTTCCCTGCAAATAACAAACTTGATAGGATGATCTTTGTCCTTCCCCTCACATCACCATGATAGATACAGATTTTTATGGGTACAACAGAAAATTGATTGAAAGTCCCTCGTCATTTTCTTCTTTCCTTTATTATAAGTAGAATTATTTACCTGGAAAGTATCTTTCTGCTAAAGGTCAATCTCCAATCACGGGCTTTTTATTGTATAAAAGTAATCAGCATTCATCTCATCAGGTGTCATTAGGGTCTCTGTTCTATAGTTTCAAAGCATAAAACAATCTTATACCTTTACACACTGATCATCTCTGCCACTGTAAGTTGCTCTCATGATAGGTTGATGCTTTATTTTTGGAAATAATTTATTTTTGGAAGAAATGGCACCATGTGTTAATGGATTATAAAATGTGATGCCTAAACTAAGGTCACGTTAATCTCCTAGCTAACATTTCTTCCCTCCCCTCAGTTTGAAGGGTTAATAAATGGGCTGTAAGCATTCTGACAGAGTGAAACTTGTCATAAAGCCTGAGAAATTAAATATTTTCATTAAAAAAAAATGTAAATAGGGAAGTAGCTTGCTCTAGATCTCTTTTTCCCCCTATTTGACTGAAATCCCAAATTTGATTTAAATGATTTAATGGTTTAATAATCTCTGGATAATGAATTGTTTTACCTACTGAAATTTTAATCTCAGGATGCAAAATAAAAATACATGTGTGACTATATTAGCATACCCAGGAGCTTGAAGCACTATACAGGTTTGTATGCAAATATGTACATATGTGAGTATAAGTTTTCAATTTATTTTCAATTTTGTTTTCAATTTGGGAATGCAAGGTTAAAAAGTAGTTTAAATCCTAAAGAAAGATTAATTTCTCATACATTCATGACAACTTTGGCTACTTAATATAGTTTGCAGGAAACCTTGAATCACAAAGGTCTCTTGAGAAGTCCTCAGGGAGACACCGAACACTGCTGAGGGCAAACTTCAGCTATTCATTGCTGCAAGTGTTCCATGCCTTGGTGCATTGAGAGCACCTGTTTTTGCAGTAACCCCTTCTATGGATTGCTGACTTGTAGTAAAAAAGAACTATCACTGATATGAAGTTCATGGCAAGCTGTTGTTCCTCTATCCTCTTTCCTCCACAGAGGATGTTGTTTTAGAGGTCAGTCTTTCTTTAGGGTGAACGACTAATTATAAAAACTCCTTTTGTTTCTCTGTGTTCATTAAAATGTATGCTAATCTCTACTCACAACAAAACAAAAGAATGACCTAGGTAGAAGACTAATATATGATATATTTTGAATCTTAGAAGAGCCACACAATTTCTTCATCTTTTTCTATATTTATGAGAGATTTACATTAGTTCCACATGAGAATAACCATTCAAGCTTGCAGGAAATCTTCAACATATATCTAAGCTATTTCTTTTGAATCCTGTAGAATCAATGGAGAGATGGAGGAACTTCAAATGTGAGATTCATCCAAAATATTTAAAGCATTCTCTACTAGGATGTACAGAATGTCTTTTTTACCCTTAATGTCAGAAGAGTCTAGCAGGCTACAACAGCTTCAAACATATAAACTCAAAAAAACATGATTCGTAATGAATGTTAACAGTTTATCCTCTGAAATTGCAACCAACATGGCCAAACTGAACACCAAGTAGCTTTCTCATCTGAAAGACAAGCAACACTTTCCAGCCTGTTCTGAAAGGAGCAATCCCAGAATCCATGAACCTAGTAAAAGAGAAGTTCCAGAAATTCAGCCCCCAGTGCCATTTTCATGTCAGCAGCGACTCTTTCAGGGCAGTGAAAGTTAACTTCACACATCTTTGTTGTTCATTTGCAGTGAGCTATTATATGCTTTCCTGTGTAAGTTGTAGGCTACCTAGGAATCTCATAGAGATATCAATTGTTTGATACAGTAGGAAGCATTAAAGTTCAACTTTCCTTCTTACACAGGATTATTTTGCTGTACAGAATAAGAGGCAGGGCATTATAAGAAGGTGGGGAGGGGGCAAAAGGGGAAAATTATCTGTCAAAAAGAATGGACTATAGTGTTCTTCATGCCCCAAAGTCCTGGTGTACCAANCTTTGTTGTTCATTAGCAGTGGGCTATTATATGCTTTCCTGTGTAAGTAAGTTGTAGGCTACCTAGGAATCTCATAGAGATATCAATTGTTTGATACAGTAGGAAGCATTAAAGTTCAACTTTCCTTCTTACACAGGATTATTTTGCTGTACAGAATAAGAGGCAGGGCATTATAAGAAGGTGGGGAGGGGGCAAAAGGGGAAAATTATCTGTCAAAAAGAATGGACTGTAGTCCCAAAGTCCTAGTGTACCAATTCTGCTTCAAATCTCTATTGGATTGAGGGAGAGGGAAAGATGTATCTTCCTGATGGACCTTCAGGCTTAGACTCCCACCCAGTGGTTTGCCATGCTGATCCAGGATGCTCCAAAAGTTTCCAGTTTCAGGGCCTCATTTAAAGCCAGTGGGATTCCTTTAAAAGGTCCTAGTGGACAGAGTACCAACTCCATGCAGTATGAACACCACCTCACCCATTTTCCTTGATCAGCCACAATCATGGGAGGATATTTCCTAGATGTTCCTGTTTTCACAGACCGGAGCCTTCACTCAGTTTGCACCAGGCAAGTGTATAACCTATACATATAAGGGAACACATAAGCACACAGTTAATACTAAATGAAATCTCATGACTTCAATGGAATATTGCAGAACAGCTCTTGCTCTGCACCTTTTGAGCTACTCCTGAATGGAGACCATAGTCTGTTCTGCTACTGTTCTAGACACATTAATACTATGGTCAGCTGTAAATTTGTCTGTACATAGAACAGATGCCATGACAAACAATCAATCTATAAAACCAAGTTAGTTATCAAATATTTGGAAATCTTGCTGCTGAAAAAGCTCGTGCTTTTGGCCACTCATGCACCATTATTTATGTTAATATAGTGGCTACATAAAACGGGAAGTTTTTTTAGGAACTAGCTCTGTTTGTGAGATGGAAAGTTCCATTTTATTTGCTGCCATCACTGTAGTGGGAAGGAAAGCAAACAGTGGGGGAGGAGAGGAGATCACAGGAAAAATAAACTATATGGAAGGAATGCAAGTAGATAAAACAGTGATGGAGGCCATATACCCTCACCTTCACCTTCCTCCTTACATCAAAGAACATGGTATTAAAAGCATGACTGTATAGACTGAAACAGGCAGAGAAAACCCAAAGGAGTTGCTGAAGCAGCAATTTTTCACAGGTTGAATACAGAGCTGAGTTGGGGAGCATTAACTAAGTTGTGTGGTAACTCGCAAAGTGGTCTTTCTGTGTTGGAAATCATGTTGTTACCAGTGTAGTTATCAGTTACAACTATATGTTGTTATCAGTGACAACTATATATTAAAAGTGCTGCAGTACACCTTTTTCATGAGCAAGTTTTGCACTGATTTTCTTGAAAAAAAGAGCTAAAATCTTATCTGCAAGACACCAGTTAGCACTGTACTTCTTAACTCTGCTGAAACATCCACTCAGTCCAAAACTGGAGGAGTTTTTTCACTCTGACACTACACGTGGGTATCTCAGGGCTGAATTATTAACTATCTGATTTGGTGCAGTATCCATCAGGTTAATGTGCTCAACATTTTATCCAAGCTGCTGTATGTGCATGCTTGCCAGCCTCTTTTTAAGTCCTCTTGATTGACTATTGTCTACAAACCAAGCACTTCTTAAACAGCAGGAGTGCTGTTTAATGGAAAGACTCTTAGTCTTCCTTGAAGATTTTAACAGCAAGGACAGAGACAGAGATTTCACAATGATCCCTTTCCAGGGCCTGATTGGAACAGCAGATGGAAAGTTGCCAGGTGAATGCACAGGATTGCTCCGCTCTGACAGCTTGTAGGAATCCCATTAATAAAGCACTGGGTTCCAGTTCTGGCTCTCTACTAGGCACACAGGAGTTAAAAAACAAGTCTAATAGTTCTTAATTTTGTGTCAGACAGAAAGCCAGCTGTAGCACTCAGGAAATATGCCATACTTCCAACATGAATCTGAATTTTATGATTATTTTTGCAGCGTTTTCAAGGGAGAAGAAAAAGGTTTCCACTACTGCATATCAAATTCAAGTATGCATGTTCATGTAGCCTCAGGCCAGAAATTGCAAAGAAACTGTAGAATGGTGAATAGGTGACGGAATCTGTGCTTTCTGGTAAAACAGTTCTGTTTTCTTCCTTTGCTCTTTGTTTTTTATTTAGCAAAGCATGAACATTGCCTTACACTGCAGTTGCACACTAGAGAGCAGGCTGCAGAGCTTTGAAAGGTGAATGCAATTTCTTTCTTCCCTCCCTTGAGATTTCTCATTTCTATTTATTTTTATTAGTAGAAATGAAAACAATTTAAGGCATGCAACAGTCCACAGAGTAGGACTGTAGCAAATACAACTACTGGTACCTGAAGCACATGTTATTACTCCAGTGGTGACCCTACATTTGAACAAATCCCAGCTCTCTCTGAATAGTTGGAGGCTGGAAGGTCAGTGTTTTCAGTGTGAAAGATGTGTGAGGGTACTATCTTACAGCTCCTTTCTGTTTTGCCTTCACAACCATTTCACTTCCCAGTTCCCCATAAGTCTGTTTACTTGAATGCCAACTCTCAGCTGGTTCAGCTTGCTCTATTGACTTTAATGGCTTTCATTTTTGTATGATGCTTACTCATATGTCCAACTATTTTTCAGTAATATCATACTAAGTTTGTGGTAAACACTTTGTGTCACCTTGTGTAACCTTCACACACATTGGTGTATTAGGTGCTGTTTCTATAGCCCTCCAGGCTAAGTTTAATCTTTTTTTTTCTGCTAACGCTTTTTTTTTTTTGCAAAGGATCCTAACCTTTCCACAAGTCAGCCTAACTGTTGCTCATTTTTTCTTAGATATGTTACTTAACTGTATTTTGTGAGTCTTCCTAAATGCCTCAAGAGGAAACTGAAGACACAGAAATAATAATGTTTCAGTTCTTTACTGACAGTGTAGCATGGGAGGAATTGCTCCTGAACTATTTTGGTTGCATAAAAATGACTCCCTGAAACCAGGGAGAAAGTTGATAAAAATAATCTAAATATTAAAAAATGTGAATAGAAAAATAGTCAGATAATTTTTAGAGCCTCTCCAGTGGAATAGTAAATTCTGCAGCTGAATAACTGAGAAAAAAAGGAAGAAAGAAGAAGGTAACCACAAAAAGGGTCAACATTTTTATTCATTTTTTTCCCAAGAAAAAGGAAAAGTTTCTCCTCAAATTTAAAGAAAGAAAACTTCCAACAACTTAGAAAGAAATTTTGCTTTTACTACTTATTTAAATATCAATAATTTTGTGTTCTAACATTTTTATAGCGTGAATATAAAAATATTTTGCAAATGATGTTTAAAATGTAACCCGATTTCAAAATAAAAATGCCTGAAGCACTTCATTTTTTAAATTAAAGAAACCTCTAGTCTCGACTTTCAGCTAGCGTAACCTACAATGGCTCCCACTTTATAACCTACCTGAAGCATATTTTCTTGCGAGGAACAAAATCCTGTTGTGAAACATTCAACAAGGCAGTTTGTTTCACTGAGAGGTAATCCGCTTGTGATATTTATACAGTTTTAACTGGTACAAGGCATCCCAGAGCAAAGTAAAGTTGCAAGCGTATGCAGTTACCAGAGCACTACTGATGTGGCGTAGCTTGCTGGTGGTGGCTTTTGACCCATCTACACTAACTCCCCACATAGCATGCTATTAAATTCCTTAGAAAACCAAAAGGGGCCAATTCCCTTTGTGGGTGGCCCCCTTGCAGAGGGCAGATAATACGTCAATCTCTCTGCAGTCTTGCTGCTGGTGTAGCAGTAATACTATAGCAGCACATACTGTCATTTCCCTAGAAGTTTGCACTTGCCATATAGCTGCTACCAGGCAGTGTTTATTAATGGACCAGGGCACGTGTGAGAACTCACTTCTACATTATGCTTATTCAAACAAAACTGTTTTTCAGATGTAGAGGGCATTTTAAGGCATCACATGCAGTTCTGTGTCCTCACCTTTCCAGGTTCATCCTTAGTTTTATTTTCTGCAGAGCTTCTTCTCAATGTTTTTCCTCCTTAATTAGGGTGGCACCATGCCAAGTAAAAGGTTTTGGCTATTACTAGAGCTCCTGAGACAGCTTTTGCAGAAAGTTGATACAATTTCCTTCACCTCCCGGGAATGCACAGCCCTAAAATTGGATTGAATCTTAATACTCCTGAATCAACTAGGTCAGCATATTCCTTGAATCATTTCCCTGCTTGTAAAATACACACAGGATACCAAAGAGATTTACATTCAGTGAGGACCTGATTATATGCTGATCTGGCTGCTCCTGCTACCAGACAGAAAAAAAATATC
Organism: Crypturellus undulatus; assembly: GCA_013389825.1. NCBI lineage: Eukaryota > Metazoa > Chordata > Aves > Tinamiformes > Tinamidae > Crypturellus > Crypturellus undulatus. The sequence goes on along the minus strand of VWPW01012042.1, from coordinate 521,376 downwards.
CCTCTCTTTGACCTGTTTCTGCAAATTTGTGAGAAATTTTATGTTCTAACAAGCATTTACCTTACATTCCAGTTTTTTTTTTTTTTCATTGTTATTTGTATATATATGTATTTTTCCTGGGAAATTAAAGATTATAGATCTAGCTGTCTCCAGGTCACCTGGAGGATGCATCACCTGGAAGCACATTCATTCATTGAGCATGTAATTTTTATAATAATAAGACACCAAACAGTTTCTGTTTCAGACTGAAACACTTGCTACTTGAAGTAGAAGAAGAAAAGCATTGAATATTGCCAGAACTCTTGCCCACATCTTCTCAGATATCTGTAAGGTCTAGGATAGTGGAAATCAATGTAGGAGAAAGAGATATCTGCCAATCTGAGCCAAACATGCAATCGGGAACAAAGGAAGAAAGGATTTTATTATTATTATTGCTGTTTTGGCAGGAAAATTTAAAATTTAAAGAATCTGAAATAAAACGACAGTCAGGAAGTGAAGAAAACCTAAACATATCATTCAAAGATGCTTTGTCACTGGAAAATGCTTCATTCTGATTTGCACATATTCTATGAAATACAGAAAAAAAAAGAAAAAGGAAACAAAGTTAGTTTGAAACGGAGAAGTTGAAATATTCTACACTGAAGAAGTCAATTAGAATTGCCTGATGTCTTCAGTGTTTTTCTCATTACCCTTCAAAATATATTTCTCAGAATTGACAAGTCATAACCAAATGTGTCAGCTTTGACAAATTGGCAATTTTGGATGGACACATTCTACTGGACAAGCTATGTGTCTACTCTTGTCCTGGAGTGCTCCTTCTGATAAGATAAGCAAGTATTAGCATGGACAAGAATCAATCATCAGCAGTTGGTCTATCAGACCATGGACAATCAGCTCCCAGGGTCCTGCCACACTTGGCTGCAGAGCAGCTGTGCTGCCTCCCTTGGCATCAGTTTCCAAGAAATGCCATTCAGGAATACTCTGTTGCACCCTGCCTTTGATATTTAAAGCATCTCTCTTCCTGGAAACTGTTAAAGAGACAAGGACTAAGCAGACTCCTATTGTGTGAGTTAGCTGTGTTGTATGTCGTCTGTGTTCTTGTTTTATCCAGGTTACCTTTGTCCTTACCATCTTTCCACAATCCCCAGGCAACAGAAAATAGATCATAGCTGAACTGGGTGTTCATCGCATTGTTTCTGTATTACTACAGACAGTTTTAATGCTCTTCAGACTCATGCGCAGTGTGTAAAGAGAAAACACATTATCTAACTTCAGAGTTCACTTACCTCTCAAGCTCCTGATGATATTCTGGCAGCTCCTCAGGTTACAGATTTGATGAAGTACCTTTATAACAATAAGTCTTGCTCCAGTTTCTTGTTTGGTGGAGATAATTGTAACTGGGTAGACTCAGAGCCAGTGGTACTCAATCCAGGCGACTTTGTGAGCTTAATAGATGCAAAGAATTTTTAAAGAAGCATAGTATCCAGGTGTTATGATTTGTATTCATCTTGATTAGGAATTTATGGAGAAAAATATTCCACTAGTTGCAAAATCAAACTTCTGAGTGTTGCTTTACACTATGTTTTAAAAAGGAAATTTATTTATGCCATTCCTCAAAAATTGGATAAAACCCCACTTACTAACAATTTACAGCAGCAGTTCTATTATTATAAGTGAGGGCAAGGGCAGATGTGTGATCTCACCACAAAAAGAAAATTATTTTTTAACCATGTCACTTTTTGGCATTTTGCATCTTAGCAATGAAGGCAGTGGAGTTGAATCTCTTTTCAGATTTTGTGAGTAAAATGCTTTCTTGCAAAAAAACAGATTTTTCACAGACAGATGGCAGCTACAAGCTGTCAATCACTTTAAATTCAGAGGATAGATGACATGCAACAAATGTATTGTTGTTGGCTGCTAGGCTGGAATTACAGACAAACTGGTGTATGGTTCTTTTGTGTTGTTCTGGCTTCATAGATTTCACAACTGTAATACTTCTGCCAGGCACTAACTATAAGTTAAAAAAAAAGAAGAAAAAAAACCGCATAGAATCACCTATGGTCTTCATTAAAACCACAAACAATGTCAGCCTCAAATCTATCCAGACAAGGTAAACAGCATGGTCTGGACACACAGCAAACAGTGCTCATTAAGTAAGTGGACATACATAAACAGAAATTTGTTGGAGGAGGCACATTTTTTCTTTTCTAAAAGATTTTGGCTTAAGAGTTCAGGGATAATGCGACAACTTTCAAAACACACAGCATCTCTGAAACAGTGGTTAAAAGCCTAGAACTTTAGTCTAAGTGCTTGAAGAGAAACATGCCCAACTGCTGTAAATGTCACAAGAATTTCTTGCAACAGATAGCATGTGGTTAGATAAAAGTATTAAAAAGGAAATCACAGTGCACAGGCAACACTTTTAGCACCAGCTTTGTGAATATTTACCATAAAATGTTTCATTTCCTACATTTCATAAACTGTCAGTACCTGAGCTGTAGAAGGTCGATAACCTGCTGAAGTTGGCCTTGAATTACAACCCGCAAAAAAAACATTTGGTAGATTTTGAGCACAAGAGATGGAGTGTCTAGATTTATCAGCGAACTGACTTTTACTCTTTTTTTTTTTCTTTTTTTTTTCCATTCTCTTCTCTCCAACACGTCTCTGTGAGACTGAGTTCTCCTTCATTCTGGCAACTGAAGCCAAATCACTTGGAAACATCTTGCAACTGAAGGTTTTACTTGCCCTTACTGAGATGCAAGATTAAATAACATCTATCTCACGGATAAAGATTTCTGTTAGCATCATCTTTTCCAAAAACTAATGAGAATTTGAATCTAGTAATTAAGAGATCAACAGACCTCACTTTGAACCATTTGCAATGTCAATGAAACGATCCAATAATATCTTAAAGATACTTCTGTTCATGGTCAACCCAGTACTTGGTTTGGAGTTATCAAACCTGGTAACTTTCAGGCTCATGCAACACTCACAACAAGTCAAGGCACTAGTAGAAGATGACAAAAATAAATGGTCAAACCCCCCTGGATACCACCCTGTGCCACGTGCTCTGCGTGTCCCTGCTGGAGCAGGGGGGTTGCACTAGATGATCTCTAGAGGTCCCTTCCAACCTCAAACGTTCTGTGCTTCTGTGACACAAGTTTTGCCCAGTTACTCCCTCTGATTATCATTCTCTAAGTTCTGTGCTGCTTAACACCTTCTGGAAGGAAAGAGCTTAAGTTGCTGAGATGATAGATATTATCCTAACTGCTCAAGTTTACTTGGAATAATTTTTAAGTGTATTTGTAAGCGTATAGGAAGAAAAAAAGTGAGCAACAGGGAAGATGAGGTCCAGAACTTTAAAGCAATCTGATGAAACAATCTGATGAAGCCCTTCTTTACTTTTCAACTGTACTTTCTTACTCTGAAGCATTTATTTCCTATTATCTGTTATAGTCTCACTAGCATTCAGAAAGATTGTCAGATTTAAAGTTCATGCACAGAGCTATAGACAATACAAATGTGCTTGGTGCCCTGTCAGCCAATAGTCCACCCAGAGACAAATATGTAAAAGAATGGATTTGTTCTCTCAATAAAATTATCTTGAAATGTTCATTCTACATACAAGATATGCATATAAAATATCACATTTTATTACAAATCAGGTAAGGTAAAAATCTTCCTTTTTTTTTTTTGTAGTTCCTGTGCTGTTTGAAAATAAAATTGCTCTCTTTATTTTTAAAGATTTTTTTCAGCTTAACTTGACATGACGTCATCTGCAAATATTCAGCCAATCATATCCATTGTCCTGAAGTTTATTAATATTAGGTTATTAAATAAGCAATAGCTCCATAATTTCCTTGAATTCTAGGCTTTAAGTAATTTTTCTATGGAGTGGCCAGTGACAGGAAAAGGGGTAATAGGTACAAATTAAAACACAGGAAGTTCCATCTCCATGTGAGGAGGAACTTCTTTCCTGTGAGGGTGACAGAGCCCTGGCACAGGCCGCCCAGAGAGGCTGTGGAGTCTCCTTCTCTGGAGATCTTCCAAACCCGCCTGGATGCCACCCTGTGCCACGTGCTCTGGGTGTCCCTGCTGGAGCAGGGGGGTTGGACTAGATGATCTGTAGAGGCCCCTTCCAACTTCAACCATTCTGTGATTCTGTGATTACTGTGCTCTTTTAGGCAATTTCCTAGTGAGGAGATTCTCCTGTATCACAAGGACATTAGATGCAATTTTGACCGCTCTGAAAGGGATGTAATCAAAGAATAAATCTAGTGAATCAATAGAATCACACAAAAGAATTATCAGTGTGAGATCAGAAATAGATCTATTAGCTGGTGCTAATTCAATTGGCTTCTTTTCACATTGTCTTCTTTTATAAGGAAAGTACTAGGTTAAAGACAATTCTGCCTTTATTTTTCCTCAGTTGCCCTCAAGGTTTTCCACAGGAACTAGTAAAAACTATTAGTTAAGCAGTACAATAAGGAAGGCAGCAGTTACAAATAATGGAGGCTTGGGGACGTTGATGATATTTTGTCACTTACTTATATTCAAGCCTCAAAACTTTGGTCCTAGCAACAATTCATATTATAAATCAATTTGGCAAACTATCAGGCTTTAAAATCAATTACACTAAATCAGAAGCTGTGTTTAGAGTTAATGCACCAAGGGGCACACTTACACAGCAATGACCTTTAAAGCTGGCAGTAGTCAATTTTCATTATTTGGCAAAGTGTCCTCCTAAAACACTAAGTCAGTTATATTAAACTTTTTTTCAGTCTGTTATTGAGTATATAAAGGGAAAGCACTGTTAAAGGCAAAAATCCCCCTATCCTTCTTTGGAAAGGAAAAAAAATACTATCAAGTTCTCAATGTTATTTATCCCATGTCTTTACTGCATATATCCTCTTCAAGGAATAGGAACAATAAAGCATCATAAGTATTAACCCATTTTATATATTACCAAGATTTCCTCATAGTTTTAATATCAATAAATTATAGCACCATACTGAGTGACTGTCAACCTTATAAGTATGGGGTGTGCATAGGCATGACCATTAGTAGAGGGAACTTGGGATAGCAAGGATACAAAACTGCTGAAATTGTAATCTATACAAGTTGGTAAAACGCCTTAAATTTCATGAGAGATTATTTGATAATTCTTTATTATTTGAAGAAGAACTTAGTGAAGAAACCACATGGGTTTATAGCTCAGAAAGATTCAGTGTCATCCGTGAAAAACCTGATCTCTGTGACAACATCTGCAGCATGGACAACAGTAAGGTGGGGAAGGAAAATGGAGATACAACAGTAAGATCACATCTCATGCCTTGCTCTGTTACACATAGATGGATCAAGAGTGTTAGCGTTTTGCAAAGGGGCTTTCTGCTAATTCTAAAAATCAAGTTACTGCTGACAGAGACGTGCATGTAACCAACATGAATGCGATCAAAGATGTAAAGTATGGGTCAAGGGGAATGAAATCAAACAGGCAACAAGATGTAGGACTCACAGTAAGAATAGGCAGTTGCAACTAATATGTGGCTCACGCCAATAAAACAAACGAAAGACATCAGTAGAACTAATTCATTATTAACCCCAGTTTTAAGAATAAAATTGAAATCTAAAAATGCAGCATGCCAACTGCTGTGTACTCCAGTAGTGCTATGGTTGAATAGCACTTGTGGTGCCATGAGGAAGCATCTCTGACGTCAGGACAAGGTGAGACATCTAGGCTGGGAAAGCATAGGGTGCTCTTGTTCACTGACGGGCTCCCTCCCTGAAGGAGTTGCCAGGGAAGGGGTGCAGGGAGGTGTGCACAACAGCAGGTAGAGCAACAACAGCCATGGGCTAGGGTAGTTCTGTGTTCCCGATGACAGCAGGCTGTTGCTGGCAGTTTACCATTCCTGCATCCCTGGGGAAATGCCTGGAATTGGAGGGCTGCACTGTGTCATTTCACTTGCAAGCGGCCATCCTCTCCTTCTGTGGCAAGCACAGAAAGAGATGCTAGGCTAAGCCCTCCTGGCGAATATATCGTTATCAGATCCCTCGCGTACATCATTCTTACTTGGACTGGCATAGCCTGTTGCACTAAGCGCACACAGAGAGATACAGCTTTCCTATGCCAGAGAGAGCAATCTGACAGCAGAAAGGAACAGGTATCTTGAGAAGGAGAGACTTACTGAAGACACACACGATCAATAACAGGGATAAGAAAAGAAACCAGAATTAGCCTTCCAGACGTTAAACCCTGCAGCTTCCCCTCTCCGTACCTTCAGTTCATTTTTCATCTTCTGTACAGAAAACTGCGTTCATCTCTGCGTGGCTGGGATGCTGGTAAGCAAGATATATGCCTGTCTGAGCCACAAAAAGGCAGATGTATTATGCACCCTAAAGAGAAGAAGGCTGGGAGAGTTACTCCATCTTTGTCTCAGATCATACATTCAGAAAGACTTGTTTGTGTATTTGTGCAAAGGTAGGACTCAGGGAGTTTAAGGAAACCTTTTTTGCTCAATATCGAACACCATTAAAAAACATCCAGAGTAAAATACTCCACACTGTGCAGTTAATGTGTTTTGGTAACCAAAGTCTTGTTTGGAAGGTGCTGCAAAGAGGGAGAAATTGAGGCAAGAATCTTTCTTTTTTTTTTTTTAATGCTGCAGTCCCTCGTAAACAAAGTTGTATGGCTGTATGCAATAGCTCTGTCTTAATGCACAGAGTAGATTAGAGTTCAGCTCCTCAGGTACATCAAAAACAACCTGTATGGTGATGCACATTCTCATTTGCTCACCTAGACAATAGAATACTCTGTAAATGTGAATTACTTAGGCCTTGATTCGTTCATGAGAAATTGAAAATAAAATCAAAACCTATCAGGGCATCGAAGAAAACTACGAAGACAATGTACTTACTCAAAGAGTTGGAGAAGGAAGTAGGTGGGAGAATCATATCCTTCCTCTTGCCCTCTGCCCCCAGCTTTTTCTAGGTAACCAGGAATAAGTAGTACTTACAAAAAGGATTACAAAAGAGATCAATGAATAAAAACAGAGTAAAATCATTTTAATGTACAACTCAGTCAACTTTTCTTCACTGGATACAACCAGTATAGGGTTATACTTACCACCCAATATGATGCTGAAATCATTGTTTTATTTTAAAAATAAAAAGACAAGCCTCATCTTTGCATTGTAGGCAAGATCCTTCAAACATTAGGATAGATTTGGAATATCTCAATGAGGGACTTGGTTTAGTTATCTAAAGGTTTCTTTGCTTCCTAAGATGCCTGAGTAGATCTGAGATATCACAGCAGTTGCTATAGCTATTTGCTAGCTAGAGGTAGAAAAGGCTTTGTTAGAGGAAAGCAGGCATGGCAGGGCACTCCTAGGACCAATTATTTTGAGCTTCTCACAATATAAATTAGCACAGTTTAACTAAGAATGTAACCTGTCTGTGTTTGGAGAAAAGATCAAGTGGCAATTGTCCTATGCAGTCATAGTCAATGGAAGTGAAAGATTAGTAATTATTGCTCTATTCCACATTTTGGTCATAAAGAAATTCACTAAATCTTGCTAAATTGTCTAACTATACAGAGTATCATGTCACAGTCCACCGTATGCTTTCTTCCTATTTTGAAATGAATTTTGAGCTGGAGTTGAGAAGTTTTAAAAAATTGAATTCAGAAAAAAATAACATTTTTGATACAAGTGAAAATGTTTGATCGGTCTACTTATCAACTGTTCATAAAATATCTTTTTTTTCAGGAACAGTGAGAGCTGCTGAAAAAGTGCTGTAAGAAAGATATTCATTACATTATTTAGGTATATGTCATCTGCACTTTCAAGACACTTTTTTACTTAGCTAAACATTGTAAATCTATAGAAAACACCAAAACTCTTGAGTTTTATTCTAGCCTTACATTAATGTAACTGAAGGGTCTTGGCCTGCTGTCTTTACATCTTAATATATAGCTCTGTATGAATTATATACACAGAGAAAAACACAGATTATTACTGAGCTCAAAACCAAGAAAAATGCAAATGCAAAGTTGTAGTAATGGAATTACCCTGTCAGATTCATTCTTAAGAAATATATTGTCCACACTATGCAATTCCAAGAGGGAGTTCAGTAATATGAAGTTACATTTTTTTTACCCCACTAGCACAAAAAGGCCACCTCTAGTTACTCAATGTTAATCTCATATGCTCTAAAGCATCCTGATATTGATTTCTGTGGAAACCCTTGCTGATTGGCATTAATCAGATCAAAGTTGTTGTTATGATGCTAAATGACTATCTAGTAGCACCGTACAAGGCATAAAAGAATATTATTGCAGTTACTGTTTGCAGATGCTAGCACAATAGAGGAGCTATCCCTTAGGGCCCCTCAGAGATGTGACTGATTTATCAGCTTCCATCTGACCTTGTCAGCTGAGCATGTAGGTCACACACAGACTGTATATTCCTGGCACGAATGCCCTGACTGGCTCATGAACTTCATGAGTAAGGTTTTTCCTTATACTGAGTTAATACTTTAAGGAACACTGTAAGTAAGAGGTAAGAGAGAGGGCAGGTGAGGCTTTTGATTCAACGAGGGAATTAATGAAGCTCTAACCCTCCTAGACATGCTGTTTGCCATTATGTTGGCAAACCTAATCCTGATGTTTTTCACACCCTGTATAATTCAGCAGACGAATTTACCATCAGAACCTCTGGCAGAAGATCAATCTCAGATTACATCATCAGCAAAGAGAATTAAGTGTATCTTAATTTTTTGCAAGATAAAAAAGTCCATCTGTTTCTGTTCCTTATTAATTTTGCCTTTAAGTAGAATGCAGTGCTATGCATTAATTAAATGCATATGTCTGACAAATAAGTTTGTTACAAACTGCTCTCATGATGACTGTCTCTCCATTAAAGAGAAATTGAGTCAGTACAAAAGACTGACTTTTTGCAATAAATCATAGCTAAATAAGAACTAAGCTACCGAGACCTTTCTGTAGTACTACAGTAAATGCCAGGGACAAAAGAAATTCTGTCAATACTTCAGTTTTCTTTTATTTTCCATGGAGCCTCCTGTGGCATCTATACAGGAGGACAAAGGTCTTTCTCCTCCTATGTTTGTTATGCAAACATAATCAGTACCAATTTTATCCCCTTTGCTCAAATACAAGGAGATAAAGCCAGTCAAGGTTGCTACTAATATAATTCTGTGAATCAGTGAACAAAGAAGTGCTAAGAAAAACAGGATAGCCAACACAGTTCCCATGTCACCTTGCCCCTTGGGTCTGAATGTTTCACCCATGGACAAGCTCCACTGAACTAGGAACTGAGAATGAGATAAGAGTTTGAATAGAATAAAAGAGCAGGCCTCTCATGTAAACCGTGCCAGTGTAATGTGCTATTGCTAAACACAGGAGGGATTTGGCAGTCACTGGGTTTGTCTGGTTTATGTTATTGTTCAGAGGTGTTAATTTGGCACAGAGGTGGAAGTGATCCTAAAAAGGTCAGCAGAGAACTGATAAGAGAAGAAAAATGAGAGGAACTCTCATACTCCATGAAAATCTATTATTAAACACATAATCTGAATCTGATCCTTGCGAGAATTTTGTAAAAGTCTTTCCAACCATGTTGGGGGAAAAAAAAAGCCTTTTTATGAGTATTGCTCCAAGTCATTACTACATGTCAGTAGTTAGCTTTAAAGCAATTGGAAGACAGTAAATAAAAACTTCTGCTGATATTGTAGATCTTAGCAATGGCTTCACTTTGCTAATATCATGTTTATTACAATAGTGGCAATAATGTACTACTGTAGACTACGCATTGTTACAATATCTAAGAGCACAGCATCTCATTGCAGATTAACAAAATCAAGCTCGTTAATAAAGGAAAAAAGCACATTCGACAGGATATCTGAAAATAGAAAACACAGGATAACACTGCAAGTGGTGATATAACTACAAACATTTTTAGTAAATCTGCTTTAAATAAATTAAGTAAATAACATTCAAGTGAAAATAAGGAAGCATCAAAATCAGGCTGCATTTCAAAATGATGGAGAGCACACAAATGCTCAAACACATGTGCACACACTTTTCAGAACTTCTTGAGAGAAAAAGGCTTTGAAATTTTGGCTTTTTGTCCTTCAGCGAAAGAAGACTACTGGAAGTTTCTCCCACAGATAGTAAGCTCCTCCAAAGCAGAAGCCACCTCCTTCTCCCTTCATAGCTCTGAGACATGTAAGTCAGAAATACAAAGTGTTCTCATAATTGGTAAAATGGCAGCACAGAAGTTAAGCAGATGAGTAAAAGTAATTAAGCAAACTACACATTTTCCCAAGGAAAAAGAATAGCCTAATGGGAGTGTACATCAGAGAGCTGTTTTTCAGAAAGCAAAAGTTATGACTACACAGAAGAATACTGGCTGAAAGGTTAAGTAAGGGCATATTTTCTAGCTTAGGAATTCCTAAGTGATAGCATTGATCAGTTATTTTTATAAATATATTAGTAGTAAGACTAAAAAAAGTCACATTAGGTGTTTGTTGATTAAAGGGAACCAGAAAATCCAGAGAAATCCTGTTTTATTAAGGATTTTAATGAAGTGAAAAGGAAAACACAGAAGACAGCACATAGAGAGTAAATGAAGCAGCACACTAAGGTAAAATGGTATCCTCTAGCATGCAGGCAATGGCAAAATGTTTTAAGCACTTTGTTTTGTTTCCTGAACAATGAGTGACATGTATATGGGAAATGCCCCACTTGCAGCTCTGATCTCTAGCAGTGTTAATAGCACAAGTGTCATCAGTACATATTGTCCTGTCTCACCTGTGTCCTGTCTCACCTAGTCCTTACTTAGAGAAGAAACAGTTCACTATTTGCCTTATTATTGATACTGTCCCTTCAGCTCTTTTCTGAAAGAGAAATGAACGGATGCCAATCCCAGGTAGTCTGAGTCTGTAGATAACAAAACAGAAACACTTTACCTGCTCAATGAGCAAAGATCTGCGCACTAGTATTTCTAACCTGAAAACTTTTAATTTACAGTGCTATTAATCTCAAGATAATTTTGATGAAACCCATAAAGTTATACCACTGATTTATTTGGCGTTTCAGATGTTTTATTTCTATGCCAAACAAGCTATAGTTTTCTCAGCTCTTTGAGGATAAGGAGATTATTTCAGTTTTCATAGTCTGAAATTCCATTCTTTAGCAAAAAAAGGGGGGGGAGGGGCGGGGCTCAGCCTCACAGATTTTGATCTTGGTCACCCTTGCACTCCTCACTGAGAATGAGCTGGGAAGGGCAGAAGGAACAGCTACATCTACATGGATGCCATGTCCACCAGGCTTGCTCTGTCTACATCCTTCTGTAGGCTCCCCTTCCTTGCAGTAGCTTTAGCACCTACACAGAAAGGACACCGCTTGACAGCTGCTGAGAGAGGGGAAGACCTCAGCAGCAGCGGCCTTGGCCTGCCGCAGGAGAAAACAAACAAAACATTGTAGAAAAACAGGCTGAGTAGGTCACTTTTGGCAGGAAGGGTAGAGAAACCAGTCCCATCTACCTGTGGTGCTCTTTTTCTTTTTCATGCCTGTTGGAGCAAAGCTAAATCTCGGCAGACTGAGGCTTCTGCAGTAGCCAGGGTACAGTGTAAACTTCTCTGTGGAGATAAGCAAGCAGCCTGACTCAGTGCGATGTCCTGGCCAGCCCTTCACCTTGCCCAGGTTTTGAAGAGTTCTGAAGCACCAGTAAGGTTGGGGTGGCAGCATCACTTGCTCTGCCGTGCTGCATCATGGGGTGTGCGTCTGTAGTCCCAGACAGATGCAGGATTGCCCCAAAGACTTGAGTGTCTGGCTCCTTCCTCACCATGCCTCCACCTGATACAGAGGGGCCAGGGCTCTTCAAGGGTAGGGAGCACAGACAGGGAAGTTGGCCTGAAATACATTGTCCTGGTCTCCCATGCTCTGCGGGTTCCAGGACACCTGGAATCCTGCCAGCCAGGAGTCCTGATGAAGCTATTTGACACTTCCTCTTCTTACTGAAGCCCCACACTTGCCAAACTTTAAACAGGAGCACAAATGCAAAATGAATGGCATTGCTGAAGGCTCTTTAATTGCACAATCCCTCCCTGCCATCCCCCTCAGATTTCTTCTGTAGAAGAGATCTGCAATAAATTGTGTCACCACTTCTTGCTTCCTAGAGACTTAAGATCAGCTTTTCCTCTCATTTCCATATCAGTCTAAAGCCATTAACCTCTAGAAAGCTATTCCTTTTGTCTACTGGTGCAAGCAAGAGCAGAGTCAGGGCATACAGACATAGTCCTTTTGTTATTAACTAAAATATAAGTAGCAGCTCTCTATACCCCTACTGCTCTTAGTTAAGCTAGTACTCACACCAGCGCCATGGAGCCCTGCAGTATTACCTGCAGCAATACACAAGCTTTTGCTTGTCACACTCTTTCTATCTACATGCCCCTGCTAGGCAGAGTGTTGTTTTCCCTTTGAACCATGATTGCTCATTACTTTCAGGCAAAAAAAAAAAAAAAGTGTCAGCTGTGAACGGGCCTCTACCTCTTATTCTGTCTCTGCTTTCTGGTTTTCTGGATCTTTTTTTTTTTCAGATGGTAATCACATGTTTTAAAAAAAACTCTCAAGGCCACACTGCATGTTTCTGGAAAAGATAGTGTAAAAAGCGGTACACCAATGAGTACGTTTCGTTTCCCTCTCTTCAGTGGAACTGTTCAGCCCTGGTAACACCTGTTTCCCCTAGATCTTCAGCTCTACTTCTTCCTTTAAGGGAAAATACATAATTTCATGCATTTTTCTCTCACTTCTTGCTCAAAGCTCCAGTTCTTTACTTCTAATGGAAACACTAACAGACAAAGAGCAATGTTTTGCTTGGTGCTTTTGTTTGATGCTCCTTTGCTGCATATTACCACATCCTTGGCTTTCAGAGATCAACTTTACAGCAGCACTTAGCTATCGTACTGCTTGACCTCTTAAGAGAGCTACAAATGCAGGTGGAACTCTAAATAACACAAAATTTGATGCTGTTCATGAAAAGAAAAAAAAAAAAGAAAAAAAAAGTTCCACCTTCCAGTGATTCACAACGTGAATAAGCTCATTTTTCCTAGTGTACCTCAGTTTCCTAGCATATGTGGGAAGCAGAGGAGCATAACAAATGTAGCAGATAAAGAGCCATAAGTGGTTCTTCAGGTCTTCAAGTCTCAGACACTTAGTGCAGGTGCTGCTTTTTACATCTTTTTTTCCCACCAGTCTTTATATCTGACAAGAATAATATGATTTCAGCTTTCAAAGCTCCAGTATAGTCATTCTGCCACCTACGAGTTATCCCATGTAAAAGAAATTCTTAGTAGTCCAACTTATTTGCCAGCCTCTCATCTTTACTCATTTAGATATCTCCTTCTAGTCAAGTATTTTCCTCTTTGAGCAAGAACTTGTCAGACTGACAAACATGAAGATGTCCATTTTGAATTGCCACAGCATACTTATAACAGCATGCAGAGCAGCTCCAACATTTTATAACCCTGCAGATTAACTAGAGGTGAGAGGTGCACCCCTCTCACACAATTTCAGGATTTTCAAGGTAGACAGCTCTGGAAACACACCCTGCAAAAGAAATAAAAGACTGCAAGATTCAAACCAATCAGTGGGTTCAAGTGAATGGGTCACATCCCATTCAAGGCTCCAACTCCCATTCAGCTTCCTCAGTAAGAGGAAACTCCCAAATCAAACAATGCTGGCAGTACTCACTCCTTAGCCTAAAGCAACTAAGGAAACTTCCAACACCCATTTGGTCAGCCTCCTCAACTCTTCAAATTTTTTTTTCTTCTTTACTTCTTTACTTTATTATTATTTTTTTTTTTAAATCAACTTTTTATCTGGACTGGTTGGAACAAATGAGAACCACCTGACCTGGCAGACTACATGAGTCAGCAAAATGGCTTTCCACCTCCTGATGAGGTTCGAGAGCTACAAACCTGTTATAAGGATAGGAATATTTCACATCTGAGATGGTCTGTGGATTAATTAGCATTTAGAATTTGTCTTTTGAGATCCTGATGTGTAAAGTGCTAGAGAAGTAGCTATTATTATTCTAACAGTCTAGAATCCTGGATTAGTTAAAGCAACTAGTCAAGCAATCAACAGAATTTGTCAATGAAAAGGTAATGAGTTACAGCCAGTGACATTTCTAGGACAGAAAGAATGTTCTAAACAATCAGTATATGCTGCAAAGAGTGAATAATTTGTAATGAATAATTTATGTAGTTAATTTAGCCTCTTTGCCAGCTTGCAGAACATCCATGAACAGAAAGAGAATTTTCCAACCTTATTTCAGGAATTTAAAAAGTAAGAATTTTGTTTTACTCTATGGCTTCTATTTGTGCAGTTCTCCATTTTTGCTTAAGTTGTACTGGCATTCTAGCAGATAGAGACAGGGAAAAGAAAATCTTTGTTGCACCTGGAACAGGAGCAGGGAGGAGGAACTGATCATAACAGCCTTCCAGCCCTACCATGTGTTCAACCTGTCATGTTAAAATCATGGCAAAAGCTGTGAAATATTTTCCCAGCTGGGTATGAATATTGTTTACACCCACCTCCTCAGGCCACTAGCAGAGGTTCCTATTATTTGGGAGTTCTGCTCCCCAGTAACAGAAGTTCTACTTGCTGAGTAAAACCCTGCATGACAACAGAGACACTATCATATGGACATTTCAGATTTAAATCAATTTGTGACTAGCTGATTATTTCACAAGTTCTATCTTGGTCTTTAACTGAAATTGCGAGAGAAAAACAGACATATTACATACCACCATGCTATACCATCTGAGAACATTTTGCTGAACAAAAATTATTGTGATTTCTGCTCCTTCTACTAAACCTGAATATCAAATAAGAACACCACCTGTTTGTGATGACCTTGCCATAGTTATATTATTTTAAACTCAGCGACTTAGAAAAATGTTCTCCCTTGAAAGAGTGCAGCAGAATGAGAAGTGAAATCAGAGGTTTTATTTGTTTTCATACTATATTTAAAATCAGCATGCCTCCAAATCTGAGTAATTATTAACACCAGTATTCTTTTTTTTTTTTTTAAGAATTATATATAAGCTTGAGTTCTTTCATATGGTTAACACTGTTCACTTGATAGTCTGAAAAGTTCTCAGCCTTTACAGTTTTCAGCCCACGGCGCAGGGCTGGAAGGAGATGGCAGCTCCATCACCAGGTAGCCTGCAGGTTCCCTCAGCACCTCACTGCCCTAGCAGCTTCTCAATAGGCCAGGGTAGCTTGCTATTACTGCTGCAAGAAGCGATGCTGCAGGTAACTTAGTGGGAAAAATGAAGGTTGAACTGGTGAAAATAAATGCTCTTTTCTAGTTAGCATGAGGAGTAGATTTGCTTTCTAGCATTAGAATACACAGAACATGAAGGCTGAATAATAAACCTGATGGTGTGCTGGCTCTCACTGTTTGTTTAGGCCCTTCATGCAGTGTTGGGGATGTTACGTTTTCAGTAGAATGAAGCTATCATCAGCTAGACTCTGATTTCCCTGCAGTGTCCTTTGTACTGACAGTTTTAGAAAATATTTATTTAGAGGAAAACTGAAAAGGATGTATGTGTAAACATCACAAGGTCAGATGCATTAGATGTTTTCAAAGGAGAAAAAATAAAGCCATTGTTTTAGGATATGAGGAAAATAGCTTATTATTATAAAGGGCATTAAAAATCTAGACTGCAATATGTGGATTTTGAAGGTGACCACAAAAAGGGGATCAGTAGAAAATGAAAGGTGTATATTTGTGAATCAAATTAATGTATGAATATGTAAAGCATGTCAGTCTGACAGAGAGATGAATGTATATCCTCCTCCTAGCTAGCTCATCACTTCACCCTAAAGGGCCATGCACTGAGTGCTGATTCACAAGAAGTCTGTGGTGTGAGGGCTTTCCCTGACAAGTACAAATGTAATTCCTTGTGAACAATTGTCAGCGCATGAAAAAGGAACTATTTAAGCATAATTTTAAGCACAGCTATCATAGCTCCCTCTATATTAGACTCTGCTGAGTCTACTTGGAGGCCTGTGGCCAGTGGTGCGGCCCAGGGATCAGTAGTGGGCCCAGTGCTGTCCAATTTGTTCATCAGTGACCCGGACGAGGGCACAGAGTGCTCTCTGAGTAAGTTTGCAGATGACACCAAACTGGGAGGAGTGGCCGACACTCCCGAGGGCTGTGCTGCCATTGAGAGAGACATAGACAGGATGGAGCGTTGGGCAGAGAGGAACCTCATGAGGTTCAACAAGGACAAGTGCAGAGTCCTGCACCTGGGAAGGAATAACCCCAGGCAACAGCACAGATTAGGGTTTGACCTGCTGGAAAGCAGCTCCACGGAGAGGGATTTGGGAGTCCTGGTTGACAACAGGTTAACCATGAGGCAGCAATGTGCCCTCGTGGCCAAGAAGGCCAATGGGCTCCTGGCTGTATGAGGAGTATTGCCAGCAGGTGGAGGGAGGGGATCCTGCCCCTCTGCTCAGCTCTGGTGAGGCCGCACCTGGAGTATCGATGCAGTTCTGGGCTCCTCAGGACAAGAGGGATGTGGAGCTTCTAGAGAGGGTCCAGCGGAGAGCCACCAAAATGATTAAGGGATGGGAGCTTCTCCCTTATGAGGAAAAATGAAGTGATCTGGGCCTGTTTAGTCTGGAGAAGAGAAGATTGAGAGGGAATCTGATCAACATGTACAAATACCTGAGGGAAGAATGTAAAGAAGATGGGGCTAAACTCTTCTCAGTGGTGCCCATTGCTGGGACAAGGGGTAATGGGTACAAATTGAAACACAGGAATTTCCATCTCTGTGTGAGGAAGAACTTTTTTTCCTGTGAAAGTGCCAGAGCCCTGGCACAGGCTGCCCAGAGAGGCTGTGGAGTCTCCTTCTCTGGAGATCTTCCAAACCCGCCTGGATGCCACCCTGTGCCACGTGCTCTGGGTGTCCCTGCTGGAGCAGGGGGGTTGGACTAGATGATCTCCAGAGGTCCCTTCCAACCTCAACCATCCTGTGATTCTGTGATACACCTCTGTTACCTACAAGGATCTTAGGCTGCTCATCTGTTCCTTAGATAACATTGCTGTAAACTCTGGAGTTCAAAACTAGCGCAGAGGCAGAAGGATACAGAATGATGGAGATTTGCAGTTTATGTGGAAAAGGAACAAATTTCAGTGCAGAGGGGAATGGTTATTAATGCTCACACCTGCTGCAGTCTCCCTAGTGTATTTGTGATGTTTCCTTCCTAAAACTTATGTCTATGTCCTTTCAACAAACTCGAGTTAGTTAGTCTCTACTATTACCCACTGATGCCAAATAAGAAGCTGGGGCACCATGGAATTATTTCTGAGAAGTTTGCAGGTGGGACACATTTCTTCATTCTGTAATGTGATGTTCATGGGAATTTTCCTTCTTCCAGTTTTTGTTCTTTGACACTCAAGTAATTTCATTAGTTTCTCTTTCAGTAAAGGATCCCAGGTGCCTGTATGTTAGCCAAAGGACAAAAATAGCTGTCATCCATATCACTATAGGGTCAGGTTTTTTTTCCCTTCTGAATGACTCTGTACTGTCACTGTGCAGAATTTGCCTGGTTAAGCATGCAGAAATGCATAATTTATTTGAGTTAATCTAGAAATTTAGGCCAGAGCTACAGGCATTGAAGATCCAGGATGCAGCTGCATTTTGAGTTTTCACTCTGTAAGTCTCCATTTGCAGTTAATGTATTGGGGCAGGAACCAAGGAGTGGGGGTAAACGTTAATTTTTAAGTTATTCTCTGCATCATCTTTCTGGTGTAAATTAGAATAGCCTTAGGGTTGTTAAACTCACATTTCTGTAAAAAAAAAAAAAACATTGTTCATGGATGATTGTTCGACAAAATGTATATAAAATGGCCTTTATGACTTTAAGCAGCAAATTATACCTGCAGTGGACAACATTTGTCAGCATTAAAAAGTCACTAGTCTCTCATCTTCCCTGGAAATTGCCGTGAGCATGAGAGGAAAGAGAGCTGTGCTGGGGGTCAGGAGGACAGAGGAACACAGCTGGCTGCTGCCTTTCGGCACAGATTCTGCTGAGCACCTACGGAGGACACAAGCAGCCTCCGAGCTCCCCAGGTTTTGTGGCTGCTCTTGGATGGTGGCCAGGGCAGTTCTTGGAGGTTAATCCCAATAGCACTCAGACACATACCTCAGCCTGGCGGGCGCTCTCCAATCCCACCGGGCAGGTGTGGCTGGCACCCTGCAGGAACCTCGGTCTCAGCTCTCAAAGAGAGGGGTAGAAGACATAAATGTGCCCTTCCCATCTTGTCTCTCACTCTTTTTCCACAAGTGGGAGGCGATGCACTGGGAAATGTAGTCAGCAAGGTCAGCTGAGGTGAGGGAGGCTGGACTCTGGTGACACGTTGTCTAGAGGGGACACCGTCCTTGATTCACCCATGCTTTTAGAACAACCTTACAAATACCTTTTTGGCTGATTGCAAGAAGGCCTATACTGTCCTCAAGTGCCAGCTCTCATCTGCGCTCAGGGACTGTCAAAGTACCTTCATTTTACTTATTTATGCACTTTGATTTTTTTTCCAGATGCACCTTGTCTGATAATTAGAAAAGTGCTTTTATTTCTTGTTAGCAGTCAGCAGCTCTGACTGTGCTGCTGTTAAATCTCCCTTTTCATATACTTGTAAGCCTAGAAAGTCCTGTGCAGTCAGCATTTGTATTCTACTTTTAATTGTGAGGAAAATTGCCTGTAGCCAGAGGTTTTACCAAGGAATCACAAATCCAGAACACCAGTTGTACTGGCAATCAATTTCTCATTAACATTAGCAATCAGTTACTCATTAAAATCACTGCATGTGGCATGGATATGGGGAGGACATTCAGGGACCCAGCTTGTCCTTGATTTTGATGTCTTTTGAGAGTGGTGATGAAACAAGCAGTATTATCAAGGCTTATTTTTAGAAAGAAATCCTGGCTTCACAGATACCTTAGAAGATGCAATAGATTGCGGATAATCTCTTTTTGCTATTTGTTTTCTCTTCGGAGCTGAGAAAGGTAGAGGTAACTTATTATCAGCCTCCTAGTCTACTTTTTTAAAAGGAAAAATTTCCATTGGTTTAGATAGATAGTTTTATGTGTTCTGAGAGATGAGGCTGTCCTTCTCATGACTCCCCAAGTAATAGTGAGCTATTCTGCTTCACTGACAATGATACCATTGGGAAGAAAGAAAGTCCCAGACTATTCTAACATATGCTACATCTTTTAGCACGCCAGCATACTTTTACTAGTCCTCTTTCCCACCCATCTCCCACGATCCAACAAGTCCCACAGCACTTAGGATGTCAGCCCATTTGGTTAGCTCATTCGCTGGTTTTATAAGAACAATATACTATTTATCACCTGGGCTCACTCAGCTAACTGTCAGTATGTACCAACAGAAAACATGGATTCATAATAAAAATGTTTTAAAATGTATCTGTCACTCAATACCTTTGCTTCTTTAGCTGTGAGGCTATAGTGGAAAGTGAAAGTGCAGTAAATATCCTGAGGTCAGTAAGTCAGAAGCATTTTCTGTATAGCTGAGAGGACTCTAAACTCTTCACAGGTTCTCCAGCTACAGGACTGCCCTTTAGAGGGTTTCATAGACTCACAGAATCATTGAGGTTGGAAGGGACCTTTGGAGATCATCTAGTCCTGCACAGGCAGGGTCCCTTAGAGCACGTGACATAGGACTGTGTCCAAGTAGGTTTTGAATATCTGCAGAGAAGGAGATTCCACAAACTCTCTTGGCAATCTCTGTCACCCTCACTGTCAAGAAAATTTTTCCTTAAGTGGAACTTTTGGTGCTTCAGCTTGTGGCAGCTTCCTCTTGTCCGCTTGCCTTTTCCTCTTGTGTTTCCCTTATTTCTCTGTTTTTCAAGGCTACATTTTTGCCAATTCTGTATTAGCTTGGGAATTGGCAGGAGAACTCTCCTCTTCTGCATCAATTAGAGGGGTGATAGTGCAGTATTAATTACTGGAATATACTTACATGCAGAATATCTATACTCTGGAGACAGTCTGAATCACAAAGCAGTCGCTGTAGCAGGGTTTATATTTTTTCTGTTTGATGGAAATGATTCTTTTTGTTAGAAATAGGTTGTCTCTAGACTGAGCATAGATACAGTTCTCTTGATGACTTACAAGCTGTTAGGAATTCAGAAAGGTACCTAGTACTGTATAGTAGTTTTTCTTCACAGAGCATTTTTAACTGCTTGTTTTCAATCAAAACTGTCAAAATGGTGTGTAGAGCTGTCTCTTCAAAGCCACAGTAAAGGGAAAGTGATCAGGTGAGGATCCTTTACTACAGTGTCTACTACTAATTTCTATTGTGGCAAACAGTTCAGCTCTCAGTGAAGGCAGTGGAGAAGAGTAACTGTTTTCGGTGTGGATTGGATCAGGCTCAGGAGTGAGCGCTCTGGATCTCACTATGTAATTCATTTAAGAAACCAGCCTGAAGTGGCTTTCATGGATCTTTTACTGACTTTACACTACCAACAGAGGTTAGGAAGAGAAAGGGAAGATGAAAGAACTCACGTCCAACAGCCTGGATGAGAGTGACAAGACTTTATCCTGTGTCTTAAAGAGCAGAAGTTTACTCTTCTTTCACTTTTACCTTCAAGCTAAGATTTAGTATCTTGAAAGACAGAGATAAACAGATTCGGGGAAGATTTCAGACAACACTTTTCAAGCCTGAAATGATACTTTTGACAGTGTCCACTGAGGGAAGCATAAAGAAAGGCTCAGAGCAGGACAGTCTGTCAGTATGTACTGTGTTTGAGCAAATACTCACACAGCAAGGCAAAATGCAGCTGGCAGTTACTGCACTTGGAGGAAAAATTGAATCCACATCTGTAAGAATGAGCTAACTGGATGAGAGAGTGTAGATTTGCTGGAGAAATGCTAACAGCAAACAGTGGTATATTCTAGCCTGGCAGTCAATGGCCATTGGTTTGTTTTTGCAGAATACAGAGGATTGCAGATCATTTTCAGAGCATCTAATATCCTGAAGTTTGCACGGACATGCCAGTGGATCTGAGAAGTTCTCTGAAAACCCTGGTCATAACTTAGATTTTTCCTTAAGTTCCATGTCACCTCGTGGTCACCTCGTGCCTAAAAATAAACTAGATTCTGTAGTGAATTACTGAAAGTAACAAGAACAGTGCTTGTTTCCTCACTCTAGGTCCCATTGACTGTAAAAGATAGCAGTAGCATCTAACTGCACCAAAAAGATATTCATCCTTACTGCTTTCCAGACAGTAATTGTCGAAGTCTGTGGACTCAGTTTCAATCTCAGTAATTCATTCAAAAGAATCGAGAGATGTTTAAAGCCATTAGGGCTATTAGCTCCCGTCCTTGTTGTTAAGAGCTTTCCCTTTGTTGCTAGGGAAAGCTCTTAAGGGAGAATTCAATGACACATCCTACCTTTAAACAGCAATTATGATTTCTACATTAAAAAAAAAAGAATCATCATTTTCACTATCAGTAGCCCAAGGCTGGAAATCCATACTCAAGGGGAGAGGTACTTGAGAAAATGTGCATGTTTCCATCTGCTGCGTTTCTGAAGCTCTACCTTTACAGTGAGATAACGTTTGGAGAAGTTGTGGGCAGCTGAACTGCCTGAGAGGGCAGGGAAATCCAGCGCGATACCTGCTGCTTTCTAGCTCTGGGGCCAGGACCCTCCCCTGCCTCCTTCCAGCCGCATGAGGTTCCAGATTTGGAGTCAGGATGCCCCCGAGGAGAGCTGAGCGGGACAATGACAAGCACATCGCAGCCCTCCCCTCCATGGAGCGCAAACCCAATGCTCTTGAAGCAGGTGCTGTATGAGCAGGGCCAGTGGAAGCAGACTGATCACACAGCTGCTTTTCAGCACTCATAGCGGGCAGACTGCTGCCCTGATGCCGGGCTCTGCCTCGCACCCACCTCCACGCACAGCACGGAGCGCCTGATGAGGGACTGTGTCAAATTAGACAGCAACAGATTTGCTCTCCTATGATTTTCTGTATGCCATACAAGAGAGACAGGGAGAGATGGTGCTTCTGGCTAATAATTATCGTCATTTTCCCTCTGCTTCTTGTACAAATCAAACAAACAAGTTTTTGCAAAAGTCTGCAGTGAAATTTGATTAGTACCTCCTACAAAAGCCTTTGGCAAAACAGACAGGAGTATATTGAAAGATAAGGGAAAGGAGTTTTGCAGGCAGGTAGTTTTAAATAAAATCCACAGTGTGGACTTGAAAATCCCAGAGGAGAAACAGAAAGGGACTATATATACTCTAACTCATAAATTACCATGTCCCACCCATGTGACTACAAAGAGAGAGTTTAACAGCTTAAGCCTTCAGCCATGTCACCAACCTTTCAGTCATGTCTTCTCGAAGCACAGCTCGGAGGAACTGCACCTCATCAGGAATAAAAGAATTGCAAATCCTTTACCACAGAACCTGTGAAGGCAGAGCAGCTTAGCTTCCATTTGTGCATGAATTTTTTTGAAACTTACCTTGAAATACTACAGACCATAAATAAACTTTTGATTTTTAAATGTCATTCCCAGCCACAGCTTTACATTGCTTTACAGGTCCCCTGATAAAGCATATCACAGGACTGTGTTCCTGACATATTTTAAATGGGCACACAGTACATATAAAACCCTTGTAATTATCAGTAGAGCTATTTATTCTCCAGCTTTTGAAAAGGAGATGAAGTTTGATGAATTGAACCCGTATGAATTATAAGAATTTATAGTAAGAATGGTCTTTTTGTCTTTTGATGTTCAAAACATTGTTTTGTTCTTAACCAAACCTAGACATAAATTAAATTTCATATCAATAAATTTAAAGGTGCACTATACAATAGAATATCCATTCGCTGGAAGTAAACATGGGAACATCTAGCTGATTAAGTGTTGAATCACAGAAAAAACAACTGACTGGAAATTTTCAGCAAAATATTTTTGCCATGAAATGCCAACAGATTAAATCATGAAACCTTTTCAGGAAATCTATTGGTTTAAATGACCTTGACTTGAAGTGAAAAGAAAAAAAAATAGTTCATAATGATTTTTTCTTTAAATTGTTATTATATTAGCAGAAAAAAAAAGAAAAAAAAAGGAAAAAAAGATTGGTCAAACTTAAAATAAAAATGTCAGTTCTTCTATACTTCCTGCTTTTTCTTCTCAGGTAATAAGTCACAATTATTTTTGACTTTTCAAATATTCCAATAGGATTCACCCTAAGAATTTCTTGTGGCTCCAAAGGATAAAATAAAATCTAGGCACTTTCCCAGCCTATAGAGTTGTGTGGCAACTGAACAAAATGAATGTTGAAGAAATATTGCAAACTGGACCCAAAAAACAGATGAAGTGCAGAAAGCATTAGCATTAGGTTATTGAAAAGGGAAAATGGAATTCTGGCCCCAGAGCAGTGATATTTAATAGAAATTTCATAGAACCTAACAGAGTATCCTCAACTGCTGACTTTAGACTAGAACGATTAGTCTTCCTTCATTTCTTCTTCAGTTGGTTGAGAGATACAAGAGCCTGCATTCAGCCTCTCTCCACAAGAGATTACCCTTAATTTTCTCCCTGCATTAAATCTAACATCTCAGAAGGCTGCCCTCTCTCAGCTGGTGTCACAGAATCACAGAATGACTGAGGTTGGAAGGGACCTCTAAAAACCATCTAGTCCCTCTAGTTCCCTCATCCCCTTTTCACTCCTCAACCACTGGGTTAGTTAAGAATGGGCATGTGGGTGCTGTCTTCACTTGTGATTCTCTATTTACAGCTGAAAAAAAAAGATCACCCATGGAATTAATATTAGGATTCCTACTTATTTCAGTTACCTTCTTAGCTTGATTACGTGTTGTCCATTATGCTTACTCGAACAGAGAAAACGGATTGTCTAAGAACATATGCTTTATTGTTCTTGACCTCAAATATGTCTGTTACAAATGTAACGGAATCTCATAGCAAGAGCAAAAAAGATCGGCATTGATGGGTTACATCTACTTTAGGAATTCACTCTTTGCAATAAGATAAGGTATGTAGCTCAAAGCTCTTCACATCTCTACTATATTTGGTTCAGGGAGTTAGTTCAGATTAGGTATAATCTGATATATGTTTGTGCTTTGGGGGTAAAATCCATTATATTCTATAGAAGAAGAATTTGAAGGGTTCTTAGGTCTGTATATAATTTCTTTTAAGTATATATTTCCTCCTAGGAGGAGGGTGCCATGTGAAATATTGTTAAAATATGCCAGTGCAACCCCTTCTCAAGCAATGGTCAGACCAGCTGTAATGGAATGATGAGTATTTATTACAATGAAGAAACTGTGCAATTATTAGCATGGCAATTCATATCTGCTTTTAAAAATTAAAAAATATTTTTTTTTAAAAAAAGGTGTGTTAAGATTGCAGGCAAGAAGACAAAATTAACTGCTTGTAAACCACACCATGTTAAGAACAGACAATGATTATCACAGTTCTGCTGCAAAAAGACACAACCTAACCCTACTTCCTTCCTTTCTTCTCCTCCTAATTCAGATGCCTTTCAAGCACAGAGAGCTCTAGGGCATGGTCACCTGTGGTAATGAGATGTCATGCAACTTTATAAGCCCTTGTAAAGTTTTTCAAGCCACTTCCAAGCTCTTAGGGAAATCACAGTCCTTTTCACTTGCATAAGCATAGAATTAAACTGTGATCTTTATCCAAGATTATATACACAGAATTTATTTGTACCACTGCTGGGAAGGTTCAAACCCCAGAACAGAATGAAGAAAACAAGCTTTCCTAAAATGAGGTTTTCATCTGAAGAGTAGATTAACACAATTTCTCCTTCAGCAAATGTACATCCCTAGACAATAAAACATAATTAGAAAGGTCTGTTGCTGAATTACATTCTCTGTGGATGAAGAGAAATTTGTCTTATAGTCCTCACTAAACAAAGAAATAACTGTGGGATTTCAGACTTGTTTTGACATGGTCCCTGAAGAACTTCAACAACACCCATATGAAAGCCAAGATCCTATCTCAGCATTTGGCTTTGCTCCTTCCAGATGGCTTAATTTCTTGAACATTTGCACAAACACATTTTTATCCATACACTAACAATTTTTTTAAAAAGAAAAAGAGAAAGTTGGCTTTTTTATAAGAAATTCAGGGAGATGCAGCGTCCCCTAAATGGCTTCCTAGGTTCTTTCTTGACCTGCTCCCAGGACCAAGTGACTCCTGAGGGCAAGCACCTCCCAGCTCCCCAACAGATGAAACATGTCAGCGAGGCTGCGGCACTAGAAAGAACATTCACGGGATTTCACAAGACTTATTAAGACATGTTTCAGGGAGGATCCAAAGGGAGGGAAAGGGAGGGATTGAGGTAGTTTGGGGAGGAACAATGTGGGAAAACAGAGACAATGGGATAAATCTGCCAGCTCAGCATAAACAAACTGCTTGTCAGAACCCTTGTCTGGCCATGCTCTGAGCCTGGTCCGCACAGCCTGTCCTTTCTTCTTATTAAAGTCAATTTTAAAGTGTTTTCCATTGTGAGGGACTCTGTCTTGTGTGTGCACATGTACGTGTGGAGGTCTGAGCACCAGAAGCTGAGGTCGGATTGTGAATCATAGGGGCTCCCATATCTGTGGTGCCAGTAACAAGAGCAAGTGAGGATGCATATGTTAGTGTGTGAATGTCAAGCTGGGCCAGCTGGCAAGCCAGCAAGGTGTGTATGTCTTAGGATGACACCACAGGGCAGCTAACTGGGAACCTCAAAGGAGAGGGGAACCAGGACTAGCTAGTAGGTAGGCTGGCTAACAAAGCACAGCTCCCCAGGGATCCACCATGTGTGTTTGTGTTTAAGTGAGGGGTCGGTACCAGCTGCTGGAGTGAGACTGCAGCTGCAAGGGCTTGTACACCCCGGTACCAACAACAGAGCAGGATTCAGGGGAAACTACTGGGTAGACTGAGTTTCTAAGCCCAGGTGTTGGAGGAGTCCACATTATACATATGTGCATATATGTATTTCCCACTAGCGGACCTTCCTGCTGAACAGCCAGAGTTGGGACAGATAAGGCTATTGGAGCTGTTCGCATTTGTGTCAGTGCTGTGTCTGTCTATCTGTGTTGATCTGTATGGGTGGATTTGCATATACATCTGCGTGTGTGTATGCATGTGTGTGTTTTCAACACATGTTGCGCCTCCCGGGAATACATGTTCAGCCTCACTGTTATATGGATCTCGGGGCATGGAGCTGCAGCAGCCTCACTTCTATTGGGCTACTGGATTGGGTCTTCTCCTAAGAACCTCTACATTGCAATTCAGATTTTAATGTCTTAAGAAAAATGTGTGAAGCCTGGGCATTTTAAGTCCTGACAGTCTTGTTGCTGAGGCAAAAATCGTACCCCTTTCACAATCACATTGAGCATCTGACCTCCATGGTGTCTTGCAGCAGAGAGTTCCATGGTTTAATTATTTCTTGTGTGAAAAGGGTTTTGTTCAATCAGTCGGAAACTGCTGCTTTTCAATTTACTTGAGTATTTTTAGCTGCTGCTGCTCTCTAGACATTATTTAATATATCTTTATCATATTCACTTTCCTTGGTTCACTTTCTAAGGTGAGCAGTCCTAGTACAACCTTTTTCATATGAAAGGCTTTCCATGCCCCCAGTCATTTTCATTGCCCTTCTGTGAACCTCTCCCAGTTTTCTTTAAGATAAAGTAGCTATTACTGTACATGCCATTTGAGGTAAGACTGCATTATTTTTCATATTGTTCTCTTTCTAACCCTGATCCATTAAGAGACATCTGGTTTGTTTTTCTGGGCCTCAGTGGCATACTGACTGAAAAGGTCCTTAAGTAAGCTTTATATGGGATAAAAATTCTCCTTTCTGTGGCTTATTTAGGTCTTTGTAGGTTGTAGACAGCTGAAGAACTTTTCAGTTACTTTTTCAGCTCCCATTTCATAACAATCATTGAACAAAAACTTTTAGTAGTCCCCTCGTTGGTTTTATTTGTTTGCACTTTGGGTTTATTTGTTCCTGCAGCCTGTCATTGCTAAGCTGTGTAAAATCTTTCCCGGTATGGGACATATCAAGCTGAAAAGAAATCTGTGGAAGAAAAGGAAGGCTGGTTAATGCAGAGGATGCATTGAACAAAAATGTTAGCTTCCCACATCGAGCAGTGGTGGTATAGCCAGGTGTGACTGCGGGGGACTTTGGGGGGAAAACAGGGTTCTCCCTGCTGAACAACGCACAACATTTTAAAAATAAAAGTGCTTAAAAAGACAAGAAACTCATTATAAATATTGCCACAGTCTTACCTGTTGTTCCCAAATGCTGGTGGACATTGTTTTGTATAATTTGTATGCTACATCCCCTGGAATGATAGCAAAAGGATGGAGAGTCCACAGAATGCCCTCTGCTTATGGCCACAGAATTTGAGTCCAGAGCCCACAGCTTTATTTTTGGATACCAACTCCTGCCAAGTGTCATAGGCATATATGAAGACATGAATGAAACAAATGTGTTGCCAACACAGTCTAACTGAGCTGGAAGAGTATGAGACATAAGGAAAAATGTAGGTTGGATATTTTTGTATAGCTCCAATCAATATCCATCTGGGAGTACTAGTATCCATCTAGCAGTTCCTCTTCTCCAGAACTGGTTTGACTTTCAGCGGATAAATGAGAACAAAGTTATTTATGGCTCAGTCATAAAAGAGGCTGAAATTCATATCTGCTACCAGTTTTTATAAGCTAAGTGCTAACAGTGCTACCATGACTCACAAGTGCAGAAATCTGACTTTTGCTTTAAATTACCTCTATTCTGGGGCAACAATTGGATCGTGGCAGAGCATTAGATAGCATTTTCCTTCAAGTCAGGAAAAATGCTACATGCAGAAATACAAGGAAGAAGACTTAGGGTGAGTACCATTTCTGTGCTATTTTGGCTTTACAACTGCCAACAGAATGTGAGTGCTTTGCAAATAACAATATCCTGTGGAAACATAGAGAGGTGGTTACAGTGGTTAGAGCATTGGGTACAGATGTCTTTTTAATTCCTTGTTCACAGATAGGTTCTGATATCTGTCCCTTTCAGCTCCAGCTATTGGAGACAGGAGGAGGGCTGCCTATCAAGTGTCCTGTTGGTGATTCTTTGCCATGACTCCTTCTCCACTCTCATTCTTCCCCGAGACAGCTATGAGAATATTTATCAGCAAATGATAATCTCTTGTCAGCTGATGACAAACTGGGCAGGAACTAGACAAAAACAAGATGAAAAGAGGAAAAACAGTGCCTGTCTGCACTACAGAGAAATGTACGCTTGTGGGATCTCCAAAACACAGCTCAAAAGGATGGTTCTTGCTCTCCCATTGCTACTCCACTAAGAGCTGTGTTGCCTGGTCCATCTCAGAGCCTACTCCAGGGCTTTTTCTGCAGCCATGCTAATGACTTTAAGCCCATTCTGTAGACCACTTCTACACAGCATTGCTGATCTGCCAACCTGCCCTTAACAACCTTAGGAAGACTCTAAAAAATATTACAGGGTCAGATGTATCTGACACCAGTGTATTCCAAGCTCCCTTTCCCATGAGTATACACTCACAATAAAACCCAAAGGGAACTTTCAAGAGCCCAGAAAAGCAGATGTGTTTTCTATCTGATTTCTGACCACCGTTTGAAAATAATTTGGGATCTTCTCACAAGCTAATTGCTACTTATTAACTCATGATGTATGACATTTGGGAAATTTTCCTCAAAACTGTGGTTGCTCTGGTTGCCAGATGCTTTATTACACAATGCTCTTGTTCTCTCTACTCTCTAGTGATCCATGTCTGAAAGGCAGATACAGCAAAGACAGGCACAATTGCTTGTTTAGGTGGATTCCAACATGTTTTTTGATTTCTTCGCAGCTCTTTTTAGACCCTGTCATTTGCCTCACTTCACTATTACATTTTATTACCCAAGCTGAACTGCCTTAAATTCAATCATAAAGTAGCACCTTTCTGTTTGTTTTCAGTATAGGGTTGTCCCCAGGTGCATGATCCGTTGGCCTTTCATGTTGTAAAACAATTGCGTACAATGAGATTAGGGCCCAAAGAGCCATGATGAACTATTTGCTAGTTCTTTTTTTTTTCCCCCCAGCTATTTTGGTTCTTCCGGGAACATAAAGTAAAATGCTTCAAGAAAATGTACTCCAAAAAACTGATGTCCCATGTTGGCTTTCTTCTGTGCTGCAGAGATATTTTATTACCTTTTTGTAGAAGAAAATATGGTGTTAAATATAAAAGCAATGGTTTAAATGGTCATAAAAAGTATTAGGGCATACTGTGGATACACAGTATCAATTTTGAAGCTCAGATTTAAGGAAAATTTATAGTCAAGGACTTTATTTCTCCAAAAATGTGGCTTACATATTTTACACTGATCTTAAGAACATGATAAAATATACTTTTATTTGTTTTCATGGAGGAAATGCAACATTACAAGAGTTTCTGGGTCTATTTATTTTCAGTGGGTAAAGGTGCTGTCAGCTCTTTCAAGCTCAGGTTTGTTGCACGCTATAGTCATGAAGTACCAGAGGAGAGTGGGATATGAGTGTGGAAGAGAAATACTGAACTCACTCCTGATTCCAGTGTCTCAAGACAAGGGGAGGTGAACTAGGAAAAAGAAGCCAGACACCTTTACAGTATGGTGTATTAGGTATTTGTTAACAACATATGATTGATTGATTGCCTTTAGAAAGGAACAGGGGATTTTGACCTTTGTACATCTTTGTTTCAGTTAACTTGCCAAGCTGTTAATAAATATATATTTTTCCTTAAGTTATACACTGCTGCAAAGTTAAAAATAAATCTATAAAAGAGATGTCATTTAACATTTAACTTAATGTCCTCTTAATGTAATATTTTAAGTATTCAGATTATTTAATGTGAAATAGGATATCAAGTTGCTGTATTTCCATTTTTTATAATGTTTTCTGCATGATGCTAATTAGGTTGGCATTCATAACAGGTAACACCTTATGATGGAAATCATCCTAATTTAATCAAGAGAATGTCAGGTGACAGTCAATAAGAGTAAAAATTCCTTTATCTTTCCAGGATAAAATGAGTGTAAACTGAGTTAGAATGAGAGCATAATTCAGCAGTGATAACCTAAGTTTGGTTAGGAGAGTATTCTAACTTCCAAAGCCTAACACATCAATGAAGAGTCAAGATCTCTTTCAAAAGCTGAAGCAGTCAAGGGATCAAAATACCCAGATTATACATTTCAGCAGTTTCATCCCCTCTCTGCAGTATGTTGATGAGAGAGAAAAAGAGAAAGAGAGAAAAACAAAGACAAAGAGAAGAGACACTAGGTTTTAATATAAAGACGTGCATGTCTTGATTGTATTGTCATAAAACAACTCTTTTTCTTTCTTTTTTTTTCTATTTGCTCCTGAATGAAAATACTCAACCATTATAATTTGCTTAGAAAGTACTACAGCTGCTTTTCCCTGCCCCAAATTATAAACCTAGCCCAACTATGTGGTTTATCTAAATTTATGACTGCTATACCTCACCTGAGTAGTACAAACAATTAAAGCACACAAATGTGTCTACTCAAGAAGTCTTTAGAGACAAAAGCCTGAGTGGAAAATCATAACATTAAATTCAGTTATTTTGCTTTGAAGATTTCAGTCATGACATTATTTACCAGTATATTTGTAGGATGGAAAAGAAAATCAAGGTATCACCTTGTTGGCTTGGATACATGACTACCATAGTGTTTTTCTGCATGGAATATATTAGGCCTGCTCATGTATACCATAGTGCCCTATGACAGCTAAGTTAATGAAAAGGTTTTATGAGTTTGTGAAGTACAAAACAAAGTTTTTTGGAAAATAAGTCTTTGTTTCTCTACCTTACAGTCAGGTGTCATACCCTAGTCATACCCTTGATGACTAGAAAGGGTATATGTGCAGTATGATATTACTGAGCATGAGCACTGACAGAACCTCATAACATTTATGTTTAAAATTACCTACTCTTCAGCTCTTTGAGGTAAATATTGCTATTACCTGTAATGATTTCAAATGACATGGAATCTAGTCTATGACTCTTTAAGACCCGAAGATTAAACTTTATGGCGATGCCTAGAAATCATGATTGCAGATAGCCCAAGCATGAGCAAGATGAATTAATATCATCAGAAATTCCCAAGCAGATCAGCTAGGAAGGTGCCAAGAGCACTCAGCACTTGGGAGAGAAAAGACTTAAAGAAGCACTATTCTTTAACAACAGTAACTCACTTCTTAAAATTCTATCTGGTAAACAAAAAGTGAGATTATGCACAATGCTGAGGATATCTTAAAGCTCTGCTAATTTCTGCTGTGCCCACTAACATGAGGAGGGAATCCCATCATCTCCATGAGGTCTGGGTCATGCTGTGAAAGAGTTAAAGACTCCAGAACATTAACAGCAAGGAGAAAACATTAAGCTGTTAAAAGTCTGTCCTCACAAACCCAGAAAATGTCAAGCAATCTACAAGGAGCTAATATCTCAACACATCCCTAAAAATCCAATTAGCAGCTGCAACCCTGAATTCTATCTTTGTGAAAAAATGCATCTTGTTCCCTTTTACAGTGGGTTTGCACTTTATCCCTCCACCACACACACGCACGCTTCAGTAGCTGACTTTTCCCATCCATGCCAAATTACAGACTTTCCTGTGAAGTAATTTTGTCTGAATTGCCTGTGCACCCACCCATCCCTTCCCAATTTTAGTCCATGGCATCTTGTTTTCAAATTAGTTGCTATCTTAAACAGCTTACTGCCTTCAATCTGTTCGTCTCAAGATTTTGTTTACCTCTCTAACAGTCTCCCATTTTACCTCATTTCTTCCTCAGTCTGCAGAGGCCAGCAGAGGCTAATGCTTCCTCATAATTCAAAGTCAAATCCTCTAGAGTATTTAAAATTTTACTTCATAATACCTTTTCAATTTCAAACCTCTAACCAATTTTATTACTACCCAGAATAGTATATAACATGATTTTTTTTTCACCTGTAGTACAGCAAAACACGCTTTATGTATTTATGGCATGCAATACCATATACATGTACTCCCTGAGCAGCACAGGTTTCCTGATACCTGCTGTTTCAATAATAGATTTAGTTTTTGCTATTGCAATGGGAGGCACGGGGACCAGCTCCCTGAACTCTTCCTTCGCCATCTCTACTTCCTCCTGTTTTTCATGTTTTATGCACAAACATCTGTAGCTCCTTCCAGGATACCAAGACAGTCCTGCTTTGTCTTTTTTTAGGCATCAGATACAATACCTACTGATTGCAAGTAGGATGTCTAGTTTAAATGAATCACGCATCCTATTCGCTTAGTTCTTTTCTCTTCTTAGGTGAAAAATCAGTCTTCTCTCAGACAATTCAAATGGATGAAATTCGCTGCTGAACAGAAGTCCAACCAAAAACCTCTGCAATGCTGAATTTCCCTAAAGCTCTTTTTTAAAGGTTTCTGAAAGAATAGGTCCTTGCCTATGCATTTCACAGATGCATTTCTGTAACACCAATGAAAATATGCAGAGATACTATTACGCAGTGGGTTATTTCCATAAATGACTCAGTTATTGATATACTTATAGATAGCTACAAGAGACAGAAGTTTGCATTTTCAGTGCTGCAGTTTGCTATGGGAGCATTGAACTAGGGTCAGTCTCCTCTTTCTGTTTTCCTGATGATTCTCAAACCTACTGAGAGTTTTAAAGTTAACTTCTTCCAGAAAGTTTGTGGTAAAGATTCATGATTATATTATTATTTCCAGTATTTTTCAAGGCATTGCCTTGCGTGGAGTTTTGGAAAGTGAATAAAAGAGGCATTTACAAAAGTGCATAAATGCATTTTCATCATCTTTTGCTTCAACCACATCTTTTGCATGTACAAAAAGAGGACACTCTTTGCACATATCTTTTATTATGAACGAGAGGGACAGGAATGTAAGAGGAGGGGTGGGGATGATAATTGTGTGCACATGGTTGTCCCCATCAATTCCATGGAGGTTTTACTGCTGAGACAAGGACATAACTTTCAGTGTCTTGCTCAAACTCATAAACCTCTCCTTCAGACAAGGGAAAGAGTTATCTAAGAATCACCCTGGAAGGAGATGATCTTAACTGTACAACCCAGAGCTGGGACTTTGCTCCTGAGACTAAGTATGCAGCATACAAGTATAGATAGCCCTGAAGCTAATGGTCCCAGCCCCTACGAACTAGATGGAAGGAAAGAGGTCTGGGCGGTCAGCAGGCCTAAGGATCTCACTGTTCTTTCCATGTAATTGTGCAGAGGACAGATATTCTTCCTCAAGAGAACAAGGTAGGATAAAATGTGAATGGGGACAACTTTGTAATTTTCCTGCTCCCAGCTCCCTTGTCTGTGTTTGATAACACTTCTTATCCATAAAACAGAGTCATGAGGAGCAGTGCACGGTTTACATCATTATTATCAGTTAAGATGGCTTTCATTAATCAAGACACACTTTAAAATTAACCACATCCATTTAAAATAGTGCAAGGTCTTCCACCGAAGGCTGGAAATTAAATTAATTTAAATATTAATATTAAATATTTTTTCTCCAAGGTACTGAATAAAGGGATGTTTGTGTTGGACACCCTCTTTCTCATTCTTCTTAATGAGCATTCCCCACAACACCAAGGCTTTGAGCTAGAGAGCCTGGTTGTTTTGTGTTTGACAGGAAGACTTTAAGAAGGAAGATATTTGTACCTTGTTTTGCAGCAAATAAGCAGAGGAGTGAAGCAGCGTTCCTGAGGTCTGTGTAGTGCTAGCAACTGTGTGAAACTTCCTAGTGAGAGAGGAAAAACAGTATTTAAAGGAAGGATGGCAGTACTAGTTCAACTTTAGGGACAGACTGCAACAGCCTCAGGCCTGCCTCACTCATTGCCCTAATATTCTGCCTCTCTCTTGTACAATATATGCTCTCCCAGATACTTCAGCCACTGTTTGTCTCATTTAGCTCATGGTACCTACCATGCTGTTGAAGGAGGCAGTCATACCAGTAATTTTGAGTCACTCACGGTTGTAGAGCTGTTATTGCTATCTTGACATAGTGGAAACAGGAAATTACAGGCATTTGTTTTCCACCTGTAAAGAACCTCTGTTCCTCTCAAATGTACAATTTTGATACTAAGAACTGCTGGTTACCTTCATCTCAGAAAACCTTCCAGCCATAGAAACACAACCACTTATTAAACTAATCTGCTTGGGCAGACCCTGGAGTGCTTTTGGCTGATGCTAGGTATGATTCTCCTAAAGGGCTCAGGATATAGAGCAGATCATTTGCTATCTATGGGCCTCTCTTGGCCTTGTGGTCTCTGTGACTGTGTGGTAGATGTGTCTCTGATAGATGTGCGCTGCTCTGGATTGCACTTCTCTCAAGGCAGTGGGGCAGAACCACCTCAAACCTGCTTATGTGCTGAATGATTTGCTACGTTTCTTGGGAGTGACAAATACCGGAGTCTAGGAGTCTGTTTTTATTGCCATGCACATACTAACCATGATGCAAGTGAACTGCTTGTGCACTCGTTCTTTTAAATAGTTTTCATTTGATTTTCTACCATCAGCAAACACATGTTTGTGGAATAAAGCCTTTCTTTTGCCATTAATACACACTGCCAAGCATAAGCATCCTTATTCTTAGCCTGGTGACACTTGCTAACTACTCAACCCATCGCTCTTTCAGCCATGAAGATGCTCTTTGTTGGTGTCAGCACTCTTTTTGGTTATCCACTTCATTGCCTTCTTTCTTTTAACTGCTGGCTGATTTCTTAAATGTTGCTGCTGTGTGATAGAGTACCAAGCCACATCCAACTGAGGAGAAATAGTTTATACACATCACATCCCTTCATATTTAGTACAAACACAGTATTTTCTTTGGAAAAAAATATGCAACATACAAGTGACGCAAGAAGAACAAAGGAAAGACATTTGACATGGAGATTCAAATTCAGTAAATTTGACTTTTATAATAATATTGATTATTTATCTCTGGAAAGCTCAATTTGCAAGCTCCTTTTCAATAAAAAACCTTACAGTTTCTCACCACTTTTACTGCAATATGTTCTACCAGATCAGAGGTCTCTCATTTCTGTGATGTGGGGTAGCTGGAATCAAAATTTGGCTATTGTCATATGGCAGGAGGTTCAAAAATAATGAGATAGGTTATGCTATAGTAAGCAACCAGACAAAGAAACAGTCCCTTTCTTTCATTCTCTTTAACCACACATAGCACCTGTATAAAAACACAAATATTCCTGCAACACCTCAAATCTCAAGCTGCAATGCAAAATAGCTTGTGAAAAGTCAGCTTTGCCATAGTAAGGCAGGGGAGAGACAAAGACAGGCTGGAAGGTGCAGGAGGATAAGGATGAGATTAGAAAAAATAAAAAGGTGACCATTTATCAAAATTAGAATAGAAATAACTCTTAGCATCCATTTTGTTTACTCAGATTGGACAAAATTTTCTTCCCAAAAGACAAAAAAGATTGCCTTTCCTAAGGCAAGCGCAGTCTGTGAGAACTCCAGACCAAACTTGATTGATGCCTATATTCAGCAAGAGTTTTCCTTTTTGTTTCTCATTTCTAATCAATTTCCTATCATCTCATGCGATTTCAGTGACCTTTATCTCACCCATGGTTAAGAATTATCATTCTTAAAATATTAGTAAACCAAAACAGAGGTTATATATTCATTCCTCTCTCTCTTCTTCTTTTTTTTTTTTTTTTAAAGCATCAAGTATTATGAACCAGTAGACTTCAGTCTAGTCTGTTGATTGGTCTGCAGTGATGCACCAGTTCTTTATCAGTAGATCTGAATTAAAAGTTTAGGGAAAATCACTGTGGAAGTTAGAACAGAATCCAGTCTCCTAACACCAATATAGACTGGTCTTAGACTTAAGTGGGTGTTGGGTCAAGCCCAAATTGCTCTTGGTGCTCAATGTATAGTAAATATAGTATATTTAAAACCATCTGTCATGTTGCTCTTCGGTTAAATATGTATTGCTTTTGCCACACATATATTAGAATATTTCCTGAGATTTTGACATATGCTACTTGGCAGTGGTGAGAACAACCTGAGGAATACAGAGAATAATTTTTGTTTATTGTACTGATTTCTGCAAGAAATGAGTCACTAAGAGGAGACAACAGAATTCATATGTTATGTATGAATTATAGACAATTTTAACATTATTCTTTCTAATTTACACTTCAACAACATTAGAGAAAATATATTGTGTCAGTTTCATTAGTCTTTGCCTTCTCCTTCCAGAAATATGAAGCAAATATTGATTTTACAAAATTAAAATATAACCCAAATCTTTGGCTAGATGAATTGATGTAGACTTTTTTTTAGAGTACATTGGCTTTCTAAGTATAATCAATTTTGTCTCCTGACCTGTATTTCATATACAAGTATATTAAAATTATCTACTGGTTTCTTATAGATGTGCTTATGTATAGACATACTATTATCTCAAGAGTCTAGGGTTAAACTAACTTTCTTTTTGTGTTTGTTATGCCTCAGTTTTGTAAGTCTGAAGTCTGCTGTTAAAAGGGGGTTGCTCATTTTCTGGCAGTAAATAATGAAATGAAACAAATACAATCTGTAATAAAATCAAACACAAGTGCAATGAGTCTAAAATTCAATTTGGATTTAATATAGTGGCTTGATCCTATTAAGGGATGCCCTCGTGAGAAAGATGCTTTAACAGCCCAGAGCAGAGTTTGAAAAGTGAGGCAGGCAGTTGAAGCTGGCTCTGTGGTGCAGGAAAAGATCAGCAGGAACTACACACTTTCACACATATATGAAGCAATGGTAGCTTCATCTGTGGCAACAAGAAGAGAGAAACACTGGAAATTAATATATAGCAGCAGAGACAGTCAGTAACTTTTGTGGAGCCATCATTTCACCTAGGAAGGAATAAGCCTTGCAAGAAATAGCAAGAAACCTGTGCATCTGCATCATAAAGCAAATTATATTTTGCAAAACACAGTCCTCAGACATAAATCCCACTCTTCCTGCAAGAAATGTACATCTTTTTTTTACAGGCATAGAAGATCTTCCACCAGAATTCACTGTGAAAAACAGATGGCATCTTATTGTTCCAGGAACATAAGGAGCAAAGGACTTGCCATGTTCATAAAACATATTATACAGCTAGCAAGGAAGAAGTCCTCTGGATTATTAGCACCAGGATGTGAAAAATCACACATATCTAATTATTACAGTGGCTGACAGTGCAGGAAAAAAGCACTAAAACCAGGCCATTAGTATACTATACCCCTGTTATCCTGCAAATTTGCTGTTTTTTTCTGTCTGTCTTCAAATTAACCCC
Source organism: Crypturellus undulatus (assembly GCA_013389825.1). Lineage (NCBI taxonomy): Eukaryota > Metazoa > Chordata > Aves > Tinamiformes > Tinamidae > Crypturellus > Crypturellus undulatus. The sequence goes on along the minus strand of VWPW01012042.1, from coordinate 483,912 downwards.
TCGTACAGGAGACATATCATCCTAGAATGTTTCTACTAAGATAATCCACATTCTAGCAATTCAGGTTTCTTTCTACTTTTCAGTTGATGCATTCACCCTTCCCCTGCCCCTGCATCACCCGCTCAGTCATATTCTTGGAAGTTTTATTAAACTCCATCAATGAAAGGTACCAGTAGAAATTGTCTCGACTTCTTCATTTATCTCCACATTGCTGTGACAACAGTTTCCTTTTATTAATATACATATATAGTTTACTTTTTTAATGTACAGAACTCTAAAAAAACTCTCCAGGTGTGTCCAGACTCCTTTGTATAGATCATAAATCATTGACAATGTCCCTCTTTTTCCAAAGTTTGGAGACCTCTTGAATGTATTCCATGCACATGGCTTGTAGGGACTGAAAACCACTGAGTTCTGCTGATTTCTAAATGTGGCTCTGCTGATGGGACAGTGCTTCACTGGGATGACTAAAAGGCAAAGCCGTGAAGCAGAAGTTCATTCCTTGCTCCCGAATGTGCGAAGCAGGGAAAGTCACCTCCTCTCCAAGTACTCAGAAGTAGAACCTGAGTTAACAAATAGCTATTCTGCAGGAGCAGTCTACAATCTCCTTTATATCCCTTTATGTCAGCAGAACACCTGATGAACAACATGAATTAATTTGTGTATGATGTCTTAATGTGTCCAGAACGGAATGGTTGCATGCCTTGGAATACTAACCTGCTTCTTGGACAGATTCCTTGCTTTTTATATATATTTTTGCACAGATTCAAATATATCTTTGTGTTTGTATTGTGTGTATCTGTGTTTTACCTGTTTGCACTGTGGAACTCACAGGGATGTAGCAAACAGAAGTCATTAGCATCTGGCTCACACTTGAACGGAATAGCAGTGAAAGTGGGAATTCACTCCCTTGATTTAAGTTCCTGAAGTTGAAGCTTAGGCTTAATGCACCCTTCATGGAGAGATGTGGGTTCCTACCCTAAGTGTTGTCAATGGAGCCTTCTAATGGCCTTGGACTTCTAACTTAGGCACTACAGTTAGACACCTTATATTAGGTGGCAAACCAAAGTGAGCACCATGTCCACTGCTCAAGTGAGGTGAACTCTCCACTTAAGGTCAGGTCTGTCCTTTCATTTCAGTGGGTGATGGTCGTATATATTTGGAGTAGAAGATATGTCCTCAGAACTGTGGCAAATTACCAGAAATGTCAAGTAGTGGGAACTAATTTTTTCTCAGTTACACATGGAGTAATCTGAAGTGAAAGTCACTGAGGTAGTATTAACATAAAACCCCAAGAAGCCACTTTTGCAATGTCATTTTTTAGAACAAAGTAACTTGTCAAAGACACTTCATTTCAAACTGACACAGAGAAGTTTGTTGGTGAGAAGGTGGATGAAAGAAACTGCATCCTTCAGCCTGGAGGGGTCATGGTAGAGCTGTGTTTTGGGACCCTGTGTGTATATGGTGTCCTCTTCCTCAAGCAAGTTAAAAGCTCAGTAGAAATATAGCTTGACACGATTGTTATGTTGAGGGATTTGGATAGAGCCTGTTGAGGGATTTGGATAGAGCCCCAAATATACATGATTCTTTAGAGAATACAGGTAGACATGTTCTGCACTTGTAGACCTTACAATATGAATAATGAAGTAAATTTACAACTGATACTTAATCTATTGAATTTCTCCCATTGCATGGCAGACCCTCACCTACTTTAATAACAGGATTGTATCTTCTATTTCATATAGTGTATATTTAGTTTCTCAATTAAACAGATGTATACTTTGCCTTGTTAATGTAGTTTCCTATGCTTCCTCAATTTCTATATCTGTTCAATGTTTACCTAACTCCTGATGAGACCCAGCCCTGCTGAGTTTCCCAGATCACAGCCCAGGCTTCCAGCCAAGTGGAAATTTTAAACCATATTTCTCATTTTCAGGGTGCATGAATTTACCTACGTGTGGTGGCCTCTCGATTAGAATTGTTTTCTTTTCAGTTTCTGAGGAGAATGTGTTGTATTATTGAGCAAGAAGTCCTTCTACTTTACCTATGTCATTTAGTAACACAATTAGGAGAAGGCTGAACAGAAGGAAATAAGTAGTCGAAGCCCTAGGATTTCAGCATATTTCATTTTGGAAAAGTTAGAAAGCTACCATTTGCCTTTGAGTTTTGTTGAGTTTCATATATATCGAAATTGTTTCTACATGTCCAATAGATTAAGAAATACACTGTCAGAGATCCAAGATTCCTTGTTTGTTATTATGAATAAAACACATCATTGAGAAATACATGCAAAACATCAGTGCTGTAACCAAGAGAAGATGTTTGTGGTTTAAAGTCTGCCAGACAACAGGGAACAGGTTCTTTTTGATTCTTATCTCTTACCTTCCTGCGGAGGCAAACAGAGTTTGCCAGTTCTGAGCAGCAGGATGCAGGTTCTGTCCTACCCCCGCTGTGTCATGTCCCCTGTCGAGAACAACAAATCTCTCCAAAGAGTCTTTTTCTCCGGGGTGAAAAAGCTAGTTGAGACATCAGTTCAGACACTGATGTTTGTTAGGATGAAAAAATAATGCTATTTCTGACTGATTCCAAATTGCTGGAACACACTGCTATTCAGATTCCTGTGTGTATCCATTAAAATTACAATGATAATTTCCTAAAATGGAAATAATTTTACTTGAGGTTAAAGTATTATACTTAGCCTACCTTGAAAAGTATTAGACCACTTCATTCATTGCTGTTATTGCTATTAATGCAACAATAAAGAGATAAAGAAAAGCTGTTATCCCTGCATGGGCTTGTTAATGCTGCTATTTGCTGGTGGGAAAACTCCATTCCATTGAACTGAGCTTCTTGACTTGAATTGATGGAAATGCATATGTCTGATACTGCTCTTTCATTCTTGTCCTTGGAGAAGACTTAAGGGGATTTTGCCTTGTAGCCTCAAGGCTTAGCAGTAATAAGTCTAAGTCCTGAAACAACCATGTTAGTTAACATCACTAACTCATCATAATTGTCTTACTAATTCAGTAGAAAAATCCATTCTTCAGATGTTCCCCAGGGTTTTCTTTGCATATTTTCCCCCATTTTTTTGTTTTTAGGAAAACAGAAAGGAGTTAGGACTTTTAGGAGTTAGATCTTTTTTGAAGTGGAAATTTATTTATCCTACTTTATGTACATTTGTGGAGATACTGTAGGAAGATCTGTATGAAGTGACTGAGACAAATAAACATCACAAAAAAAAATCTCAGCCAATACTATATCTCACTGTCTTTCACCTCAATCCACATCCTCCTGCCATACCAAATCTGTAACACAGCAAGCTGAGAAAGGACTGCACATCCTGTAACAGTCAAAAGTTTTGTATGATGATTTGGCATTTTCCCAGTCACAGAATATATCTTTGCTGATTTCTGCTTATGAATTTTATCCATTGGAGGGAAATTTTTCATGAAATTAAGACATCATCAATTCTCCCAACAGTCCTTGATAGCTAGGTAAGAAATTTCCCTGTTTACCCAAAACATAATTTGGAGGACAAGTCCCTCTGGGTATCAGCACATTCTGTTCCCTGGAGGTGTGCTAACTCAGGATTGTAATATGTATGTGATGAATTTTTTACCTCTTAACTTCTTTTGCTACTTAACAACCTTTAAAAAAGAAAGTTGGAAAAAAAGAATAGGTAAACAGATAAAACAGAATTGAACTGTAATCAACCTTTAGGTATAAAATTGAAATCTTTTTTATTGGTTACCATCACTTCTGAAGGAATATTTCTATCTTCAGATTTGGGGGAGCACTGACAGCAGAAGCTTTGTACATGCTCTGCCTCTCTCTCTTTCTCTCCCTCTCTTCCTTTTATGTACTTTTGGTTGCATTTGCTTGGGTCTTTTCTAGATGTCATGGCACTAAGCAGCGATTCTTGACTAAACAGCAGAGAATTCACAAAAGAGAATTCTCTTCTGACCATCCCTGTTCCTGTCTTAAATCTTGATTCACTTCACTTCCAAGCTTCTGTAATCAAGAGTCAAGAGTATCCCATTGTGCAATGAATAATCCTTCATAACTAGGACACAGCTTTTCCACATCACGGGGGCAGTAGCAAAGAAATATCACAGTGACAATAAAGCCTTCACTTTACCTCTGCAGCTTCTATTAAGCTAGGGTCTTTCTGCACAAATCAGTAGGAACCTCCCAAAGGCATTTATGATATCAGTTTCTGTCATGCACAATCAAAAAAACAACAGGCATTCCTTCTGCATAAGTGAAAACAACGGTAAGAAGAAGCAAAAATTGAAGCAAATGCTCGTTTAGCAATAAGTATACCATGGAAGTGTTAAGGGAAACCTTACTACTTATCTCCTTCACTCCCGTCTGAAAACTGGAGAGGTTCAATACACAACATAGCCCTGGCGAAACCGTCCTACCTCCTCTGAGAGAGAGAAAAGCATAAGAGCATAGCTTTCTATCAATATTGGAAGTTCACCAGACTCTTTGGTATTTAAGTAATCATGACTCTGTCTTCATCTGCACAGATTGAATATGGATCTGTATATTAATTATGTAAATGCAAACCTGCAAATCTCAATCAAGTAGAGCCAAGGATACACTATTGTTTGCAATTGCTGATTGATGCCATGCACAAGAGAGAAACAGAGACCATTTAAATTCACTACTGTGTATACTAGAGAAGGAAAGAAAGGAGATTTGGAAGCAAACAGGGATGTTGTTAGTTTTGTAGTTGGAGTGAAATTATAAATGCCAAAACTTTCTGCAGTACCTAATAGTCTCTACTCAGCGAAACAGAATGCTTACTTAGCAAGAGGCAGTTCTGGAGGATGGTGAAAGTGCATATTTAGAACAAGATGAATACAATCAACTATAATCAAGACACGCATAATAGTTTTAATCAAGGGTGTGACATGGTAGTAGCATTTGATTTTTCTGTAACTTCATGTAAATCATGAGCAACATGGAAATCAGTGGTACTATATCAGTATAAATTGGTGTTCTAGGGCACAGGACGAATAAACTTTCCAAATTTAGTCTTGTGATTAGATAGCACCAGAAAATTTGAACTGTTTGTCTGCATGCTGTGTTTTGAATAAATGAATAGGGCATAGGTTTTCAATGAAGCTTAATGTGATTGTGAATAAGAAATTTCCAGATTCTTTTTGATTCACACTCAAAAGATGATGCAATGTTAGAGAAACTTCACCCTTTAGCCAGAACCTAGCACCCATCTCCATTCCCTCCACTCAGCTCAACAACTCCAGCATCCACTGTAAATCCACAGGTTGCACCAGTCTGGACCTGTCTGCTGGCCAGATCTCTTATGACCAAGATATTATTAGAGTGCTAAAAAGCTATTTTTTCTGAAAGTCTAACAAGGCCAATAGGAAGGAGAAGTAGTCTGCCTGAGTATCACATTTAGGGAACACGGTAAATGAAACAGAGATGTCAGAAAGGGAAGAGGACTGTCTAGTAAAAGGGACTGCAGAACAAGTGGAAAAGGCAGGGCAAGGCAAGACCAAATGCCATATGCCACATTCACTCACAGGAGGACTCAGAAGAATCAAATCCCATCACTTCCATGTCTTTCAAGGGCTATTGTCTCATCTTTGCTGCTGCCACTGAAGAAGAATATTGAATGTTCCCTACTCTATTCAATACAGGATCTCTACTTGGAAAGACACTTCTGTACTTGGCATCTTCAGTGGGTTACTGACATGTGACTCTGGCCGTTTATCTGAAAAACTCTACAGGATGAGACCTGGTGTTTCCATTCTTGGAATGATCTTTCTATTGATTTAAGTCTATCCTTTATCTTGTTAACTGGAGTTTCGCTCTCCTAACTACATAAAGTGATCTTCTGTACCTGGAGCTCCACGCCTGCTGTGGTTGTGTATCACCATCACAGCCTGCCCAGGCAACTCCCAGGTAACCCTGTGTCTGGGATGAAACATTTGGGTGGCTCAAGCATGCAGCTGCGCAGTTTAAGAATCTTGGTCCTGCATTGAATTTCTCTCTCTATTTTTGTAGATTGTATGTATGTGCACTCAGCCATTTGATACCTTGCAATTCACCCGTTTGCTCACTTTCTTACAAAAGAGACTTGGCTGCTCTTAGATTTGGCTATAATGGAAACTAAATTGCAACAAGTAGATACAGCAAACTGATCTAGAGAGATATTGCTTACTGCTAACAATCTCAAGCTTTTGTGCGGACAGTTTGAAGGGTTCTTAACCTCAGGCATATTCACACAAAGAAAGAATCACAGAAGGGTTGAGGTTGGAAGGGACCTATAGAGATTATCTAGTCCAACCCCCTTGCTCAAGCAGGGACACTGGCGGGTTTTGAATAGCATCTTTTTAAAAGAATCTATATTGAGCAATAGAGTTCCAATTGCAGGGGAAATAAGCCCTTAAAGACATTAGCACAGAATATGTATACATGTATATACATACATATTCATATGGAAATAAATTCACCTCATACTTAACTTTTAAATACTTTCTGTTCCTAGTTAACACCAAAAGGGTTTTGCATTTTTAAAATGTGACTGTCAATTTCAGTCACCAGGTTACCCAAGCTTGATTTCAGTTACCAAGCTGCCATATTAGTGAGCAATCCAACCTATATATATATATTTCTCTATTTATATATAGTTCAATTTGCTGTCTGATTTGAATCTTCCATCTGTTCCCTTTTGAGGGAGGCTCTCATTAACAAGAAAGAAAAACCCCACTGCCTTTCAAATTAGAGCAAATGACATCCTTGTTCACAGCACTGAAAGAGAACCCTGTGCACAAGCAAAGAAAGTGACACTCTTTCCCTTCTCCATATTTCTTTCCAAGTGAAACTACTGCACATGACAGATTGATGATGAGAACTTGAGTATCCTGACGTCCCAGATCTTATCTTCTAAGCAGAAAGATCATTTCAGTCTCTTATGCCATCAGTCTACTGAACAGATACTCAGATACGTTTGTTGTTGTTGTTGTTGTTTCCTTGTAAATGTTTGGAAAAAATGGAACCTCCTTAAGATCTTCTTAAGTGCATTTTGAAATATTACCTGTTATTATAGAAGACAGTTTGACACCATAGTATTTAAAGTTATGACATTAAGAAAATCAGAGTTGGATTAGAAAACACACACACACATACACACACACACTTCCCTGGCTAAAATCCACATCACAAGAAGAGCTGAGAACATTTATGCAGGCATCTGGAGCACAAATGGCACACTGTGCTTTTATCAACACCATTTGTAAAGGTGTTGTGTTCAGAAAGCCTTTTGCTCTCATAATGAGTGTGGGATAGCGGGATAGGTCAGAAAGAGATAAAGAGAGGAAAAATTGTAAGGAGGGTGAGAATAGTTAAATGACCCGGAAAAATATATTCAATTATAGAGATTTTGTTTTTGTATAATAAACTGTAAAAAGGGTGAGGCACAGACCCCAAGCTCACTTTCATTCTCCAAAACACCACAACATATAATCTTACTTTTTTCTGTTGGAGAAGTTTAAGAAAATTTCCTGATGCCAGGCTGTAAAAAAGAAAGGTTATTCGGGACTATAAGACTTAAGTAAATGTATAATACTTATAATAGATAAATGATGTGTCAAAATAGGTGAAAAAAGGGCAGATCTTCATGTGTCCTGGAAAGGGCACATATGAAAGAGACTAGAAATCTTATCAAATCATGTCAACAACTGCATTTGATTACTCTGTTTGACCAGGTATGCCTACAACTTCACATTTTCATGTGCACATATATTTTATATGAATATCTCATGAGACTTGCAGTTTTTCCTCCTCTATTTGCAAAAATCTGCATAGAAAAGAAAATTAAACTGTGTCTCAGAAAACAATAATAAATATCAAAAATAAAATCCAAGCAAGATTTTTGAAGGTCTGTCTAGAATTAAAGTTAGACTTTGGTTGAATTTTTTTTTTGATATCAATAGCTTTTGCCATTACCAAATATACTCTTCAATATATGCAAACAACAAAATATTCTTGAACAATGTGTGTTTATTTCTTCACATGTAAACACATAAAATGAAACAATAAAATACAAAATAGTGAAAACATTGAATTTCAAGCCATCTATCATCTACCATATTTAAGCTGAGAATCACGTCTTTCTAGTTTATTCAGATCATTCACTGAAAATGAAAAATTGTCACAAATTTCTGCCATTTTGTAATTCAATCCCCAAATCTGTTAAATGCAATTTCTGTTATTTATGTCAGATTCATGACTTCATATTTATAGCTCTTGAAGTGGTTTTAGCTTTTCAGGAGGAATTTACAAATCCTTGATGACCTGTGTTGGATGATTTTCTGTTTTTTGCACATAAGTTGCTCTTTTTAGAACAAAGTAAAAAAATTCCTTCTATTTTGTAAACCAGTTAATGGGGAATAAAAGAAAAGGAAAAAAAAAGAAAGAAAAAAATGAGATACAATATATCTTGTTCTAGTTTCGTAGAATTTTTTTTTCTCAAATCTCCATTACTGAGCTAAAAACAATTTTAACCCCTTCTTTCATCCTGGTAGTTCTATATACAGAATTTCAGACCAGAGTCCAAACAATTCTTAGTAGGAAAGTTTATACAGTTCATTATTTTGGTGAGTTCAGAGAAACCAATGTGATTTGTTCCTTTTTTTTTTTTTTCACAGAAAAGGTCTTATTGTCATGTGATTTGGAGTCCACAAGATCAACTTCCTTCTTCTCTGCCAGACAGTGACTCCACACCTTGCCAAGTCAATCATCTAGCCTGTGTATGGTATAGTCCTCCTCCATACAAATGCAGCTATGATGATTGTTGTGATTTTCAAGTGTTTAATTGTATGTTTGAAGAGCTGCCATGGAAGTACAGGTTGTTTCTTTATGCTTTATTAGGATTATTATTTGGATTATCATGAGAGACATTATCCTGAAGCATTGTTAAAGCACTTCTGAATTAATGTATTTACAATAGAACGTGAAATAATGTTTGTATATTGAGTAACTTACAAACTTCAGGTGATTATTACTTCAGAAAAATTCTGGTAGATGTTAGTGAGGAATATCACTTTTACCAGACTGATAGAACTTCAGTTCTTCATGCCAGTGCTTTGCATTTTCTCCTCTCTTAAGATATTAACAGGTTTTGTATGACTAGATTTTCTTGCTCAGCCATTTCCTAACTTCGTGGAACTGTCTGTGTTCTTAAATTGACAATATCATATGCATATCTATTTTCATATGGGTGTACCTGAAGTTCAGGCATGCTATTAATGCAAACTAATTTCATCCTAGGTTGCATTTCTGAGGTCATAAAGACACAGCAAGTTGTTAAGGTGCTTCCAGAACACTATTAGGTAACTGAAATTACCATCTCTGCTTGTTTGCATGCTGATGAGATTAATTTAGGCATCTGCAATCAGTTCATTAGAAGTCAGAAATCTTACTTTGATTCTTGAACATGAACTCTCTCTCTCTCTCATTTTTTAATGTACTCTGAGAGTGCTTTTTTGGCACGTTCCAGATAAACTCAGGAATGCTACGACTGTACCTCCTTACCTCTTGTATTATGCTTGAGACTTAAATTATTCTCTTTCACAATGGGGCTTGATGCTGAGATATGTTCTATGTGAAAGGCAAAAAAGCTCTTCCCAATTAATATAATGTTTTATTTTATAATGTTCTTAATGGTTGGTCTCTTGAACTCACCTATACTCAAAATTTAAATTTCTGGAGTAGTAGCAACTCTAATACTTTTTCCTAAGTAAATCAGGACATCAAGAACAGGCTGCCCAGAGAGGGTGTGCAGTCTCCTTCTCTGGAGATCTTCAAGACCCGCTTGGATGCAGCCCTGTGCCACGTGCTCTAGGTGGCCCTGCGTGTGCAGGGGGGTTGGACTAGATGACCTCTGGAGGTCCCTTCCAACATTGGGCATTCTATGATACTATGAAGAGAAAATTTTGCAGTAAATGTGTGTGTGTGACTGTATGTATAACAAAACAAAAGTTCAAACTATTGTACCAAAAAGAATATTATAGGCTATTCAATATTATAAGCTAGACAATACTAAAAGATAACAATATTCAGCTGTTGTACATTGAGAAACATGTCCATCTCTTGTAAAATACCTTGCAATTTCTACTGTACACCTCTTCTTGTGCTTCAACCCGAGTTGCCATATTTCTTTTTGATGAGGATAGGGGTGGCTGAGGAAATCACCACTGAAGATAATTGTGAATCTCTGTTAATGCAGGAGAACTTGGTAAGATGTTTAAGACTCAATAAACACTGAGGTTTTTTCATGTACTTAGAAAAAGTACATGAAAACTTTTTTACATGTTGTAGTAACCTGTAACAAGCTTGTACGCAGTTTGCAGTCATCATCATTGTCCTACCATATCCTCATTAATATAAGATGACAAATAAAGTTTTTAGAGAGGTTTTTTATAGATTTCTACTGGTGCTTGATCCACCATCATGATCTTAAGAGTCCTTCCTGCTTACTCTACAGTAGTAGAGTAGCTTAATGAAGATTTCTTATTTTTGTTCTTTTTCATGTTCTACCTCATGAATAAGCTCATTGCAGTGTTTTCCAGATAACAAGTCAGAAGTATTTTAGTCCTGAAGGAACTAAAACTTTGACAGAATGGGTTTATTTTTTCTTTATTTTTCATTAAATTGACTCTCTTCATTGTCTTAGCAGTCAGTGTTTTAAAAGAACTAACTGCAGAAACAAAGCTTGGAGAAGAACTCCATGACATGGATGCAGTTAATCCATCCACACCAAAACTTTTCGTCATGAACCTGGTGCATCTGGATGCACATTGCTTTCAATCTGAAGTTCAAGATATGCCCAGAAAGAGAGTCATTTCTGGAGTTTCCAGGGTACATATGGATTCACCCAAGGACAATCTGTTCAAAAGGAGTTATTTCTGGATTCTGCATCATTATGAATTTAGATGTATCATATACAGAAAAACAATTCAATTGGGAAGAATATCAAACTGTACAATGAAACTATGTACGCCCTGAGACAAAAAAATTTAAATCAGTCCCTTTCTCTACTTGAGACAGACAACATACCCATTAAAAAACTGAAAGCCTGTTCAATTTAAAGAGAAATAATGTAAATAGTGTTTGTACTGCCAAGTATTGATGTGGGAAAGGTTAACTAAGCATATTTCACAACCATCTCACATATTTCCAAATTATTCAAATGACATTTCATATTTGCTTGTTTATGAGAACCATACAGAAAATCACTCATTTGGTTGTGGTCGGCTATAGTGGTCCAAGGTAGAGTAAGCATGACAACTGGGTGATTTTAATATTTATTTTTACTACTTTTGCTATTCCATTCATATAGCAGGAGAATGTATGATAGTTCAAGGATAGTTCAGGAGGAAATCTTCTCTTATGTGTGAAGTGGAGCTGTGGTTGTTGTGGCATCTCCATATCAGAGCATGCAAGATCACTGGGGTAACATGTCCAAGAGTTACTGATTTTAGGACTGTATCTTATTCCAAATTTTTCCTTGTCCTTTTATGTAATATGATTATGAATATACCTTTATGCTTAGTTGTTATTACTGTCTCTCAAGGAAGTCCTGACCAAGGACAAGAACTCTTTTTATGCTAGCTGTTAAAGACTCACAGGTGGAAACAGTCCCTGTCCCTTACGCATACCAGATAAACTTGGCTACTTACACCATGTGTAGCATCTGATGCATGGATATGGAGAGAAGTGGGAATAAAAGGAAAAATAAGACAATATTGATCAAAAAAGTAAATAGTGACCTCAGCTTTATCAAGAGTCTTATTTTTGTCAGAAGAGATCTTTAAGAAGATGCTGAGGCAAAACAGCAGGTGCCTCTGAGGGTGGTTATGGAGAATCAATCCCACCCTTGTACAGCTGTGAGAGTGAGAGAGAGAATGAATGAACTTGCCAGAAAACTTGATGTGTAGCGCAACAGAGGCTGGAATCATTACTTATTAGCTGGTTGCCCTTCATAATAGAGAGAAGATGCATTTATCAAGAAGGGTAGATCATTAGGGCTTTGAGAGTGAAATGTTTATGCTCGATGCAAGACAGCAGAGGATGCCAGTAGTTCATCTATGCTTTATTCCCTTGTGGGCAACAAAGTCCTTGTATTCAGCAAAAGCATAGTATTTAAATGGGTCTTCCAAAAGATAAGGATTTTATTATCTGTTAGCCATGCTTTACATCTCTTCATAATGGCAGCCACTTTATCCAGTGGGATCAGAAGACTTTCATCAGCCTCCAAAGAAAAGGGTATAAGTCATGGGACAGCACTATGCATCACGCAGGACAAAAGCTCCTGGATGAGAGACACCTCATTTTCTGATGGTAGTAGAAACAAGTTCTGTGTTAGTTCTTTGCCAAACACTAAGTAGGGCAATTGTTTGAATAAAAAGTTTCAAATATTCTCATGTGATTGAGGTGCCAAAGCCCCTTTTACTAATAGTAGAGAAGGAACTGGGTTCAAAAGCTACCTCTTTTGGAAATACAATACCGAGTCTGCAATTACCTGGCTGGCACACAAAGATGGAAGTGGTCATGGATGGATTAGCCACTATTCCCTCCACTACTCCCAACACCCTGAAGAAAAGCTGGTACAGATTCAGCACCTTTTTCTCAGACATTACTCATTCCTCAGACTTTGTGCTGGAAGACAAATAATAAAAACTGAAAACAGAAAGGAGCCATTTTTACAAAACTGCAAAAGCATGTCTGTTTGGTCTTTAATTGACTCCCTAGTGTCCGAATGATGAGACATGCTTGTGTCTTTTTTAAAGCAATACAAAATAAAAATGAAGGGGAAAAAATCCACTCACATTCAGATAAGGGAAGTTTCCAGCAAGTATTGATATTAATGAGGAAATTCATCATATACTGCACCATCAAGCTGTTATTTCATTTTGTAATACATACATTTATGAGATTAGTATTATTGTTACTGTCACTGTTATTATTCTTTCACAAGAAACTACATCAGTTACTGATAGAATTCTGTGCAGTATTTGGATGTGGCTTTCTTTGTTTCAATACTGGGTCTTTTGCAATTACAACATCCACATTCAATATTACCAATGCTCTATGGAATAGATTTCTTGCCCTTATTTTACCATCAGACTTCTTGCTGCGTGCTTCTGCAGTTACACTAAATATCAACCTCAGCAAATCAGCAGAGTGCTGAATCTCTCTAACATAAGTTCCGCACAAATTCTGTGTTGTGTAGGAAATACTCAGCATTCTTTCTTCCTATTAACTTGTTAAGGTTTTATTGAATAAATGGAAACCCAAGAAGCTTTTTCTAAGTCATTTTCACATTGAATGGAAGGTTTTAAATCTCAGTCACTGCTCCTGCCTGCTTGGCTCAGTCTTTTTCCTCTGGCCACCAACCTTAAGGGCTTTATTTATATATCCCCATTTTATCTTAAAATCATTTGGTGTCTCTTTTTTTTTCTGTCTGCAAGACAACTGAATTCCTGAGAATAGCATAGCTCTGGCATATCAGTTAATTTTTCACCTAGCAGTTGTATGCATCTTTCTTTCCATAGCCATCAATTTAATATGAAAACATCAGAAAATGTCTCATGTATCAAACATTCTCCAAACTATGTCACAATATAAGAAGAATAAGATCTATCTGTTTGCCTGTTTATATGAAACTATAACAACTCAACTCCTTCGCCTTACACCTAGGTCAAACTTTGTCTGAGGTTCACTCAATTTACATTGTTTACTTCCTCCCCGCTTCGTCTGGCGCTTGCAGTGAGCTAGTCTTTAATCTAAATTGAAAACATCCAGTCCTTCCAGAGAAGGCCTCTGTACCTCCTCTCCTCCCACTGAATAACACAGAAAAGAAACAAAACAGATGCTCTCTGAAGAATATGGAATTATTCTGCATGAATTTATGAATATTGTATGAGGCCAGGTAACAAGGAATGTTTATTTAGACATATCAGAAACAGTTTAATAGCTGAGCTGTTTAGAAAACAACAAAACAAACAAACAAACAAACTGGAAGATACTTGCTGGTGACTCAAACCACTAGAATCCAAACTACGACAGCATTCCCTCTAACGGAAAGCATCTCCACACTTGAGAACTTCACACAGATTGTAAATCAATTGAATGAGGACACACAGTTAATCATTTACTTTAAAAGCTGTCATTACAAGGTCCCAGCTAGCAGGAATTTTTATGCTTTCCTTGTGTAGATGAACGTGGCACTTTTATCTTGTCCATCTGAAACTTGAAAAGAACATTTTTTCCAAAGTTTAAGCAAATGCTGTTAGCACAAAAAAAAGAAAAAAAGAAAAAGTACATAGAAAGTATTAATGACCACTAAGAATGATTTGTGAACAGTCAACTCATTGTCTTGCCAAGAAACCATGCAATAAAGACATAAAAAATGGTTTCTTTGAGCTAGAATTCATACAGGTTACAATAAGATGAAAAACTTTGAAAAAATACCCAACTATAATTTGAGAGAAAGTAAGGAAATGAGAAATAAATGGTTATTAATACATTTTACAGGTTTAATAATGCAAACGAATAGTAAGGAAAACCAAAAGAATCGATAAAGTAGCAACAAGCTATTCAACTGTACATAAAAGTCTTGAAAAAATTAGAAACAAGAAAAAATAATATACTAGGTATAAACACAGATGTAGATTAAATGATAACTTTGTAAACAGATATTCAGAAAAGAATCAAATTGTCACTATTTCTTTTCTAAATCTTGTACATGAAGTAAATGCATCCCAGGTGATGTTATACTCAGAACAGAGATATGAGATTCACAGCAGGAAAACAAATGGGACAGTTTTACCTAGATAAACTTTTTAAAGTAAACATCATCTGATGATTTATTTACCATGTCATTTAAGTAAGTCCCTAAGGAGCAGTATGAACTGCTAGTGTCAATACTTGCTAAATTTTGAACAACTAAGGAAATTCCAAAGGATTGGAGAATGGCAAATATTCCCTGTATCTGAAAAGGACAAAAAAAAAAGATGATTCAGAGGACTAGGGAAAAATTATTGTGACACTGATCCCAACTAAAGTATTGACCATTTCAGAATGGTTAATGTGGGAGTCTATTCACAAAGAATTAGAAGCTAAAAATATCCTTAATGCCAAGTGACACACAAGGTAGGTTTTCTCAAATAAACCCATCATCTCTCTTAAAAACAGGATTATAGGTTTGGTTGACACAGATGATTCTGTTGATATAATATATTTGTATTTCTCCAAGGCATATGACTTAGCACCAGACGACATTTTGGTTAAAAAGCTTACACATATGGAATTAGCAGAACATATACTATATGGCTTAAGAATTAGCTCATGACACATCTCAGAAGGTAGTTGCTAAGGGTGAAATTGCTAGGGTGAGTGAAGTTGTTTCTTGCTTAGTAAATCATTTTTTGGTCTAATTCCTTTTAATATTTTCATCCCTGACTTAGTTCAATCTTTTTTTTAGATTACTGAGACCATTAAAACTCCCACATAGCAGTCTCAAGCTGACTGACAATAAGACTACATTTCTCAGTTATCTTCTTTGGCCTACGATACACTGACTTGCAGCAGCTATGTATGAAGTTTAAGACCTCCGACTAGGACAAGAGTATTAACTCATTCCTTGTAATATTTCCAAGCAGCCCCCAAATTGGCACGGTATTAAACAATGAGAGTAAACTATCGGCCCAACCTAGTTCAAATTCTTTGGTTAAATTAACAGGACGCAGCAAAGTACATTTAATGCAGTCAGATGCCAGGTAGTACAGCTGGGAACTGAGGACAAGTACAAGTGGTTTTCTGTGGTTTCTCTTCTCTACAGAGAAAAGACTGTTGTTAGAAAGCAGAGGCTTATGATTGAATTTAGAAGCTGTAAGTTCTCATTGCAGTGCTCTTTTGAAAGGGTTAATGTGATACTTGGGTCCATAAAAGGATTTGGAGGAAGAGAGAAGGAAGAACAGAAGGAGAGGACAAAAATGTATGACAAAATTCAATGAATTTCTGAATGGGATGACTGATACTACATAGTGATAAAGAAAATCTTGTGCAGAGACAGGCTAATGCCTTTTGCTACTATGCTCAAGGTCATACTTAGTACCACATTTTGGAGGAAGAATTTTATGTTAAAACTCTCCTTTCTCCTATTCTTTGTGGTTTCTATTATTAAGCAGATACCTGCTTACTGTGCTGGCTACCGGTCATATCTCTTCCGAAGGTGGTTTGGAGGTGGCAGTCCCAGCTGATACGGCAATCCCCAGACTGCTTTACAGAAAGGTCCAGTGAAAGAGCGGGGGAATGGAAATCATCTCTCCAGAAGGCAACATGAATGTTTAGCATCTGTTGCCTGACATGAAGAATTCATAAAGATTTCTGTGGGGTCAAAAAGACAGTTAGCACTACACCAGGACACAGATTATAGCAGAATCCTCCAGCTGAAATCTTAAACCACCACTTGATTTCGTCCCATAATCCCAGTCAATATTTGCAAGATGTTGTTGCAGACTGCTGGCTTTCCAGGCTGACTCTCACAGACAGTAGGCCCATCCTGAGAGCCTGTTAGAGTCTATTTTCTCCTCACATTTCCTAGACTTGCTCTTGCTCACTTGCAGCTCCTCTCCTCTGATGGTGCAAGTAAGTCAATGCTGGTACCATCCCGTAAAGAGCTGGTTCCCTTGGTCTAATGCATGGTTCTGCAAAACAGAGAAACCTATGAATAGCATGTGACATGGAGAGGGTTCCATTCTTAAAACAGCCAGTATTATCCCTCCTCCATGCACCTCCTTCATCCTTCTCAAACACAGTCTGATAGACAAATTTCCTCTGAACTAGTTGCGCATAGTAAACACATTCTTTAGACGCTGAGAATATTTATCCACCTCTCCCTAGGTAATTCCTTGGGATTTTTTTTTTTTAGAAAACAGATATGGCAGACAGTGAGCTGCATGAAAAAGCCTTACCAGGACTGCTGGGTTGATTAGGATTGATCACTGGATGTATTCCTGTTTCGGAAAGAGATTTAGTGCGTTCATTGCAATTCTTTCAAGTTGTCCTTCTTAACAGTGTTTTGTGTATTAATGAGATTGCATATTAATGAGATTGCTGTTAATTTGTCTTTTTTACAAATGACTTCTTGTGAGTCAATAAAATTTTGATAGGAAATAGAAATCCAGCTGGGATATTATTAAAATAAATAGAGGTATTTTCAGACGGAGTAAGTTGATGATGACATTGGTTCCATTGTCACTGTCTTGGTGAGGAAGCCAAAGGAAAAGTCCCTGCACCCTTGTCCTAAAAAAAAGAGCACTGATTCTGTAGGGTTACTACTAAATAGCCATGGACTTCTTAAAGTTCATTTGACAGAGATTTAACTTTTAGGTATTACAGGCTTCCAAAAATTATTTATTTATTTAGAAATGAAAAGCATAATTTAATCCTTCTGCTCATTTTCTACTTTTCCAGGCCTTTTTATGGAAAATATTCTCCTTTTAATTAGAAATATGGCCTCTGAAGGTATGACCGCTTTTCAGTTTTCCTTAGCACTCCTGCTGATTGAAAGGTGTAATTCAACAGAGGAGGGAGCTCACATAGGCAGGTTCTAAATAGAACAGCCATCTCCAAATACTTTATACTGTTGAGAAATTCTGAGCCCATCACACCTGGCTTTAATTTCCTAACTATGCTTTCCTCTCATGTCCTGACTGTTAATTCTGAATTGGAATTAGCTAGCTACCTACTGTAGGTGTGTATTAATAATGAAAGACTGATCTGGATAAGGGTCATGATCTTTTATTTTTGTTGCAAAGGCTGCTCTGTATTAAACAAAGATCAGAAAAAAATAAGAGAACCACAGACCTCTAATGGCATAGCAAGGACACTGAGACCAAAGTCACAACCATATAGTCAATGGTATCGCCCAGATCTGAAGTTACCCTTGAGAATTCATCTACTGAAACTGAAACCATCTGTTCTTTTTAACAAGGATGCATTCAAGAATTGAGGAGTTTGAGTCAGAGAAAGTGACATGCATATTAAAAAGCTGAATACTACTTGAACATTACCAGAATCGAAAATAGCCTTACTCAAGAACATGCACCAAGTAATGCACATATAAATCGCTTATAAAAGTAAGATAATGTACACGTATTGATACTCATTTAAATTCTGAAATCAGGCTTGCATTATAAGTGATAATTGAGATAGATTGAACAGTGTGTTAAAACCACCTAAACCATTTTGGAGTCTATGAGCACGTATAAATATGCAGGTGCAGATTTGCCTTTTGTCTGTACTCTGGCCAGTGGAGCAAAGTCAAACTCTAAAAGTAGGAAGTGTCAGACCTCAGGTTGCTTCTATGTATTTGACCTGTCACTAGGAGAGTAGGCATTAGGACACAGTCTCTAATTATAGGATCATTTGCCATGCTTTTTTTTTCTAGGACCACTTCTTACTCAGTGACTATCTGAGATGGGTAGTAATTACTTAACAAGTAGCTTTTTAATATTTTTCTTTGCCATTCAGGGGAAGCACTAGGTTGTACAACATGAGTATTTTTCCAGTCCTGCTTGGAAAGTAGAATCCTAATTTCTTCATGAGGTTTTCTATTTTACCCCTCATTACATTGCTGTACTCCACAAACATCCTCACAATATCCCGATTTTATAAATCAAAAACTGAGGCAAACCTGCCTTTGGCTCCCCAATAGGTTATATTTAAATGATGGTGTAGATATGAACAACAGTGAACCCCATCACAGTGTTCTGTTCACACTAGGAAAGGGGAAGACCTGAAGATCACATGGAGACCCCTCTTTTTCTACCTATCTATCTAGATTGCTTTTCAGTGGAACCCCATGCCCACGGAGACACATCCAAGTCTTGTTCTGACACGGAGTCAAAGCATGGTTGGTGTGCACAGCACTTGCAGTACAGTGTCCGTTAGGACACCATTTTTCAGAGTGAGTGGCCTTGCAAACAGGTCAAGATATCCCAGGACAGTTTTACTGTCTTGTGCTGAAGTTATTTGTCCTCAGCTCTCCTGAAAACAAACACCAGGGACTGTGGAAAGGAAAGGAAAGGAAAGGAAAGGAAAGGAAAGGAAAGGAAAGGAAAGGAAAGGAAAGGAAAGGAAAGGAAAGGAAAGGAAAGGAAAGGAAAGGAAAG
>VWPW01012042.1:427140-464477 GCA_013389825.1 Crypturellus undulatus | reverse complement strand
AGAAAAGAAAAGAAAAGAAAAGAAAAGAAAAGAAAAGAAAAGAAAAGAAAAGAAAAGAAAAGAAAAGAAAAGAAAAGAAAAGAAAAGAAAAGAAAAAGGAATTTAGGTCTCTACCATGCAGAACAACAGCTAAAAGATTTTTCAAGATTCCCTCACTGTAAGGAAGCAACTCCTTTTTGGGACATTTAAATACACAAAGATCTGGTCCTAAGTGGTTTGCTAGCAATTACATATGAATTCTAAAGCAGAAGAAAAATCTTGTTCCTTAAGACAGTGTTCAACTACTCTAACAACAGCAGAAAACATGAAAAATAGTTCTGGAAGTATCATCCAGTTAACTACTTTGCCTCCAGTTTCAACTCTGCCAGGGCAGGATCAACAATTCCTAAACCATTTCTGAGATGCTTATCTGATCTCTTCGTAAACAGAATCATAGAATCACAGAATGCCTAAGGTTGGAAGGGACCTCTAGAGATCATCTAATCCCACCTCCCTGCACACGCAGGGCCACCTAGATTTCATAGCACAGGACCATGTCCAAGTGGACTTTGAAGATCTCCAAAGAGGGAGACTCCACAACCACTCTGGGCAGCCTGTTCCAGTGCTCCATCACCCTCACTGCTAAGAATTTTTTTCTTAAGTTCCTGTGGAACTTTTGGTCCCAGTTTGCGGCCATTGTCTCTAGTTCTGTCAGTGGCCACCACTGAAAAGAGACCAGCCCCATCCTCCTCACTGCCTCCCTTGAGGTACTTGTACACACAGATCAGGCCCTCTCTCAGCCTTCTCTTCGCCAGGCTGAACAAGCCCAGCTCCCTCAGCCTCTCCTCATAGGGCAGATGTTCCAGGCCCCTGATCATCCTAGACTCTCTCCAGCGGCTCCACATTCCTCTTGTACTGTGGGGCCCAGAACTGGACACAGTACTCCAGATGTGGCCTCACCAGGGCTGAGTAGAGGGGCAGGATCACCTCCCTCGACCCGCTGGAGACGCTCCTCTTAATGCACCCCAGGATCCCGTTGGCCTTCTTGGCCACGAGGGCACACTGCTACCTCATGGTCAACCTGTCGTCCACCATGACGCCCAGGTCCTTCTCTGCAGAGCTGCTCTCCAGCAGGTCGGTCCCCAGCCTGTGCAGGTGTCTGGGGTTATTTCTCCCCAGGTGCAGGACCGTGCACTTGGCCTTGTTGAATTTCATGAGGTTTCTCATCGCCCAGTTGTCCAGTCTATCCAGGTCCCTCTGGATGGCAGCGGAGCCCTCTGGGGTATCAGCTACTCCTCCCAAGTATGATTGTAAAGCTGATCTATGCAATCAATATGAAGAACAATGAAGTTAAATATGAGGTGATAGAGTAGATACAGTCCTGCAGGCACCTTGCTTGTGAAACACCCAACATTTTTGGTTGCAACCCAGTGAGTACCTGAAGTATAATCTCTGCAATATTCTTTCTTATGAAACTGGCTCAGTAATCCATGCTATTACTAGTCTTTAAGTGTGATTCCCAGTGGCTTGAAATTATATAATACTTCATCCTTATTAGCTTCTTTATAGACGAAGTTCACAGTTCGCATGGCATTTAAAATACTGAATTCAAAGAAAATGAATCCTGTGATTTGAAATTACTTTTACTTTAATTTCTTAGAGCAGGACACTTACTTTTATAAATGAGACAATAAGCAAAGGGCTTTCAAAGAAAAATCAGAATGGCTGATTCGGGGCTGATTCGGAATGGGGGCAAAAGAACCAGCTGAGTTCCCTCTGTTAGCAATGTCCGACATGAAGTGATCAGTTTCACCTCACAGAAATTTAGTCAGACTGCTGAACAGCTTTTCCCCCACCACACCCCGCAAAACCAGTTGCTTCTAGTTGTATATTGTATATTTTAGTTGCACTGGTTTGGCTGAGTAAATATAGAGATGTCTGCAGGGCACTTATCTACAGAGCAATTGTATGTAGCCAGGGAGAATAGTCTTCAAGTATAGAGGAATCAAATATCAGATAAATGTTAAGATACAAAGATGAGCATTTAAGAACTCATATACAAAGTAAGGAAAGTCATATTTATCCATATGAAAGTATGGTTATATATATATCTAAACATAAACACACACATGCGTATATTGATTCTACCTCACTGTCTGCAACAGATAAACAGTGAACAATATTTCTTCCTGCATTTTCATTCTACAAAGTGCCTCTTCTGTTTCTATAGCAACTTCTGTTGTTTGTAACTTGTAGTCTATGCTAAAAATATCCTGTTTTTAAGGGGAAAAATCTAAAAAGTTGGAATAATTAGAAAAGATAGCATTAAAAAAAAAAGTCCTAGACCATGTTTAGTAAGTAGTCTGTTCACCAAAAGAAACAGTGAATATGACATTCGTGATGTGAAATAGCAAAAAAAATAGAATGTTATTATGTAATAGGATGTTATTAGTATGTCTCAGGTTCTTTGTCACAACTGGAATTACTGCCATTTCAATGACTATCTAGTGATATCCAGAAATTCAGTCACTTGGTAATGAATAGAAAAGAGTTCCTCCTCTTGACATACATACACATCCTCCTGCCATGGGACCCCATTGTACTGACTTAAGGGCAATATGTGCAATCAGTGTGCTTCATTCTCAGTTGCAGTGATTGCCGCAATAGGTGTCCCACATCACATGTGAGACTGAGATTTGGTCAACACAAACTTTATCAATGGACCAGGTTTATGAGGTAAACTGTGACAGATGCCTTTTTCTTTCCTTTAAATCAACATAAAGTATTTTCTGGGTTACCCTTCAGCTCCCTGCAGGTGATAAAGATCTAACTGATACAATCCATTCAGAGATGATAGTTATTAAAAAATTCACAAATACAGATTCTTTCTGATGGACAATTAGTCTTCTTCCCCATTCTGCACTTCTGTAGCTTGCTCAAAGTGTTTTACAGTAACATGTACATACCGGGAGGAACACATTCAGTATGAAAAACATAGATATGAGTTTTCTGACTGCAGTAGTGCCCTACAATGTGCAGAACAGGATAAGTATTCCCATCATGTGAGTCTAATGGGCTCGTGGTACCCCTCATTCCACCCTTCTCTGCTCCACATACTGCCCCTGTTGTGACCCACATTTTAAAAACAGCAAGGGCTTAGCAAGAAGCTTAAATGGTGCAGGTCCTCAGTCTCCAGCCTGTGTCTAAGTACTTCCCTCTGAAGAAGGAAGAGGAAAAAGGAATAACAGAAGATAGAAGGGGCAAAACAGGAGGTCAAATTTGTAAATAAGCAACCACCTGTTTGCTTGCAATCGCCAATAAATCAGTAAATGCAAGACGTGTGCCTCTGTATTGAAATACATGGAAGACCTTCTGAAAGATTTTAATTAATGTTATTTTCTAGCTAAACTGAATACTGTAGGGATAGATACTCCACAGCATTTGTGGAATAGAACACATTGTCAGCAGCCAATAAATTAACTGTAATAAATGGAGTCATCCTGCTGCCACATAGTTTTACACAGACATTCCTGCTGGGACTGTTGTATATCAACAGAGGTTTGGCCTTGAACTTATCCTGTTATCTGCATCTTTCTCCAGGCTTACAAGCTTCAGTTGTTTCCTTGTCAATCTCTGAGTTTTGCCAGGGGACAGGCAGAGGATGTTTTGCTTACCTCTATTATCAATTACATTCTGAAGATCACTTTGCTTTACTTCCTCATCTTCTGTTTCCAGTCATGTTCACCTTTTAAAAGTTTATTGTTTCTCCCTAAGTTACTCATCTCTCATTTCACAATGAACAATTTTGTCTTGCATGGAGATACAGTTATTACAAGATATATACAACTGTATGATCAGTCATCACAAAAGGTTACAAGATTAAATCTTCTAGTACCCAGGAAAATAGCATCCTTTCTTGTCACTGCTTTTTTTCCAAATAAATGTAAATATAACTTGTCAATTAACTATGGCAAACTATAGGCTGGCTGAACCTTGGTCTCTCTTTCCTACTTCCACACTTTGTAGGCATTCACTTCTTTCTCAGTTTTAGTATTCATTTAGCAGTATCAGAAAAAGCTGGTGATTCAATCCATGTTAGTTGGAATTATGCCAAGAGATATAACCTCAAAAGTTACCCAAAAAGTGGAGGTGCAGCACTTTCTGTTTCATCTGCTTTTGGCCAAGCCTCTCTGCCACATGTTCTGCCATTGACACCAGCTTATTTAGCAACTGATATCTGCAATTGTTTGTTCAAACACAAGGGTGAGCAGATTTTTGTTTGCTCACAGATGGCCATCCTCAGTTGATGTAATGGGACAGGGTTCTTCAGAAGCCAGTGTACCTGTTCAAAGTGGCTGATGATCCACCCCATACAAGAGTCTGGAAATACTTTTTTCTGATGGAAGGCTGATCAAAAAATCCAATGTTAATTTTAGACATGCAAGTTGGTTCTTTGGTGATGCATGGAGAAAAAAGTCAAATGTCTCTTACTCTTGACTTGGTTGCAATGTCACCAGCTCTTTCATGATGATAAATACATTTCTTGTAATGCATTTCCATTACAAGAACATGCTGTCTCAGGAAGGTGTTGTGTCACCTTTAAAATCAATAAACATTTTCATCCTTAGTAGGGAGGGATTTATTTTTATTTAGAATATGACCAGAACTAAAAGTAATGCAGACATTTCCTTCTGCTTAGAAACAGTATTGGGCTGCTGTAGTGAATATGCTGAAGACAGGCAATTTTTCTAAAGCTGCCAGTAAGTATTGGGTAGGGTTTTCTATGCCCTTCTATACACCCACTAAAATTCAGTGCAGCTGAATTTCTTCTCTGTTTTCATCATTAATGATTTATGATCCAGTTGTCTTTTAAACAATGCCACATGTTCAGCAGTGAGAAAGTGTGGTTCTCATCATCTACCCTAAGGAAGGCTTAGAGTCTTTAGAGCTGTAATTTCTTTCTTCACAGTCAGTGAGAGAAACTCTCCATGCATCCACAGAGCCCTGAGACAGTTCTCCCTTAACACCTAGCCCACTCTCATGTAGGACCAAGGAAGTGCCTGCCCCCAAAGCGAAGCCTGGTTTCACAAGGAGCCCAGCATGATCTTGGATAAGCCTTTGAGAGCTTAGGCAGCATGGGAGGTTAGGCAACATAGAGACACAATTGGTATAACGCCTACAGCACTGCACAAAACAGACAATGATTTCTCTTTGGATAGCACTCAGTAGTGAGGCCCAAACGCCCACCCAAATAGCAAGATTTCCTATGGTTTTGCTGACTCTAATGGGGCTTGTCTTAGTAGGAGGCTTATGGGCTTGCCCAAGGAATGGCAGCTACGTCTTCTGGAAATCCCTGCCTGGAAAGGTAAGAACTACTTCAAGATAAACGCAGCTTTCAATAAATGCTGGTTGTTAAGGTGCTTTATTACTCATCTACTTGTTCCTGCCCTGGAAGGAATCCTGATTTCCATGCAAGAATCTGCAGTTTTTGGTTATTTAGCCTTGATGGAAGATTTCATGGTTTCATTAAGGATTATCTGCTAGATGCACACAAGTCAGAGTTCTGTGAAGACTTGCACTCTATTTAGCTGTCTGCAGGCTGCTAGGTAGGAATTTATGTTTCATTGCCTTGAGGATGCCTTATAAACAGGATTGGGCTTCATGTAGAAATGGGGGATTGAAATGGACTACCTTCTGTGTTGCAACCTTCCTGTGAGAAGTTCAGTCTCAGTGAGAAAAAAAGGAATAAACCAAAATAAAAGCTACTCCTCCCCTCTCTTGACTACTGATAATATAAACATATTAAATAGTGGAGTGTTTGGCAAGAGGAGATTCAGCTTCCTTTTGTTTTGTTTGATCAAATCTTTGCTCTTTTCCATATATGGCACAGAAATCCTTTTTAAGTGCAGGTTGTAACCCATTTAACTTTAGTCCTAAACAAATCCACATCTGGAAGATATTTGGATGCATTACAGTTTTTAACCTGTGTTTTTAGGACTCGCTCATTTACTCTGTGTTTTTAAAAGCGATGTGCATGCTGTGTTCCAGATCATTTCTTGTGTTTTGTGCTTAAATGTATATTTCAATTTTTGTTCCATTTTGTTACCTTTTTCTTTTGGTCATGTTTCTGTGTTAGTTTGTGGTCTGCTCCATAATCAATTAGAAAGTTTTTGAAAACAAGAGAGGTTTTAATGTAAGACAAAAAGAGGTTGTAAGTCAAAAAAAAAGAAAAAAAAAGATTTCTATCTTCTTTCTCTGCAGTGCAGTGATTTACCTGCTTCTGAGCAGGTGAGGAAATGAGGAAGCTTGGGTGTTTTACAAGACAGGACGGCTCTTAGTTACTGCTCTTCTGTCTTCTAATATCCTAAATACGTATCTTGAAGATGTGAAATTGAAACCCACATCACATTTACATGCATGGAAAAATAGACAACAGAAACTTCTGAGAGATTATTATGTCAAGGAGATGTGACTTCCACATGCAACTGGCTGCTGGATTGCCTATTCTGAAGTTCTTTGCCAGTCTGAAGACTGGAAAGCCAATTGTAAACAACATGGCCAGAAGAATNACTGGCTGCTGGATTGCCTATTCTGAAGACTGGAACGCCAATTTTAAACAACATGGCCAGAAGAACAGAGCAGTATATTTCCCTTCTATAACTTATGGAGGGCTGTATGGCCAACTCTGCACATTAAGTTTTGAGGAATTTGTTTTAGCTGTGCTCCTGACAGCCCCTTTGGAATGGGTAAGGTTTGAAGAGACCTTTCAGTTAAAGAGGAACTCTCCCAAATCAGAGGAAAAAAGAAGGCTATAACCAATTTCTTTTTGTCTTCAATCCTAATCCTGTTGGTTTTTGGAATAAACAAGACTAGGGACTGGATTCAGTCTGCCCACTACAGACATCTGAAGCTTAGGCAATATGTGAAATAGGCAGGTTCTCCCTCCACAGACCTTCAAAGGCACCTCCTCTATAACCAGGACAGAGGCAAACTGCCCCTGCAGATGGATGTAAGAATATTTCCACAGGTGCTGTGTGGGACATTCTGGCTATATCTTGACTTCATCTGGGTGAGCCAGCCCTTGTTCTCTTCCCAGATCCTATATGTATGGCACAGGAGAGGTGCATAGGAGAGGTGTACAACCTAAAGCGCCACAGACTGTTGCAGTGTACTCCAGGCAAGTCCTAGATCTGGATAAATGGAATATCAAGGTGGTGGGGAACACACAAAGCACATCCGCTCGGCAACATAGAGGAAGTCTTAGGTACTTTCTGCTTCACTAAGAGGCTACAGTTTGAGCACAGAGAGTAGGAGCAAGCATAAAGAAACCGGAGCCCCATTATATAGTAATTTAAAAGGAATTAGTGCAGAGAGGATCACAGGACCACCATTGAGAGAGCAGAAGGCACTAGGGCAGGAAAACTGGGGAAGGTCAGTGGGGGTATCTGGACAAGAGAATTCTCTTCATTCCTGAAATTGGGGCTCACGCTAATCCTCCATTACTGGATATAGTCATAAACTAAATCTCCTTATTTCTAAAAACTAATCTGACACCATTTCTAACCAAATCAGTTGGTTTCACTACTTGGCTGAGTTCTGTGACTTAGAATCTTTTCAGAGCCAGAAAACCACAGGGAAAATAGTCTCACAAATAACATCATCTCAGGATGACTGAGAGTACTGTGTCTTTAAATAGCTGAATTCAGGGTGAACTTAAAAAGGAAGACTATATCCATTATTTCTGAGGCATGGTTTCCTTTGAGCATAGTCTCTTTGCATAGAGTGTACAAAGCAGCCGAAAGTGTCTCTGCATGATCTCAGCCAGCCTCTGGAAAGACTAAGCAGGATTTGCAATAGGCAGGAGCCACAGGGTGTGTCTTGCTTGTAAGAAATTCATAAGGCAAAATTTGGCTTGCAAATCCCTTCAAGCCCATTGTAAGAAACTACAGTGTCTTGTTTGGCAGGCCCCTCATCATGCAGCAATTATCTTCCTTTGAGGAACACAGTGAGGAACACAGTGATTTCCAGATCTCATTGCAGCCAGTGGCAAAAGCTATTGAATTCAGCAGGAGTTGCAGCAGCAGCAGATGCTAGGATCCTCCTGGCCCCTCCGGTCTTCTCCAGCTGAAACAGCAGCCTGGTAACTGAAAAGTTACCTAGAAGTACAGGTTGTGATATACTTTCCTTGTAAGAAACCATCTGTTTCCTCATTTCCTTTTCTCTCTTAAGTAAGTTGAGCAGCTCCTTCTTTTCCTTAAAACTTTTTCCCTCAAACAATTTTTTTGGCTGTGGAATATGCATGCAAGAGCCAGAAGACTTGGACAATCTGTTAAATCAGAAGCACATCTTTCCCATTAAAACACTGGCACTTCTAATCCTCTGAAAGGTACACTGTGCTGTGAATTTAGCTCCTTCTCTTTTAAGTTTTTCATTTAATTAATCTTTATCTGAAGGGCATGTTCTTGTTACTCAGAAGTATGCCTCGGTGGTGCTAATGTTCAGCTGAGATGACCTCAAGTTGGTTAACAATTATCACCCTATAGTTTTTCAGCCAATTATCTCTAGAGGTACTAGAAAGGATTATTTATTATCCCTGTCTCACTTGTTTAAAAAAAAAAAGAAAAAGAAATAAAAGAAAATGAAAATTAATTTAGTTTCCTTAGGGAAGATTATAAATCTATGATATAACATTATGAAAAGGCTGTGAATTTTAGACATGTTTTTAATCTATCTGGATTTTCATACAGTCTCTCTGGTTCCATAAACAACGGTAGAGTTGCAAAGTGTTTTGGGTTCTCTCTGTCAAAGACAATGAAATTAAGTATTAAAATCATTTTGAACAAAATAATTTTACTAAAATTAGACATCATGCTGCGCTATAGGGGTAAAGAAACTGCAGTTTAGTATACTTATGAGGATTTCTATTCTTATTGTTTTAGCACTTAGAAAGCCACCTGTAAACTAGAACTGTAAACTAGATGCTGTACAAACAGGGATCAAAAACACTGAATCCGCCCCAGAAATTGTGCACTTTAAATATGAGACCAAAAAATAACTGTGTGGTGACCAGGAAATATGGGAAAGAAATAATGGGTCTAAATGAACAGGATTAAGATGGAGAGGAATGTCAATGGAAGGTGTAAGTCAGAAAAATAGCTACAGTAGGAGACCAAATACATGTGCAAACAACAGTGAAATCATATGGATATTAAAGGACCAATTACACTCTCAAATACCCCAAAAAACAAAAAGTTCCAAGAAATTTTTGTTTCAAATGAATATGAACACTTGATTGCAACTTTATAGGAGTAGCACAAGTTGCCACTACCTGTGGAAAAAGAAAAGGCTGAAGAATGCACAACTGTCCCTGGATCCCTGGGCTTGGTAACCTGGGGAGCATAGGTAAGAGTCTGTCTCAGGACTGGCATGGAAAAAGAAAGAAGAGGAGAAAGAGAGCTCTAGAGACTTCTACTTGCCCTACCTTGAAAGAGGAATGGTCTTTAGGATAAAGAGGCCCAATTTCCCTAAAAGAAGGATGATCTGGAGTGGGGAGCATGGGGAATATTGCACACGCAGTTTTTGTGAGAAGGGGAAAAGATAAAGAGATTTTTTCTATGACTTTGCACCCAAACCCTTAAAGCTGAAAGGTTTGGCCATGACTATTCGGCATCTGGCGCTTTTCATAGTAAGAATCAGAGTGCACGGGGCCCACATTTTCCTATATGCCCTGCTATATTTGCTCAGTGCGTCTCAAAAAATAAAACAGGTTTTCTCCTCCATGCCCACATGCAACCTGAGGATCAGCTACAGGATTAACATCCCCTAACATTTTTTTCATTCTTGCATTTCTCTATTGTCCTCAATTTTCCATTATTTATGTTTTCTATACATTTTAATTTTGTCCATCTGCACAGCCCTGCTTAACTTTACTGGAAGGACTAGATAGTAAGCTAGATGAAGTCCCTCTCTCTTTTAGACAGGCTGTCCTCAGTTGTAGCACAGGAAAGCAGTTAATTAGGAAGGTAACTTTGTTGCAAGTCAATATGGTCTATGTAAGTCAGCCAATTTTCTCTATTTTTCTATGAGGATGTAATTTCTTTCAGGAGTGTTGTGAAACCTCGGTCTCTCGTGTGAATGGTTTTAATGGACAATTTCCCTAGGAATAGTACACAATACCGTGGGGCACTTGACATTTATATCAAGGATATTGGTCAAAAGTCTATTGTACTTTATAAATAACTTACCCATACTGTTAGAAACCAAGGGCCAGATTACATCAACAGCAAAAGCATTTTGTCCAAAGATGATTCCTAGGATCATAAGTGACATCTGTAATGTTCATAAAATCTGTGAGATGTCTGATCTCCAGTACAATGCTGTGTGTATTCTGATGTGCTGTAAACAACAATCCACATGCATATGAGCCACGAAAATAACTTCTCTTTAAAATTTCCAACAAAGAACAAAAGCTTAGGGTTTAGACCATTAAATTTTCTTGAAAAAAAAAATCCAGACTTTCCTTCTTATGTTTAAGAGCTTATAAATGCGATTTGGAAAGATTGTTCTGGAAATCAGATTCTCTTATATTTAAACTCTTATCCTTGTCTCCTAGCAAAGCTTTAAGCAGTACAATTAATAGTCTTTCTGAAACATCTGATCTATACAACAGATTATTTCAGAAAGATAACAACAAAAATACTTTTATATTTGTGGAATAAAAATACAATGCTGGCATATGAAAGAACTAATTTTTAAAGAGGTCCTAAATGCTTGCCTGTCATCTAAAATGTCTCCTCATGCCAACAGTGCATGAGTGATATATTTGATGTGTGTGGAAGATGTGCTGTTTGAGGTAAAGGTTCACCTACGATGCTTATAATCCTAGCCATCGTAAAAGCTAATTATAGTTAACAGTGAATAGTGTTGGAGAGACAGACTAGAAATAAACTGCAGCCAGTAAACTCCCCACATCGCAGAACCCTCTTGAAGAAATAGTACTAACATCCCTAGACTCCTAATTTATCTGACTCCTTCTATTTTATTCACTTTCATGCTACTTATAAATATCTGTCACATATCTGCTTAGCTACATTAAGCCACTCTAGAAGGAAGACTTTGAAACAGAGAATTTAAGATGTTGAACAGGCCAGTGATCACAGGACTATGTAATTAACCAAAACCAGTAATTCTCTTCTATGGTATTACATATAAAATAGCTCCTCCACTCTTATTAAAAGAAAAAAAGAGCGAGAAACAAATCAAAACATGGTCCAGATTCCTCTGCATTCTGCCACTTTTCATCAGTCTTTGCTCTCAGTTCAGAACAAGAATTAGGAATAAAATCTTAACAGAAAGGTCATTTGTATGGTCCAAAAAAAGGCTGTAGCTCACAGCTTTGGACTGAGTTCTGAAATGTAAACCAGTATTATCTCAGGCAGTGTCTCCTACTAGAGCCCCACTCACTTAAATTACTTTGTCATTATTTCCACTGTCTTCAGATTCTGTATGAATGGAGCTAACTTGCAAGCTCAGTGGAGGAATCTCTTGGTGGAATAACTAGCTTATCAGTCATTTACCATTATCCTAAATGACTCCTGTGAACTTCAACCCCCTGAGCTTCTTCAGTGACACAACTTTACAACTTCCACCCAGCAAAGAACTGGAATTGCTGTTTGGCCAAGCCAGGCTACAATCTGAGACTCCAGGGTAGGTTTCAAAGGCTGTTGGATCCTTCTTTGGAAATAGTTGTCATTCTTGTAGCCTGGATGGCACACCGTTGCTCACTGTGAGAGTCTCTGCAGACAGTGAGCTCTGGCATGGGAAACAGGAAAGGGAGATTGATTTCAAGCTTTCTAATTTCAGTTTCCTGAAATGACATACTTGCACCAGAGTCACTTTGACTCATGTAGTTAACAGTCTTAATCAGACTCAAATGCTCATACCTGCTTCTGTAAGAACAGACACTAACAAAAGCACAGGATCTGTCATCTACTCTCTTTATATGTGATGTAGTGTCTTTGTCCTACACCTCAACTCTGAAAAGGAGAGTGAGAACATTTACCTTCTTGTCTGACATCTGATGCATCTATTCTAGTCCTCAGCCTCATCCCTTTTTAATATTGGTTATTTCTCTTCCTGCCAGTGAAAGCCTTAAGGAATAAAAACAGATAAGTCATAAGAATATCTCAGTCACCAAAAAGTACATAAGAGTGTACTTGGTAGTTGTTTCTCTATTATGCTTTTACAGGGTAAATATGAAGCAGATTTCTACCCCCTACATCACCAGGTAAGTGGGACTTTTGAAGGTTTGGCTGGAATGGTCAGCCTCCTTGGTGGACTAAGCATGGCAAGGCACAGACAGGAGGGAAGGAGGTGGGCATGAGGATACACGGTACAGAGCACTCCAAAGCTGGCTGGTCTTGTGCTTGGCTCTCTTTGACATACATTGTCCAGCCATTTTCAGTCATAAAAAGCACTGCTGGTACTCCCATCATTTAGCGCTCCCTGCCCCAAAGTGATTTATGAACTTGAGTCAAAGGAGAATTTTCTCCATCATTTTTGGTTTTAAGTGGTATTAAACAAGGGTGAAACCTCTGAGGTTTTCATCTATCTGAATGTAGATCTATTTCTGGGACATCTGTGTGGAAGTTGCGATTGGAGTGTTTGAACCGCATACACTGAGTCTCTGTTCTCAAAGTGGAGGGCCTTGTTTACCCAAGCACAGAGGAAAGTAAGGTTTGCTCCACCATTTTGATTTTATAAATCAAACTACTCCAAACTACTTTCTCATGGAGATGATAGATCCAATCAAGGGTCTGCAGCTGCAGATTTTAAGTGAAAAGCAATGTTACGAGTCTTTCATTTCTTCAGGGGAGGGTTGTCTTGTGCTTGAGAACTACTAAGAAGGATCTTTTTAAAGATGTTTTTAATGGAAGCTAGTGCTATTTTTAACCTTTGCTTTTGCAGCTGATGATACAAAAGAAAGAGAGAGGAAAAAATAAAAGGAAATCAACTGACACTGCATATCAAAATATATCATAGCCTTTGATGGTGTGGGATTCCAGATATTCGCAGACTCAATAGACTTTCTAGCTGTCCCAAAGTGAATCTGCATAATGGCAGTATGTTTAATAGATCTGTTGAGGTGTTTTTTGAACTTGTGTTATCACTGAATTTATAGTGGTCTTCTCCTATGTTCAGGATTTCTTTCACCTGAGATGGGAATTTTGAAATGACCAAAATAAGAAGTTAGAAGGTGTTCAGACACACTTTAGAATGTCAAAGTAAAATTTCCAAGCTTTCCTTTCCAAAATATATTGATTAATATCCTAATTAATAAATCCTGAGAATGTGTAGTTTGATAAGGAATTGCAATTATTCATTTTACACAAGGGAAGAGCTATTTGTAGTGGAAAGGAATTCATCCTAGCCATGGAAAAAGCCAGTGGCTGAAATAGCAGTGCTAATTTTCAAGACTGAGAGCAGCTCATTAAATTTTGCCCCTCTCTCTCCTAATTGCCAGTCTAAATTAGCCATTAGTGACTTCTCCAACTCCCATTTGCTTACTGCAGCAGGATAAAAATCAGAATGTGAGAGGTAGAAAAATGTCTAATCACGAACTCAGAAAAATCTGAAAGAGAAGTTATTTTCAAAAGCTGTTTTTCTTCTTGTGACGGTGACAGTTGCCTCAGAAAAATACAGACAGATAGATGGATAGGGAATACCTGTGTCATGAGCAGAATCCAACATATATCTTAATAGTCAGTCTTAAGTCAGGTCACTGTCTCTCATAGCAAAAAAAGAAGCACAAAACAGGACAAAGTAATGAAATAAATTTTCACAAGATCTTTCTCTTGAGGGACAGGTATGGGGAGATGGCAAATTTTTTCTGCTCGGTTGGTCTTCAAGGAGGCTTGTAACCGCATTAACCTCCTCTGTGCAAGACCGTGATCCCATGGGAGCCAGCAGGTCTTGAGTGGGAGCATCTACTTTCCCATAGAGGAGAAGGAATACCCAGCCACAAATCCCTTCACAACAGAAAGCATATTAAGGCCGCATAGTGACTCTCTTAAAGGTTAATTAGACTGGAAATTCTTGGCAGGTCCTTACAGGAAACGTGCGGCAGGGACTGCTCAGTCATTTCAATGTTTCTAATAAGGAGACTTGATATACAGTACCTAGAGAATTTTTTGTGATGTTTTTATGGGTTTCCTTCCCCCTTGCTTGCATGTCAATGTCACTGTTGCATACAACATTTATTCTCTTTTTCACACTGTTGCTACAGCCAAGTAGGGAGGCAGATCTGACTTCAGAACTTTTATGTTTTGCAACAGCACTAGGGGCAAGTTTGATTTGCTGAGCTAAAGAGCATGGTTTAATTCCCAATTGATCCTAGATGGGCTACCAATCATAATATGAGCTGAAAAAAATATTTCAGCTCAAAGTGCAGGGCAAGAGGTTACTGCAGCAGATTTTTAGGGTGACTGTTCCTGTTAACACGTGCAGGCTCCCAAAGCATCACTGAAGTCACAGTCTGTTTCTTTAAGAACTTGCTGATACAATACTTAATAAGCAATACAAGGAAATGGCTGCCACTCCAAGTTACTTCAAGCATGTTTGATTTCTTGGTCTATCAGTGAAAATGCTCCATCTGTACTCCCCCATCTGCACTGCACATTTTGGCCAGCCAACCTGCCAAAACTTCTTTCCTTTGTCTCCCTCCTTCCCCATATGTCTGATATTGTCCCTCAGCCCTCTCCCTCCACAGCTCTCCTTTTCTTCAGAAATACTGAGGAGAAAACAACATTCAATACAGGTTTGCTGTTGCTCTCTACTGCTTTAATTGTGATTGGCCTGTTTATCCTCTCACTCTGCCCTGTAGGGACTGTATGGATTGCAAAATTCAAAGGGTCCTCCACTGGGTAAAAAAAAAAATTCTGTGGTGGAAAAAGTGACAAACCACTAAAAAGATACAACGTGTTTTATTTAAACTGCAGGGAACTTCCAATGAAGAAAGCCAAGGCTGTGGTAGGAGCTAGTGTGGCCTTGTGGGGACAAGGCCAGCATATAGGATAAGGGTTAGAGCTGCGCTGGGGAAGAGAGGAGATGCCCAACTAGGCCCGTCTCCTACTACTGCAGCAAGAGATGGGGTCATCACTGCAGCTGCTGAGGGTGCTGTTTGCCACCCCGCTGTGCTGCTGGTTTCCTCAGGCGCTATCTCAGCGCCAGCCACCAGCCTGAATCTCCAAGCCCCTGGAGCTGGTAGAAGAAAACCACATCTGGTTTGGTGCTCCCATGGGTGCTGCTGTAGGCAGCTGCTACTTTGTTCATGTGGCTAGCTGGCAGGATGTATTCTCCTGATTGAATGTTTAGGGGTTCACTTTGTTATTTTGCTCATATAGTCTACTGACTACTGCACAATAGTAAGTTTGTCTGCCAGTCCTGGAGTTGTCACGTATTTCATCACAACAGGGCTCATTTGGCTGTATTTTTGGCCTGATAGGGACAGAGGAGATGTTAGTTTTCTAAAAATATTATCAATATGTTTTAAAAAAATGCCAGAGACATGAAGGATTTGTATTTTTTCTTTTTATGCAATTCAGCCTCCAGTCAGGGAGCATTAAAAAAAAAATAGCAACTTTGCTTGCCACAGACATCAAGCAAATAATGAACAATCAAAGCAAAGCGATTACAAGCCACCCAGAGGCAGAAACCAATCCAATAATGCAGCTCAGACAAACTATCACCAGCAAGAAGAGCAGTTACAGACAAAGCACTAAACCCTCAAAAATGGCTAGCAGCACAGATGAGGTGATTATGAAGGGAGACTGACCTCCTGTAAGAGCTTTCAAAATACTTTCCTGTCTTAGATCCCAGCCCAATAAATTTTTCAAGAACATCCTTATATTCATTCAAGTATGAGTGGTTGTAAAGGAAGCTTTCATATACTTACAGTTAGCATGTGCTTAAGTACTTTGCTGGATCCACCATGTAAGCACCACCATGTGAGCATGATTTAGTGTTTTACAGAAGGTAGCTGCAAATAGTAAAATGAGTAGGATACACAAATCCCTTTGCTGGGGATTCCTGGAGCATGTATGGTATTTAATTGATGGTTCTAGTTTCTTTTCCCCCTTTCCTCTTCCTCCCTCTTCCTCTAGCACTTTTAAAAATCCACACACAGAAATATGTACAGAGTGTCTCACAGTGTCCTCTTCTGACCCGGACTGAGTGCTCTTAGAAGCAATAAGGGACAGAGTTTAGCTATGAAAAAAAAAAAAAAAAAAAAGTGAAAATTACCTCAGTGGGCTTCCTGTTAAGAATGAGCAGAGCTTCCTCTCATAAGAGCAAATAATTGTGCTTAATGATCTTCTGGCACTAGCTTCTCTGATGACACATACCACTCTCCTTTCAGGCAGCCTAGCTAAAGGGCACCTGGATCCCAGCTCAGGGTTGGGAGCAGTCATGGTGTAACTCCCGTAACACCATGCTTAGGTTCCTTCTACACCAGCTGGTCACTCCTGGGGTTAGCACTGAGTAGCAGCCTGAGTACCATAAGGCATCATTTTCATGTGTGAGTAAGTAACAAGTCAGTAGTTGATCTTGTTACACCAGTGCAGCTACTGTCTGCTGCTGCTATAAGTAGGTTTCCCTCTCCTCGTTGCTCCCTGGCATGTTCACACTCTGGTTAAGATGCTGGTGTTCAATAGTATGGCTTTGCTCAGCCTAAGATCCTCAGACCTGGCAATTTTGGAGCCTGGTACTTCAGATCATTTATCATCCTAATCAAAGAGAAAGAAAAAATGATGGCATTTTCTTAGGGCCAGGTTGTGAGTTTGCTGTAGTGTGAACCTTCGTACTGTTTTGGATATGATTCTTTTGCATGTCTGAAACATATTCCTACACTGTCTCATAACTGGACTTTACCACAAAAACCTCCCTTGTATGAAAAGAGCATTGGGCTTTTAAGGCAATGCCCATTGCTTCTAATAGTTATTGACTCCCTGAATGCAGAGGAATATGAATTCAATTAGCTGGTCATAACACTGTACTTCAGGTTTTGTCAGCATTTCCAGTATATAAACTTCTGTTTTCAAGGTTTATATAATAGCCTGCATTAAAGTTGGTATTCAGGGTCCTTTTATAAATGATTAGTTCAATAACATTTACTAATTGCTTTTAAATCATTACCTCCCACACATATATAGTAAGTTTCCAACAAAATTTCTTACAGATGAGCACTGGTAAAGGTAGAGATTGGCAGGAAGGGAAACCATATTTCTTGTTGAACAAAAATTATACCTGAAGGAGACTTCTGAAGTCACTGTGGACTGCCATTGGAGAATACAAAATGTTTCCATTGTGGGGAATGAAAATAAGCTACGTAATGGAAATAATCTGAGCCATCAAAGTCAATACAGAAATGCCTTCAATGTTGGGCATGACCTAGCCTTATGTTCTTCATCAACCTACTCAGCACTGTGGGCTGTAGAGTTACTCAGTTCTCCAGATTTCCTCTTCATTTTCTGGCAGGAGTTGGCCAGTGGTCCTTTAGCAGAATTTCTGGGCCGTACCTGCATATGGATATGGCCCATATCTTCAATAAGTTTTGAAAATGAGANATACAAAATGTTTCCATTGTGGGGAATGAAAATAAGCTACGTAATGGAAATAATCTGAGCCATCAAAGTCAATACAGAAATGCCTTCAATGTTGGGCATGACCTAGCCTTATGTTCTTCGTCAACCTACTCAACACTGTGGGCTGTAGAGTTACTCATTTCTCCAGATTTCCTCTTCATTTTCTGGCAGGAGTTGGGCAGTGGTCCTTTAGCAGAATTTCTAGGCCATACCTACACATATCTCAAAAATGAGATAATCTCCCTTCTGAAGAATGGGCACACGCCTTCAGGCTGTGACTACCTGTGCTGATCTCATGGCTGGCTCTGCAGTGCACCCTGCCTCCTGTGTCCTACATCCATTCCCAGCTGTCTATTTCTGCCCCCTTTGCATTCGCTTCAGCAATATTTTTTTAGCCAAATCTAGAGAAGGGCCAGACCATTTACCACCAGCAACTGGGCTGGCTAACGTGGTGGTATTTTCCACGGCAATTATACATGCTGTCCAAAAAGCCAGATTTTTCAGCATTCTCTCATGTCAGCAGGTCAGAGGGAGCTTGTCTACCAAAAGGAAGGACTTCCTGGATCAGAGCTCTAACTGAATTATGACTCGGCAGCAACCGTGGGATCATTGGAACACACTGAGAGTTGTAATCCAAAATCCTTTGACTCTCAGAGAGCCAAAATAATGTGGAGCAGTTGTCTGGTGATGCCTCAACACAGAGGGAGAGTCAGAACCTTGGTTTCCCTACATTGATGAAGTGGGAACTCAGTACAGCCACTGCTCCTCTTCATGGTAAGATGATGCTCTTACAGGAGTTGTTGCTGCTGTGATTCCAGGTTAGGGCAGCCTGGAACCCCATGTCTCACTGTGATAGACTTGTTCACAAGAGAAACAGCTGGTTTTGGCACTCAGTTCAGTGGTAGTCTGGTGACTGTGAAATCATTTCTCCCACCTACTGCTTTCATTCTCCTCTACATTTAATGACCCAGCCTGTGCAAACAAATGATTTCTGTTATCTCCTAGTGGTCCCCAAGCTCCTAATCCTCTCTCCTGGAGTTTTTGGCTCCTCGACTCTGCACCGTCATCCTCTTATCTCTGTCTTTCTTTACTATACTAGAGCAATATTTTCACTCATTTTGCTCTCAGGGGCAATCCCCACTCAGTTCCTCTCCCCATTCTCCAGCAGACAGTTGAAGTATGTTCAGACTAAAATAACCTTAGAGCTTCCTACCATGGAAAGTGCTATTTTAACATTCAGAACAGTTTAACTGGGAAGCATGCCCCATTGCTGTTCTGTTCTCCCTAGGTGCATGGCTTTACCACATCCTGACAACATGGGAGAATGAGATGGAGTATAAAAGTATAAGATCAGGTACCACTCTTTTTTTTTTCCCCCACTGTGCCCTGTTGTTCAGTTTCCCCTGGAGGGAAACCCTCTGGGCTTAGGGGCAGAATTGGGGGCACCCGCAGAGATCACATGTCCTTTAGTAGTGCAGTATGTCTTTTACTGTATTGCTGAAATACTTCTAAAATATCACAAATATTTATAATATACATGCTATAAGGAGTACATATTAAAATGCACTTACATGTCAAAAATTTTAACCTGGAGCAGACTCAATGTTATCTAAATAATTTGTTTAGTGAATGTAAAATAATCTCTTCTTTCAGGAGAGATAAAATAGTCACAAAATTTTATCTTCACAAACAACATTTGTATTTTAAGCTTGCAAATTAGAATTTACACACTGAGAATAGTCAAACTAAAAAGGAATTAGGTGTATGTGATCATCAAAGGAAGAAAAGATTGCTGAAACATATCACCAGTGCTACATTAATATATGGCAGTCTTATGACAGGTAAATGTATAAGAACCTTTTGCGAACTCAGAACACTCTGTATGGAACATCGATTTAAATATCCTCAAGTCATCTTCTCTTCAGTGGGTCATAATGTAGTAGCATGTCCTCTGATGTCCTCTGCTTTTACAGCTCCAGATCCAGATAGAAAGATTATAGAAAATGGGTAAGAAGTATAGGGACAAACTGCATTGATATATAGAGTACTATGGGACTGGTGCTTTTTTGGAAGAGGTAAGAACTGCAGTTCTTACTGCTAGGAATGCTAGGAATATGCATCCACGTAGTCACTCCACTATATAATAATGATGTGACTTGTGTTCTAGCAGTATAAATTGAACTGG
Source organism: Crypturellus undulatus (assembly GCA_013389825.1). Classification (NCBI taxonomy): domain Eukaryota; kingdom Metazoa; phylum Chordata; class Aves; order Tinamiformes; family Tinamidae; genus Crypturellus; species Crypturellus undulatus. The sequence goes on along the minus strand of VWPW01012042.1, from coordinate 444,674 downwards.
TGCTGTTAAGGCTGAAATGCAGTTTCCATGCCATGAACATAACCTTTCTATTCCTTTTCTTATATCTGTGTGTATATTGGTATTACCATAATGACAGCTATGTATTCAGGTTGTCACAATATGGGCAACAGTAATGGTTATAACAGAGTTATAATGCTCCATCAATTAAATAATATGCGTTTTAAAAATGCTAAGTATAAAGCCACATAATAGCCTGCAGTCATTCAGAATAGCTTTAATAGCATATTACTTAAATCAATCTGTGTCAGCTGTTTTCAGCCCACTGTGGGGTGAAGGTCTTTTTTGCAGTATTCCTGGCTGGACATGCACTGTACCTGGTTGCTGCAGTCTGGCAAGAACATGATGACTTTCTCCAGAACTTTCTTTGGATCATTTTTACCAGCCAAAATGTAGGATTGTCATATCTTAATGACACTGTGGACTTCAGTGTTTCGTTTTTTTTTTTCCCACAAAGTGGCCAGGCCAAAACTTTAAATACTGTGAGAAGGCACTGAGGTGTATGTTGTACAGGTTGAATAATGCACTTTCTAATAAGTATATACCTGTTAGTAACCTGGCACTGGGCCACGCACTCTGCTCATCACAGCTGCATGAAAGAGGTCAGAGCATTCACCTTGACTGCTCGTCTTTGCTGTATGAGAGCTTCATATGGTGAGAGAGTGTAGCTGAAGCCATGCTTTTGTCTAAAGTTGCCCCTAAGGTTTTGTGCACCCTTGAGTCAAAGCGCATGCTCCTCCCTGGGGCTCTGCCGACCCTATGAGACCAGCTCTGAGTGGCTCTACAGAGCCAGACAGACCTGGCTACAGGGGGGTCCTCATTGGGAAGGGACCTTTGCCCTGGGCCAGGGAATGGTGCCAAGGCCCCAGTTACCATCCCCAACCCAGTTCTGCCCAACAACTCCAGATGCTGAGGGATGAGATGGGTGGAGGCCATGCCCTGGATGGCCCTGCTGCACCCTGACAAGACGGCTTAGAGGCTTGACATCTCCTGTGACAGAGACAAACCAGATTTGTAGGCAAGCAGCACTTTGGCTGCATGCACGCTGCCTGTGAAGTTTAACACTATTGGGAGATGGTGAGCCAAGGGCACTGTCTGGGCCCAAAAGACCCAGCTCGTATGCTGTGATCCTATTGCCGTCAACGATAGAAATGATAAGAAAGTAGTCATACTGGCTTTATTCTGGTCTGAAATTATCCATTCCACGTCAAATGGAATGTCAATGGCAGGTCAAATTCAAAGCCTGTGTAAAAATGGCCCGTGTAAAAGTTTCACGATTTCCTAGAAGCTGTGGAGGGAATCCCCATAGACCAGCAGGATAAAGCCAACATGGGATGGTTCCACATGGTAGACCAGCTTGTGTGGGCTCTATAGCAACTTTTTAACCACCCTCACTGATTAGATCCTAAATCCTTTGGGCATGAAAACATGTGCTGTCCACAGCAGCAGCTTCTCTTGCTGTTTATAAAAGTAGTCACGGACACTCTGGTGGCTTTCCCACTTTTTTTCTCTACCAGACTCCCACTTTTTTTCTCTAGTGATATGAAATGGAGAGGTGTGAGACTTTTCTAAACACATAGAAAGAACTCTTTTCTGGATATTCGGTTTAGTCAACTTGTCACCTTAGGGCTTTATGATACAAAAAAAAAAGGTGAGAACAGACCACAACTGTCATATGCGGGGCTAGTGTTCTCACGGATCATCGGTTTCTAGCTCCTGTAGGAGCACCTAGAATGAGTAAATTCAGACTCATCCACTGCTCTCTCTGCATTGGCATTGCTCAGGATGAACCTTAACCGACCCACAAAATTGTGGAGAGAGGTGGACAGTAAAGGACATTTCTAATTGCTGCTCATGAAGCTTATGGAAAAATATCACTTGTTTTTGGTCAAGTGTTTGTGTTACTCTCGTGCTTGTGTTAAAGTAACCTTGCTAACCAGTGGGACCCAAAATATTTAGGGTTGAAAAGGATGTGTACATTTGCAACTGTAGCCTCATTTGTGAGTTTCTCACTACCTGCAACATTTTTATAATTGCTTAAGTCTGAAGAGAAAACACTGGAGTCATAAAAGTACATATCTGGATAGTGGAAAAATAGGTAGTGTGGGGCTCAGACATTTCAGATTTGAAAGATCATTATGCACATTGGTCTGAATCTCATAGTTTCAAGAAATAAAACCCCATCCCTCAAGCGTTGGGACTTCTGTATGATTTTGCCTGATTTATGGAAATATAGTAAGATATAGTTCCAGATGAAGGAGAGACTTCCTTCCACTGTCCCCCTCCTGTCCACTTCCATTTTCATTCTTCCAACTCTACTTTCTTAACTTTTAGTCACCATATCACTCTTTTTGTCTGCCTTTCCCATTCCTTTCTGTGATGTGTTTTCTCCATTCATAGCTTTTTACTCTTTTCCATCTTCCATTTCAAAAGATTTCCTAATATTCTTTATATTTCCTATTGTAAAGCTTAATGTGGCAAATCCCCTCATTTTTAGTTAGATGCTAGTTGGGTTCAATTCATCAACAAAAAATAAAAACTCAAAAAAAGGAGTGTTCAGATGCAGAGGGGCACAAAAGGCATCAAGCACATGGCTGAGTTCCACATCCAGCTCTCCTGTAGTGCAGATTCAGAGAATGAAGTAGTCACCACAACAGTGGTCACACACACAACAGTGGGTCATGGTGAGGTAGAGATAGAACTATGTTGCATGTCCTCACTGTTCTCTGGTTCTACAGAGGTAAGCCCAAGTCAGGACCCAAGGAAAAATGTTTTCCAAGGAACTTCCATGAGCCTCCTGCTAGCATTCAAACCAGTGACACTGAGAGAACTAGGATTTTCCTTTATGCGTGCCACTTACTTAGATGCCACTTAGATACAGTAGCATGGCAACTGATTGCTTGATAGCTGTGTTAGAAATGAACACTAACCATTTCTCTGTGCTGCTGTCTCCAAGGAGAAGTTCAATATAACTCAGTCCCTTAACATCAGTTTGACATGAGCCTATGTCTTTGCCACATTAATTCAATTTATTACCCATCTTGGTTCACACTTTGCATTCTATTTAGAATACCAGGGGACCTGTTCATCCCTAATGACTGAGGAAGTATTTGTGTTTTATAAGCTATTTGGGACGCACCATAAGGAACTAAAAGTGTCTGGTTTATTCTCATTGTTAAATTTACCATCTACCCAATTCTAGTGTTTTGGGAATTGGTAGCAAACTAGCTAGGGACTACTGCAACTTGAATGTTTTTTGAAATATAAGGCGTTAGTTCATATAAAGCAACATGATTTTCCCAATCAAAAAGGCCAAGAGATCTCTTCACAAATCTTGTGTGGAATAATATATTGGGGGATGGGAAAAAGTTACAAAATGTTAGTTTGTTTTTCTTTTATCTCTAGCTAAACTTTGATCTGTAGAAAATGTTTCTACTGTCATCTATAAGAGATTCCTTAGTCTTCACTCAGTAGCATATTAAAATTCAGCTGACTAACTTCAGTCTTTTCTTTGATCCGTTTTTCTTCAATGTGAATTACTTTAGTTGAAAAGTTCATATCTGCATGAACAAAATTCCTTTTCTTCTTTGTACAGTCAGATATTTGGGAGTTTACTGCATTTCTGCCTGGTTATCCTTGTTTATTCATTTATATTGTCTCTTCACTCTATCTACAGTGCTCTTTCCAGGTCTTTTTCTCTCTCTAGTATTCATATTGCTACAAGCAACAGGTCTCTGGAGCATTCCCCAGCCCTCGTCCCACCTGCTCCTGTGGCTTATTCTTCCCCCACTGAGATAGCCATCGGTAACTCATCAGTGCTCCTGGAAATCCATAATTCCTTTCTATAAGGGTTTAGTCATTTGGGAGTGAAAGAGTTGTTGTGGTATGGATCTGGAGGTTGGGGTGAGGCAAAAGTAGCATCTATCATGGTGCAATAGTAAGACAATATTGGAAACAAATCAAGAAAAAGTACATTAGGATGTTGGCCTCGTGTACTCGTGTTTTTCAGTCTCTGTCATAGCAGTGAGTTGTGCTTATGCGTGTGCCTGAACCATGCACTTTGCCCAAATACAGCAGCGACGGACAAGCCATGCCAGGAGATGTGCCAGGATCACTATGTCAGAACTGCAACACAGCACATGTATGCTGCATCATAAAAACAGGGACGTTCCTCTCAGTGTAACCCTAAGCCATCCAGTACTTAGAGGATTAGAAACAGACGGACCTCTACATCTTCCACCCACTCACTGCTCATTTGCTCCTGAAGAGAGCAAAGAAAACATATTTTCCTTGTCCCCATATAAATAGACCCCATTGCTGTGGGTCCCCCCAACCTATGAGCGCACATATGCTTGTGTACACAAACTCATGCTGCACCTGCTTATTTCTACAGAAGATCCATGTTAACTCTCTGTAGAACACAAAGCATTTAAGGGGATCCCTAGAGATGAAACAAGTAGAGTGCTATTTACTTGGCATTCAGGATTTCACAGCTCTGAAGTCAAATTCCTTATTACAGTTTTTTGCAGTTTTTCCTATAAGGGGTTGTATTACCTGTCTTCATGATAGAAAAACATTTTTACATGAGCCATGTAGACCAAACCTGGTGGGACAATTTGCTGGAGGAGACGAGATTGGAGACTTCCCTTGCTGAAGAAATTTCAGAGTCGTGGGACATACTCAGTAGTATTCTACCACCCTGATTATCTCCAAAAAGCTCCAGTTTTTGTCCATTATCATCAAACTGTTGGTGACAGATGGAGTTTGAGCTGCGGCAGAGGGTTAACAAACTGCCCTTGTGAAACACACTACCCATAGCATTCAGGCAGTTTGGGGAAGAGAGTCTTTCCCCTCACTGTGCCTCATCTAACCTCCTGCTTTTAGGGTCTGAATAGAGTTGTGTTTATGCTTTTTTTTTTTTTTTTTTTTTTTTTTTGCCAGACCACCAGCCCTAGCTAACTAAGACCTCTCCAGCTGCCTGTTTACTGGACAAGGCTGCCTGAGGCTGATTCTGAGAGATGTAGCACTATGCAGCACAATCCTGCGGGTTAGCTCCACAGACCGTGACAGCTGGTGTGCACTGATGATTTAGCTCTACTAATCTTCACAGTACTGCCCAGTCTGTCCCTCCTCCTCTTTTTCCAGCCTAGGATATCTCTGGTGACACTGGATCACAACCTGATTTAGAATAGGGTTTTTATCTCCCTGAACAACCATTGGACACCTCAGACAGATGCTGTGTAGGAGAGCACAATGGCTCACACCCACAGGATTACTCTAAACTCAGCAAATCACTGCTGTTTCTTTTGAGAAGGAAGATAATCACCACTGTTAGAGGGTTGAAGCATTTGCTAACCTGTCAGATCATGTCATCTCATGTATACAGCACACAAGGCAGCACCTCTGAAAAAGCAGTTTACTCTCTGCTTTGCCATCATGTTGATGACAAAATAGTAATGTAGCATTTCAAGACCTAGCTTCTTTGCCCATCCTGGCTAAGGGTGTTTTAGGTCAGATGTAGTTATCTATTGTTTTGTGTCATTTTATGACTTACCACAGACTTGACAGGAGTTTAACTTTTTTAAATCTATGCTGTCTTTTCTCTTGATACACTTTACAGCAAAATTGTTGCTCTGTTTATTTTTTCTACTAGCAAGCAGACACCAGAGTCCAGGACCAAGATTAATATTTGATAAATGTGGAGAGAAATAAAAGTACTTCTTAACAGATCTCCCTGTGTGCTTGGCAGCATCCATGTGTAGATAACATCAGCCCTGTCTCCCTCAAATTTGCCTTTTCTTTTCCATATATCTCCTGTTAATTCTGACACCCATCCTCTCTTCCAGATCTGCTGGTTACCAGCATTCTGATAATTATTACATTTTCAGTTATATAGGTTTGACAGCTGTTATCTCCCATACAATGCAAAGGATGTGCACATCCAGAATCTTCTATTCATAGAGAGACACTAAGGCTTCTCATATGTTGTCATAACACTGTCCAGGAGAAAACCACTGCTGGAGAAAAGAGTGGAGAATACCATTGCTGTTTTCAAGCTTCCTTAGATCTTCTTAAGGTCAGGAAAGTAAGATCCCTTTTCTTTATAAGCTTTCATTGCCATCTAAGAGTGAAATAAAAAAGTAGCTCTATTTGAAATAAGAGGGAGGATTTTTGATTTCAAACGTAGTCACAGATTACTCAGAGATAGTTGTTTGAGCTGGCTGGGAATGTCTAACAGCCATCTAGACTTTCTGTCTGCTTCTAAGTTGAAATGATGTTGATTCATTGGGCTTAGTAAAGCCCTATGCTTGCCAGCCAGGTAGAAAAATGTTGTTAGCACTAAAAAATCACTCCTGGGTAGGTATGATGAGTGTGCAATAAACTATATGATGTGGTGCAGCTTAACATACTTAAGAAAGGTGTGTGGGCTCAAGCACTTTACAGCATATCGTTCTGGATGCAACTGTGACACTTTATAAGAAGGCTGTGATTTAATATCTTTTTCTCTTGTCTGATAGTGCATGTTTGTCTCTGCAATTCTCACACATCTAAGACAGATGGAGAGAATCTATCCACTGTAATCTGCCGTGCTCCAGGAGTGGGAAAAAACAAACTTGAAATAGTGTGAATTAGTGCATTTTTTGCAGTGTGCATTTGTGTGCAGTTTTCCTGAGGGCCTGACTACCCCACCAGAGCTGGACAGCATATATTGATCCAGGATCTCGGGAACATCTATGTAGTGAATAGGCTGTGACTCCAGTCCTGGATTTACATGCAACTGTTATAGCTGGAGTTTTGTTAGCTGTAAATCCTGCTTTGTGGTGGCAGAGAGACTCCTTCTGTCAGTTAGAACATCTGGAATAATTCACTAACTGGTGCTTTTCACATGTAGCAGTCAAAGCAACTGTAAATCAGAGGCTGGAGAACTGACGACAGAGTCTTCTTCCCTTCCGACTCCTGTCACAAACCTCACCTTACTGCTGCTTCATTAGGATGCTTAGAGTCCATGTATTACATCTTTTACTTTAATATATCTTAAGGGTTTGTAAGGCAGGCCAGGATTGACTGTGCTTTTTTTTGAACGCCATGATGCTGAGCTGGCCATTCCTGGCTAGGCAGTACACGGAATTGTTTTCAGATTCACAAAACAACAGGAAAAGCAAAAAGCAATCAATTTACAATTCAAAGCAGAGAGCCTTTATCTGGAGTGACTATATGGACAACATGTCCACTAGTTGAGGATTCTGGTCTCAGAGGGAATCAACAGGTTTCATGGAGCTGTAAAACAGCAGCCTTACACCTCTGCTGACACAACCTGGTTTAAGTGAAATATGGATTTAAGCCTGGGAATGGAGTGTATTTGTGGCCCATGGTGTGGCCAGCCAGCCTCTGAGAGAAGAGGCCAATATCAGCACAAATTAAAGCAGACTCCAGCTCTGCACCAAGCCAAAGAACTTGAGCTCAGGATCGAGCATGCGAGAGTGGAACACCAGCAGGATGCTGATCCCTTCCTCACTGCATGTTCCATGCCAAGTGCTGCTGTGCTGAAACCATTACTAGGAAGCTATATTGTTTCCTTCTTTTCTGTCATGCTGCTAGTCAATTCAGAACCTATGTTACTCACCTCAGAGAACAGTAATGGGATACAGCAGAAAAAGAAAACATACAAAACAAAGTTATATACAGTTGTCTAGGCTTTGGGCTTGAAAGAAAAACAAAACAAAACAAAAAACCCACAATGTTCCAGGATGCAGACAGCTCCTCAACAGTACTTAAAATGTTCCATTATCAAAATACATGCACATTGCTTTAAAGCAACATAATGAAAGATTGCAGTAAAGGAGAGAAAAAGAACAACACACAATAAGCTTCTGAATGTTGTGCGTGAAGCAGAAAGGTTTACTTTTAGTGTAAACTGTGCTTGCATGAAGGGAAACAGCAATTTCATTGCATTAATCTTCTGGTTTTGCATGAGTGAGGAGCATATCCTCATGCAACAAACACATATGCATTACAGATCAATATCACAAAGTAATATCTGCTGCACCATTCCCATGAAACATTTTAAAATTCTACAGACCTCAATATTTCCAAATAAATAATATCCTACTTAATAGAAGGTAAATCCCAGAGAGGTAATATAAACCAGCAACTTCACTCAGCCAAATGACATAAAGAACAAGGATTAGGGAATCTTGCTTCTGATTTCTGCTCCGAGACAAAATACTCCTACGACTATAGCGAAGGCAGCAGCCTTCTCTGTGCTGCTCCATCTGTGCTATAAGTGCATTACCATACCCTCTTAATAATGCAACTGAAAGCTCTAAATAAAACAACAAAGGCAGTAATACAATATAAGACCATTTTGGAAGCAGAAATTGTGCTTGGGGTCATACTCACTTTAATTTGGTCTCTATTGATGTTTGTTTTGGCATTATACCCCTTGGAGAGTGTATGCTGTCCCTGTATTAGCTACTTAGATAAGTGCTGCCATATTGTGTGGACAAACAAGGAATGCTGAGCATGCTGGTCTCACCACCGCTCTCAGGTAAAAGAAAAAGAGCAAGAGGTCTTGCAGTAGAACCATGGGGGTGACTTTCTTGTCAGCGAAAGCAAAGGTGGGATGATATTTGGGCTGCAGCCATACAGAATCATTTAAAAGTCAGAAGACTGTGGCATTTTGAAAGTAATTCACTCCAACTATGATCTTAACAGCCTTTGGGCATACTTTTCCTTTCCATTGGTTATAAAGGAATTTTAAGTTTTATGTATGTGTTTAAAGTTCATTGGAGTAAATCCAGATCATAGGTTCTGGTGCATAAGGATCAGATCCCCACTCCAAACACTTTCAGCACCAATACAGAACTCTGTTTTGGTGGTTTAGAGTCTTACTGGGGTAAGCTTCCCCTCATACTTTTTTAAATATACATCTTGTCATTTGCAAGAAGCAGACCAATTTCACTCGTTCCTTACCCTCACTTAATAGAAATGATCAGCTATAGCATCGCATGATGTGGTGGAAAAGTAACTCTGTAATTCACACTTTTTTCCCTCTGAAGCAGCACTGTCTTTCTGTAGACCAGACAGTTCCCATGCTCTGTCTTATACGGACTGTCTTCAGAAGAGAAAAATAACTCACGGGCAAGTTCATCTTTCTCTTTCTCACTGGATTCTAGCCTATTCTGGAAACTGTGCACTACTAGAAACAGCTACACCAAATCTCTTGCATTTTTTAGGAGGAAAACCACACAGATAACTGAGTTTCAGCCATCTTTGGCAAGGCCTTTTCAGTACATAAGGAACAGGGAAGAAAAAATGGAAGCAAAGGTTTAAAAAATATTTAATGTAGATGACATAAGCAAGAACATTCACGGATAAGACAAAAGCAGCATCTTCAGCAAATCCTTTCCTTTTAAAAAGGCCTAACAGATATAATTAAACCTAAAAGATTTTACGTATGTCATCACATGCAATAGCTCCAATTTCCCTTATAACTCTTATGTTATTTTTATAGCAGTACACTCATGGCTGGATATGTCACATTTCCCATCTAACGTTGCCAATGGCTGGAGGCAGCCAGCCTTGGCATGCACATTTGTAGTGCTGGAGTGCCTCATTGAAGGGCTGCTGCTCTCTGTTGGGCAGCCTCTGCTGCCAGATAATCACTAAAGTGTCCCACTGTCTTTCCCAGACCATGTTTTCATAGGAAACCAAACCAGAAACCAATGGGTTATCACAAAACAGCTCAAGATGGGTGACAGTAAGACTGCTCACTTATCCTAATGTTTGTCAGTTTGCTTATGTCCAAGTAAAGGAACTCAGTTCTTGTGGTTCATTTTGCCTACATTCTCACTTTCTGAAAATCAGAAAATTTCTTTTGTGGAAGGTCACATCACAGGTTCTTCTCCACTGGAAAAAAAAATTATACTTTTGCTCTATTATATAAAAAATCAGGAGCCCTTCCTCCAACCTCTTCCTTCCCTTCAACTCCTTTGAAATTTAACAGGGAAAAATATATTGCTTTCAAAAGCCCCATGGGCGAATGAAAGGCTTGGTCCTCAGCAGCTGGAAAGAGCCTCTGGCCTACTGACTTCAAGGGACAACATCTAATCAGAACTGTGGTGAATCTGACTCAAAGATCTCAATGCAGATCGGCAGAGTCACGAGTTAATGGCTACATTAGCAATGCTTCTGGGGCACTAATGCCATGTCAGAGAGACAGTCAAGTGCTGTCCAGATAACACTGTCTAGGCAATTTAAAACATAAGTTCATTGTTTCACATTTAAACAAAGGTTTAAACAACTTGATTTTCACAAATATGTTTAAATTAGTTGTAAAGGGTGGCCCACAGCCAGACTATTTTGAACTGTGATTCTACTACCTCTGAGAAGCTACACAGACTTGTTCAAGGGGAGAAAAAGGATACAAGGCTGAAGAAAGAGGCCTAGTACATGACTTGACTCTTTTGGATTCAATAACCCAACTCTGTTCTTGATAGAAGGCTGTTTTCATACGAAATGTAAAAATTCCATAAGGACAAGTCTCAATCTATGAAGATCCCCACACTCTGTTTCGAAAAGCAAAACAAGAATTATGGAATTATAAATATTTTATCTCCTGTCTTCTCACATCTCTACTGCGCATCATTTCAACTTACCTGACCATTCCCCTGAAGGAGTCGGAGCTATGTGGTGGATGGGGGTCTTCGAAAAAAGTCACTGGGACATTTGAGGAGTTCAGCCTCTGCAGTCAGAAAACCTTGATGTGGTACAAAACCATTTACATAAAATTCTTGTTATAGCATGACCACTGTTGTGGACACCACCTATGGTGTCACAAGGTGCACCTAGGTTCCTGTTCAAGCCTAGGAAGGGCAAATAGAGTCTCTGCGGTTATTCTAACTACCGTGAACATAACTGTTCCAGTTCTGCTAAAGCAGTGCAGCTTTTCAGAAACACTGCCCTCCAGTCTTCCCGTGCTTCTTGGAGTTGTCACTTGTCCTTAAATGTTTAATAGTGGCTGATGCTTCATAACTGCAGAAAGCCTGACTTTCCAACTCTGCTGTGCCATGAATCATACATTTCTACAGAATCTGTTCATCATCCTTACCCACAAAGGCATTTGCAATTGATTTGCAAGTGATCTTTTAGCAGAATGGAGCCCTGATCCTGAAAATGCAGTAAAACACAAATGAAGGATAATAAATGTCAAGATTCCATGCTCTTCCTGAAATATGTGGATATAATCTAGTCTTCTAAAAATTTGAAAGACATTTTCAAGTGGGGCACCCCAAGTTATCTCTATGTAGTGTCTTAAAAGAATAGTTAGAAAAGAAAGATAATTTCGTGAATAAATCTCAAGAGATGGGTTCAGTGGAAAATATCAGGCCAGTGGTAGAGCTGGAAACTGGCTTACTCAATAGTTTCCAGTTACTATAACTTAACCTATCAATGCCACAATTCTCCACCAATGAAGGGCAAATAAGACCTACATCTCATGGGTCCTGATTGTCTTGAGTCTTGTACATTTACTTATGAAGGTCTTGAGATTGTTGGATGGTGACTGTATATAGCACAGTCTGTGCAGTGCTTATTACTACTTGCTATATAGAGTTTAAATAGCCCCCTTGATGAACACCTCCATAGAGGTGCCATTTGTCAAAGAGATAGAACACATACTGGCTACTCCAGTAGCATTAGGAGGACCATATAGCATAAACTCTTCAAAAGTAAAATATTAGAGCTATACAAAATCAAAATAAACTTTCTGGGGATGATCCTCACTAATTCTATGCTAATCTGAAAATGGAAAATCTCTATTTTTCCCCTGACTTCACTTGTTTTTTTTCCCTCTTTGTTCCTAGACAAAGGCAGCAAGGTTTAAATGTTAAAAAGTCTTCAAGGAAAATTGCTATGGGCAACTGCTGGTACCATCAAGGAGAATGGCAAAGCGAAAATCCAGAACACTGAAAAGTCCTGAAAACCTAGCTCAGATAAATTACATAAAAATAAAAATCTTATTGAAAATCTTATTGAATACAGTAACATGAACAGAGATCTAAAAAAATATATGAGCCATAGGAAACTAAACGGAAACAGTGGCTTCAGTCATTTTATGAGCAGACTGTTTTCACCGCTAAACCTGTCTGTGCATGTTGGATGCTAAATACCTCATTCTTTCAAGGACTCCTTAAGAAGAAAGGCTCTTTGAGGGATGCCTACCAACTCTGTTGCCATGGCAGCTGCAAGCATCAGTGATAACCCTGAGCTTCTGGGTTACAACGGGCATGCACCCTACCAACAAGTTCCATGAAGTGCTCCATATTAGTGGTAGGGGAAGTTGTCTAGTGGCTTAATCTTGGAACTTGGAATTCAATCAGAATCTAGAATCAGGATCTAGAAGATCTAGATCCAAGTTAAGTTCTGTTTCTAATGCACTGTATTCCCACATCTTAATAATACCCAACACCTGGAGATGTGCAATAACTTTCAGATAAAGCTTGCGGACTGCCTGCAGTGTAAGCTGCTATAGACCTCACTTGCTAGGAAAGCTAGGAAGCCAAAGCAGAGAGAATTCAGAAAGTTGGTCACAGAGAAGATATGGGACTAACACAAGATCACACGCTAGGAAGCAAGAATAAATACTGCTTTTCTTCCATTTCTCAGCTGGGTGAATTTTTTTTCATTACTCAAGCATCAGCTATTCCAAAAAAAGGACTCTGACAGATACTTGTTTCCTTTTGCGTCAAATCTGGGACATGCCCTTCCATTTTAAGGCCTCTCTCTAAGGAAATGAGAGGAACAAGGGCAAAGTACACAAACAAAGCACACAGGAACAAAATTTAATAATTTTCCTACTTCTCAGCCTTAGATTCACCACTGCAAGGGAATTTCCTACCCATCCTTTGCACCAAATGCTGTCTTGCCTTACGACCTTGAAGGAAAAGATGCACATAGCTTCACCAGTGCTCACCTCCCGACAAAGCCTACAGAGCATTTGGTAGCACGTCCGGGAGCGAAAGTGGTTCTAGAAACAAGGCATTGCCATCCTGCTCTGAGACACTTCAGGCCCAAAGGATTCATATTCCCTGTTAGTTTACCTCTGCCTTACATCTGCATATTCAGAAAATAGAGGTGATATTTCCCTTTTCCCTCTTGCTGTGTGTTCCCTGTCCTTGGTTTGCCAGCTTCTCAGAGGACAACCTCTGTGCACTGATGGCATTTAGCACAACCAGGGCATTTTTTAGTTAAGGCAACTCCTAGATATGGTAGTGATATAACAGTGGTAATAAATAATGACATGAAGCTTGTACCTCACAGTTCCACAGGATTTAGGTTTCCTTCCCCTTGCATAACCCAGATGGAGGAGAGAACTTCTGGCAGAGGAAACTCACTGCTAAATATGAGTTTAGGTACTGACTCCAGGCTTATTAACATACCATATGTGCAACTTCGCTTTCTGTTTAGGTGACTGCTTCTCTGTTGTACCACATATCCATTACTTCTTTGTACATGTTTTCAGACCAAGAAAGTAATTTATTCTACTTTATCAGACACTGCATTAAAGTAAATGAAAGCATTAATATGCCACTGTATATTAGCTCTCCTTATGTTTAAGGCGTTTGGAAATAAGTGTTCAGCTGGCCAGATTGCTTGGAGAGAGGGGGTAGAATTTCTGCTTACAGATCACTCTCAGTATACCTCCAGTATATTGAAATAACAGAAATATATTGAAAAAATATATTGGAAATATAATTTTCACCTCTTACAGTGGATTTTTCTGTGTATGGATCAATCCTCTTAACTACCAGATTAGAGAGAGAAACATGCTTATTTATTTCATATATTTGATCATTCTGATACTTTTATTTGAAACCCTTGGGGTGAAATGTGATGGAGAAATCTATTTTATGAGCAATAGACTATAATTCATTATTTATTTAAACTAGACCTATCGTATATCTTTAGACTCAAACTATATCTTTATAGACTCGGAGTATATCTTTAGGGGACACCAGTAGCATTGCTCATCTTTGTTTCAGAATACTCTAATTGGTAGTAAGGTCTATCATGGATATATTAAGCTAATTACAAAGCAACACTGACATATTTTCTCCAGCTACAGTGATGTGGCCCCAGTATCACTAATACTGCACTCTTCTAGATTTTCTGAAAACACAAACTGATCCAGATCAGACGAGGCTACGCAGTTAAATTTCTAACACGCTAACCAAAGTGCAAAGACCTGATGCACTTATGCTTGTTTAATGCTAACTGGGAGAACACAGGTGATGCCAGATTATTTATAAAATCTGTCTCTATAAAACGAACCCATCAGCCTCTGAGAAAACTGAACAAGGTTTTACGTGAATCCAGTATAGCTGCATCATTTTTGATTTTGTGTCAGAATCCCTAGTGCTGAAGATACTGTGTGATCCAACCTCAGTCCAAATAACAACCTAAGCTCACTCACTGACATTGCAATATATATCTTATCCTCTATGATCTCACTAAGGACAGAAAGCAGATTTATAATAGAAGTACATAATATATGCAGGAATGTGAAGGCATGCCAACACTCTTCGAAAATGGATCCAAGGTTCCATTTTTGGTTAAGATGACAGACAGAAACTTAAGTCATTCACCCTTGCCTTAAGGCAGAGTTTAAGGGAAAAAAATGATGCTGTGTGATCACAAAAAATGCACAGGCAGGCAATGATGAACTCAGTTCCTCAAATAGTTACGCTGTAGAATAGTGCAGGATAAAGATAGAATCTCCTGAAGAAATGTTTTAGTTACATTTACACTGTTGATTTTAAATTTGATATGACATCACTCTTGATGTGACAGAAAGTTCCTCTTAGGGAGAGGAGGGGAAAGAAAAATGTTCCTCACCTTTTCACATTGTTTACAATCTCATCTCTTTAACACTCTTTCTGCTGCCAATCCCCTCCCTGCCATTCTTTCCATCCAGCTAACTAAAAAGAAATCTTTTACAACACTGCAAAGAATGCGAGTGAAACAAGTTCAAGGCAACATAAATATTAAGATGTGCCCCCTACCTTTTTTTTCCTAATGCAGCACACAAGCCATTCAGAGAACTGCAACAGTTCAAGCAACCTTTTTTTTTTTTTTTTTTCCCTTAAAAGCTAAAGGTTGTTTTCCTGTCAATTTCACAAGGTGACAACCAGTTTCATCAGGCTGCAGTGCTCTCCTGGAGAAGAACAGCCAGTACCTCTTATACAGGTAACAGACTTAAAGAGCTCTTTCCAAGGAGAAAGGCCAAATACTTCTGGAAGAGTTTTTGAATAATTTTGTTGTTTTTCTGCTTTACCCATGAAACTTGGGAAGACCTAGAGCTGCAGAATCCCAGGCTGATTTTGCAAATTAGATGCTTCTCCCCCAGAATAGGTAAACCAAGAAAATTTGAATTCCATTCCAGAGAATGTATTAAACACAGACTCCCCACTGAGATGCTTGCTAAAAATTACTTACACTAGTAGGATTAAACTTTAAATATCTCCCACAAAAAAACAATTTTATCATCCAGCTGTACTGTGTTCAGCTGCCTGAATTCCTATTCTTTCTTTACAGCTCTCTTTTTGTTACTTAACCTGCATTTTACAGTCACAGTGTAAACCTATTAAGTTGCACTCTGCCTTTGACATATAATGAGAATTATAGGTTTCCAGTACACCAGAGAGACAAGCCTAGTATTGAGTAAGGCCTGGGGGCTGCCCCTGAGAGCATAGGTGTAGCTATTATCCCTCCTGTGAAGACACTACTGTTACATAGCTCCGGGAAACATGCAATAAAGTGTTCAATTAAAGTGGATTACATGTCCTTAGCTGGTCAGCTGTCATACCTAAGCTTGAAAATATATTGAAAATATATTAGGAGATGCAAGAAAATGCTTTTTCCTTTGTTACTCTTGTAGCTCTGGCCTTTATGCCTGTGGATGTATTTTGCTTTCATAGCCCCTTGCAAATTTTTCTGGGGGCAATCCAGTTTTACAGAGCGGCTGCTTTTAGTACAGGCCTTATATCCTGCACAAAATCTCAGCTGAATGCTTTTGTTTTTACTACAACTTAAGCTGATCAGAGGAGTTATTTACTTCTATATTCCTTCCATATGCTTTGGGTATTCATTTTACTAGGTGCATCCTGTTCTGTTACTTGGCAGTACTGCCTCTGTAAATATCTAGGCCTCATCAAGCCCTGTCAAGAGTGAGTTACGCAGGTAGCTTAAGTTCCTCTGTTCTTATCTAAGATGCAGTTTAATTCTGACATCGCATAAAAAGAGAGTTAGATCATTGTTTACTGCTGCTCTATATGCCTTTATTTCCAGCTGTAGCCATGTTACAATGGTCAGGGTTGCAAATGTTGCAAATCTCTATGTGGTAGAGATTTCTCCTGTGTCCTGTGGCTATTATTACTGCAGGGAAAGATCATACTGCATGTTAGAGCGGAAGAAATAAAGCTCTGTTGGAGCAAGTCCCTATGAGCCTTTATGTTTTTTCAAGTTCAGTGTTTTAGGAAGTCATTACAATGAGTTATCCCAAAAAACAGCTCAGCAGAAAAAATGTATTTAACTGAAAGCCATTGTATTCAGATCTCAGGGTAGACACAGTACACTCTGTTAATTCACAAATTACATCTATTTGTTTAATCCCCTTACTTCCTCCTTGCAGCCCGGCATTGTTGCTTCTTTCACTCCCAGATGCACAGGACACAGGCCCATTATACTCACCGCGAGACCCAGCAACAGCCTGCCAGCACGTCCTCAACCTGCCACTCACTGCCTCCAGCTTTCTAAATGCCACAAGTAACTGCAGCGCTTGACTCTTGCCTAAGGAGTCGCTTAAAAATACAGTTCCTTACTTTACTTTCTCACCGTCTAGAAAACCCTCCATGATTCAAAAGCTGACTTGGAAATTCAATTGAACTCTTGAACAGTACCTCTCTTCATCATTTTTAGCTAAAACCCCTTCAGGAATAAGTGTCCTCACACTGAAGTAAATCTCTCAGCCTGTGTTGCTACATCTTGGCATGGAGTGATATAGGGAGCTGGCTCCGTTTTCTCCTCCTCCAAACTGGAATCTCAGCTGGATACAAGAAGACATGAATTTTTTCAAGCCCCCTCATCATCAGACGTGCACTTTATGTAGAGCTAGCAGCTGTTCCTTTATGAATATGTACACATTTTAAAAGAAAATATCTTTTGATGGCACAAAAAGTGAAAAAAAAATCAGATATGAAGTCCAGTGTTCTCAACACATCCATTACCACTTGTTGCAACCACTATCTTTTCAAATGGATGCAACACCTTCCACTAAACACTTGAGGATACAGCTAAAAGACCAGGAAGGACTACATAATCAATTATGATTTCATTTAATGGTTATACATATCTCTGCTTTATAAGTCAGTACCACGGATACAAATTTACTAAATAAGTGGGTTTGTAAATGTAAGGGAAGGGAAGGGAAGGGAAGGGAAGGGAAAGGAAAGGAAGGG
>VWPW01012042.1:227830-413326 GCA_013389825.1 Crypturellus undulatus | reverse complement strand
GGGAAGGGGAAGGGGAAGGGGAAAGGAAAGGAAAGGAAGAGTGAGAGAGAGGGAGAGGGAGAGGGAAAAGAAGGAAAGGGAAAGGGAAAGGGAAAGGGAAAGGGAAAGGGAAAGGGAAAGGGAAAGGGAAAGGGAAAGGGAAAGGTGGAAGGAGGAAGGGAAAGAGGGAAGGAGGAAGGGAAAGGGAAGGAAGGGAATCCTTCCAGAAATAGGAAGAAAGGTTGGTTGGCAAATTCTTGAGATCTCAGTGCTGTCACCTAAGGAAATGTTTAACATGCGCACATGTTAGAGCACCTTATTAGACCTCAGGGATTGAGAGAGAGGAGGAGGAGGAGAGAGAGAAGGAACAGATGGTAGGAAGGACTCAGCTGTAAGGAAAATCTTCAGCCAGATCCTATGATAAGTTAAACACCAGCAAATCCAACAACCAGGCACAAAGGACTACATAAATGAGACTTTAGTCACTCAAAGAGCACCTTGTCTGGTGACGATAATTGTTCAAAGGACTCAGTGTAAACAGTTCAGATCCACATATCCTGCTGCAGCAGAGACAGCTGGCAGTCCATATTCCTGAACCAGCAATTTTAAAAACATCTCCCAGTAAAAAAAAAAAAAAAAGGGAAAATTGGAAGGGAAGATGTGTTGCTTTTTTAATTTCACTTTGTGAAATTGACAAAAGAAAATAAAATTCTGCCTCCAAAGCCAAATCAGTGTTACAGGAATGTGAAAGACCAAAATAAGAGAAACAAGAGAAATGGAACAGTTCACTGCCTGGTCAGATCAACAGCTGTTTTATGTGAGGAAAGCTGAGCCACATAGGCTAGTCAAATAAATTACTGATGTAATTGTGATGGTGACAGTTAGCAAACTTACCATAACTGAAACCTTACATTGCTTTCACTCTGCTGTATTCCCTTATCTGGTATGTTGGTTTATGTCATTCTTTCTGCTTATAGAAAAAACTACAATCCACTGTATATCACTGGCCCTATGTCTTTCTTTTTTTAAAAAAAATCATATCAAAACCATAACTTATTGTTATAGTCAACCTCCCTTTTATGTACACAAATAATTAGCTCTCTTTCCCAAATGTCTGTGGATATCCCTGAAACCTGGGAGGAGCTTGGTAAAGCTAATATTTTCCATGAAAATTTATTTCAATGACAAAAAACTCTAGAGTCTATGACATTGAAATATTTACTCATTCATCTCTGCCTCACTAAAATATCTCTCTGTATAATGAAGTCCAAATATTTTATTTTAATGTTTTCAAACACAGCATTTTAATTTTCAGATTACAGACAACTTCCATTTGCAAAAAAGTTACATCTTCTCTCCAGCTTTTAACAAATTTTGATTTCAAAATTGTTGTTTCCATTTTCAGTCTAGGAAATATTTCTCTCTTTTTTTTCTGAGAAGAAAAAAGAGGTTAGCTGGAAATGGTAGGTTTTACATTTGCTAGGGAATTGAAAAAAAAGTGCATACCACTTGAGTTCAGAGGTCTTGAAAATCAGGCCATTGCTCAGTTTTTTCAACTGAATTTACAAATTTTACTTCAAATCTCTCTAAGCAAAATATTTTTCACAGCCTTTAAAATTCAGAATTTCTATAATACCTGAGCAACACATAGAGATATTCCTATTTTCAAATTAGAATTAGAATTACAGTTAATGTATAGTAAGCATATTTCCCTTGCCAACAAACAGCACATTATTTTAACATAGTTGACATAAAGAAATGCACATACTTCTCAGCACACAAATAAAAGTAGAGTGTTCATATATGTGTTGTAATATGTCTTCATAATATCCTGGAACATTTTTCACACAATGACTCTGAATAAGACTGCAACCCCACCTAGGCGGAGTAAAAGATCTCCTGCATTGCAGAAAGTATTTTTTCTAGGAATTGATATTTTCTGATCAGAAAACCACCATCAGGAACATTTTTCCTCTTGACTGGCACATTTCAAAGTCACATTTTGCCATTTCTGCCCACATCATGCTGTAGATATGTCCACATCGTGCTGTAAATATGACTGTCTGACATTCAAGTTTCAAGCTTTTTGCACTGAAACACAGTGACAAAAGCCTGTTTTGCCTCTGCTTTTCTTGCAGCCTTTCTGTTTTCTGTTAAAGAATGCTTTTTGCTCTGTCCTTTTTCTTCTCGTTGTTTTTTTTCTGATGAGTCTTTGGTTCATTTTTCTTGATTTTTTTTGGGTTGATTCCTTTGCTGTTCAGAAATGAGGGGTGGGGATTTTCTTTCCATTGCTGGTTCTCAGCCACCACAGAGCAGGCCCAGGGAAGCGGCAATTTGTTGTTTCAGCAGTCAATATCATGCACAAAGGCCTCTGAGCTTTCAAGCTATGAGTACAATTTTCTCACCAGAGGCAGAAGGAAGCTCCTCAGCACACACTCAGTCACTCTACCAGTTTAAACAGAAGGGATTTTGAAGGAGTAATGTGGTTCTGGTTTAGTTCCCAAATGGAGACATTGTGGGTGAGGAGTGAGAAAGAAGAGTTCTCTCGAGATGTTGCCTTTGCTGTTAAGAAGTGAGGGATAGGGATTTGAAAATGATTTATTTCACAGAAGGAAATGCTCTTTAGCGTGTAATGGTATTGAGCCATTTTGAGCTATCAGCATAAGTTTTTAACAAAAATGTCATCTTGAAATGGAATGAAATCAAAACACTGTTTCCAGATGAAATATAGATAGATAGATATACACATACACACATGTATATATCTTTAAGAGAATCCACCGTTTCCCTACTGAAACCGTTCATCATATTTACTTATTGTTCACAGACAGCCTGCTCACTTAAAAATAGTTTGTGTGGGGAAGGGGTAGTAAATTTACTGTTCACCTACTTAAATATTACTTAAATAGTGCTGCTGATATTGATTGATATAATGACTGCAGTCATAATTGTCAGTGCACCCCAATACATAAAACTCAGTTATGACTTCATGCCTTTCTTTGTTTAATTTTCACAGCTTAGGTTATGATGTTCTTCAATTTTTTCCCTATAGTTATACTGAGAACAAGTTGATTCAATATGTTGGTGTTAGAACACGACCAGAATACTCTCTCCTGTTGCCCATCTTCTGCCTGCTGCAAATACTGAATATCTTCATATTGCCTCAGATGCTCTCCTCACTATGCTTCTGTGTGTTTTGAAAGTGATAGGAAAGGATTTTCAAACATTTCCCTGCATCTAAAATTAGCAACAGTAAAAAAAAAAAAAAATGGATGCAAGCAATTAAACCCACAAATCTGACCAAACTGGGAAAAGGCAGGCTTTGGATGGTTTTCACTTGTGCGTTATTTGTCTGCAACAAAAGGCCTTAAAAGCCTTCCTGCTAAAATGCTAAGTGCTCATCTGGCATTATGCTGACTCAGAAGAGAGAAGGCTAAATTCTCTCTCCTGTAACATCTTAAATACATTTAGCCACTGTATGCACAAGCTCTGACTAAACTCTTGTGTTTTGCAGCATACTTTTCTATATCTCACACTCTTACAGATTGGTAAGATTCAGCCTTGACTCCCTGCCAGGCACAATATGAGGAATTCTATAATTATCAATCTAGTGATGGCATTTAAAAGTAAATGCCTTATTATGCACAGAAATCATCCCATGTCCCCTACAGCGAGATTCCCAACAAGAACAGTCACTTTGTTTGACTATAACTCTGGTTTTATTACATTAAACCTCTTCAATCAACAGACTCCCCCAAACGAAAAAATATTCTTTTGTTCATCAAATAGCATATAGTCTAGAGTGACTGCCAGCATACCTAAAAGTCATATAATATCAGAGTAATTATTTTCAAATCACCTACACTCATGAGCTCTACTTTGCAAGGCTAGCTATGAAAACAATAATAAACACAGATCATATGTGCTACTGCATGAAATCTTATGCCCTATCATTTAAGTATGGAATAGAAGCAGAAAGATTCCTCCCCACTCCTTCCCCTTGAACTCATCCACTGTATTCAGTAGAGCATAATATTAAATGTAATTAGTAGCCTGAACCCCTCTCTGCCTACATCTTTTTCTCCTTGACCCACTTGGAAATCCCAAACTATGCATTTACAAGCCAGATTATCTATTATAGAGTTGCCATTTTCTGTTAGACCCTTACATGAATCAAAATATTAAAAGTAATGTTAAAAAGTACATGTTATGATACTGAGTCTGGTAACTCTAGTCTGTCTGCTTCAGTTCAAACTTTGAAACCAAGCAAAGATTAATGTTTTGAATAGTATCTGAATTAATGCTCTGTCAGCCAGCTGTGGGGACAGGGGTGGGTTTTTTCAATTTGCTTAGTGGGTTTTAACTTCCATAATCCAGATGAGAGTTTTCAATCAGTGTTTGCAGCATCAGGAAGGCTATGCTGAATCTGCAGCCCTGGGTGTTGTTACACCTAATGTTTCAAGCCCCACTCAAGGTGGGAACCATGGGTCATTGGTTCAACAGGTTAACATGACTGACAGAAATCTCAGGAACTCAGAGAGTGATTACATTTATTTGCTGACCTAGATCTTCTATAGACTAAGTCATACTCCTGCCTTCACCTTCCTTATCCTTTGATTTATTTTACCTTAAAGAAATAAAACAGTTAACAGATGTGGGCAACTGGAAGGCTTCACATCTCACCTCTCTATTTTCTTTTTCTTAATGACAAAAGCAGTGAAGGTGAAAAAGGGCTGATATGTGAAAAATGCACTTCCTTCAGAGAACTTTACCTCACTCTCTGTTGGTACCTGGTACTTGTGTTGATATATACCATATGGCATCAGAACAAGGATCAAACAAGAGGACTTAAAAACTTGTATATTCAAACCTGTTCAAGTTTACCAGGGCTGAGCTCCACATGAGTTCCAGTAAACAAAAAGCAATTTCTCCTTATATTACTCTGAATTATTTACTACAACATTTTGAAGTGACATAAAGATTTTTCCCCCTCTGTTCGGAGTTTTATTGGAATTTAAAGAAGAGACATAAATGAATAGCAGGAGAGACAAAATAAATCCCATTGAACTGCTCTGGCTGATAATATAAGTGTATTTGAAACAGTGCCTTATGCAAGGATAATTGTATCATTTGTTACAGTGCTACATGGGGGTACTTAGGACTGTCTGTGACTATGGCAGAGACACAGTGGGAAACAGAGCTCCAGCAGAAGTACACAAGGGGCTGTGAGACTCTGTTTATAGTTTCTTTAGCGAAGACGAACCCAAGTGACCAACTCTAAGCCTGAGCGTTTTGAATCCTCCCCATAAACCGTGGTGGATTTTGGAGCAAAACTAACAGTCTATCCATAGACACACAGATGCACATACACAGGAAAGACTTCACCATTACCAAGCAACAGAGGACATGGTGTCTTGGGCGCAGAGGACAGAGCAGACACTGTTCACATCTTGTACTCTGCCCTGAATACAGAAATAGGCAGAACTGAGAATGGGCCCCTGTCTGTCTCTCCCACACAAGCACTGTGGGGAGAGCTAGCTAACTCCTGACAAGAAATGTCACCGTATCACTATTACTCTCTGTCTCAGCATCAGAGGTAGCTCAGAGAGGAGACGTGCACCTGAACCTTGCTGAGGAAAGCAAACTCCACTCCACAAGTTATGTCTGCCTCTAGCTCTGGCTCCTAGAAGTGACTCTCCTTTCTCAGTTCCGTGGTTCAGGACTTTCCAGATCCATCACTGGCTTAGCTGTCACTCTAGTCTGTGCTTTAAGAAACACAGAAGCTGAGGACAGTTCCATAAGAGCAATGTTGGGAGCAGCTGATCCCATCTTTTCTAGAACTTGCATTTCTCCCATCCCAAAATACAGTTTTTTCCTCAATCAGAGTTTGAATTGGTTGTAAGGACCTTTGTCACAGAATCTAGCTCTTGCCATTAATACATAATATTAATATATTAATATATATAAGTTAATATATACTAATATATTAATAAAATTAATATACTATTAATATATAATTGAATCTAACATAGGTGTTGGTTGAGTTTCACCTTCATTTTCAAGGCAGACATCATTCAGATTCACCGCTGTCACTCCTGGGTTTCATTTTGCAGGAAGAGAAGCTGAGGAAAATGGCTGTTATAAACATTATTGCATAAGATTCTGCCTCAGTGAATTATTAAATGGACAAAGCATCTGTAAATTTTCGACAGGATGACAACTTATTTGGACAAGTCAGCAGAAAGCGTGGCTGAATGATTACCACAGGCAACCCTACAAGAAAGCCGGAGATACAAAGCTGAAGCAGCAGACAGTCAGGAATGAGAGGCCAGTGACAAGATGAAATGCTGGGCTCCACACATACGCAGCTGGGATAGGCACTTGACAAGCTGGTAGTGTCACACTTGCCAAGAGCAATTCAGATGGAAGCAGTAAGAAAGATTTGGGACACGCTTTCTGCAGTTATTTTGTTTGTCCTCACGTGCTAAGGTCTAGGCACTAGCAAAGCACGCAACGGCTGAAGCTGTGACTCCATCACTGAGTTTTTCCACATCAGCCCAGGCTGCTTCTCGTGAATAGGTTAATGTACAGGGTGATGGGACAGGGTGATCAGCACATCTCCTCCTTCTCTGTGGCAACAGCAGAAGCCAAAAGGCTTGCTTCTCTGTGGCCCTCCTCCCCTGAGCTCTATTCCTTTCCCACTGAGGGGGCAGCTTCACCTTCTTCCTCTAAGTAACAAAGCTGTTCACTCATCCTAGGCCAAGTGCTTTGTCAGGCTGGAATCTGAAGGCCTGAAGCAGACTCCTCTTGTGTCAGATAGCTCCTGCCTGGCTGCAGTGACCCTATTATCGGAAAGCTATACACAAATGTCCTTTAACCACATATGGGAAAAAGGACAGCTCACAATGGCACTGAAAACTTCGTTAACAAGACTTCTATGTACAGGCGTATGAGTCTGCTTTGGGTGACCCGGGTAAACCAGCCTGAAAATACAGTAAAAAATGAAAGAGAATTGTTGAGCTGATAAATTAATATGCAGCTCAGTTCAGTAATTACGCCTTGTTGGTGCTGCCCTAGCTGGAGGAACAGCCCTGGAGAGATGCACTGACACTCTTTGTACCGCTACTCTCTGACTTTCCAGTGTTAGTTGTGATAGACACTATGCTAGCACTCTTTGATCCACTCAAATAGAGTAGAATAGAGAGAATAGAGTATATTTTTATTAACCTGAGACCACCACAGACCTAAGCTACCTTAATAGGGCAGTCCTTCCTGAATGAGAGCAGTCTGTTTCTTTTCTTGTAAAGGCAGATGCAAGGTGCAGAAGGCACTCAGTCACCAGACTGAGTCTGGTGACAGTCATTCCAGCACCTCCACTGACATCTGTTGTTTGTCCGGGACTCACGTTTATTTTTCTTTACAAAAAAAAAGGATTCTCTGACTCTGCCACCCCATTAAATATGAGGTGTATGAGGCCTCAAGGAAGAAACACAATAACTACAGGTCTTACAAAGGCCAGAAAAATACACTAATCTGGAATGGCATTAGAAGGGGATCCCTTTTTTTCCTCTCCCTTTCCTCTAAATTATTCCAGTTCACAAAAATCCAGATGGAAAATTCATAGAACTGTCTTCACAGGCAATAAACCAAAGTTAATGATCTGATGTAAAACCACCAGAGTATGGTCAGAAGATAGAGGTAGAATAGTCATAAATACGGCCATGTAGGTGCCTTATGACTTTATACATGTTACAACAGACCTTGAATCTGTTTTCGTGCCTTTAAAGGGATACTTTTCAAATTTAAAGGCTGTAAAATAAAGAAAACTAATTAATCAATGCAGAGGTTCCCTGAAGCAGAACTACCACAATAAGATAAACAAGCAGCCTTGCTGTCCCATCTAAATTAAAAGCTCACAACAAAATAGACTTGCGGTTAGCAGGGCTGTACCAAAGGGAGGAGGTGTGTGGTTACCTCCTCTGCTGCTCCACAAACACTGAAAGGAGCACACACACACACTTTTTTTTAAGGAACACTGAGAATCAGCCGTCTCCTGAAAGGAAATGCTGCTGCACCGTTCCAGATATGTTACTGGTACATCAAAAAGAATTAACATCCTGCCTTCACTTACACAGAGAGGGGTCTCATTTGATGCCAAATGGCCATGTGCACTGATACAGAAATAATGTCTTGGCAGCCAGCAGGACGGAAAAGGAGCCAAATTACATCATTCACTCTCCTTTCAGTGGGCAGAGAAGACTTTATTTACTACTTTGGCAATAGCGAGCACCACAGCTGCTGCCAGTCACATGAAAGGGGAACAGAGGGAAGGCATCAAAAAAAGTTGCATCCTGAAAGCCTAGGGATCTGCCTCTGTCCTGTGCTTGGTGTGATTGGATGCTAGCCTAGGACCAGGAAACTTCTGCACTAATCTCACCACTGTCACCAACCTCTGCTGCAAAATCCACACCACGCATTTCACCTCTCTCTTTTCCTTTTTGAGGACAGAGATTGTCACACTGTGTAAGCTCGGTGCTTAGCTCAGCTCTCTGCCAGGTTCATCTGGGTCCTACAGACACTCCTGCAAGAGAACTGCAAGAGAAATGGTTACTAAGAAAGAGACATCAGAGGATCAAAAACAGGCTGATTTTCAAACCTCCAGCTGAGTTTGGCAACTATAGAGAACCTTTAGCTAAGAAAACACTTGATGGAGCAGAGGTACAATAATAAGCCACCAGTGTGGCTAGACTGAGCAGCAAAAGCAATTAAGCAATTTAAATATTTTTTAAGACAAAACTATGGGAGACCGCATGTGAATTAATATAAGAAAACAGGGATAAATGTCTTTGTGAAAGACTGCCAGATTTGTCTTTATAAGGAAAAGACATAATGCATAAAGAATACACCCACAAGGCACAAAAATCCAGTAGAGGTGTTTAACTAACTGGCCTAAGAAGACTTCAGTTTTGTCAAGTTTCCATCACCAGAAGGAACAAGGCTGCCTGTCTAACAACATCTTGTATCCTTCAAGCAACAATGATTATCAAATGCAGAAAAGTGTGATCCCCATCTTAATGCAAAACACATGGTCAAGTGACACAACTCAGTTCTTATTGCTCAAGCAAGTCCCTGCAGAGCAGTACTGTCGTAAGCGCAGGATAAGAAAATAGTCCCCCAAAACTAAACCCTTTTCTCAGGTCTCAATGCAGCAGCAATTTGTGAAACCTTTGTCACATTTAATTCAACCAAACCTGTTAGAAAAGAATGGAAGACTTCATGCCTTGGAGAATTTTTGTACTTTTAAAATGAACCATAATCGCTCTACAGAGAGAAACGAATGAGACCCTCATCTGTGCTTTCTCTGCAGAACATATCCACAACTTCATTAAGAGAATCAGTGTATTTTGTAACTAAATGAGATTCTGTCTTGCTGGCAGGCATATTCTATCCACAGAACAAAGAAACCACACAGAAAAACGTTCCAAAGGGACATGTCCTTAAAAATAAGTCATTGTAACACCATCAAAATTGCAGAGTCTGCCAGAAATTATGACTTTGTAGAAGAAAAAAAAAAACTGTCATAAGCTAGGAAGCAACTAGATGCATGTGACAAAAATCTGTTCTGTTGACCTTTTCCTTTTTCAGTTAATTCTTGTGAGTTTCTGCTGTTACAAAGCAATTGCTGTGTTGTTTTGTTTCCTCGTATTCAGAGGTCACATTATTGCCCTCCAAGTTCTGTGGTAGGGGGCTGGGTGCAGGGATCTGGCAGCGCTATCGGAAGTATTTGCAAGGGGGTTTTAGAATATCTCAGCACCATCCAATGCTCTAGAGAATAAAGTCCTAAGGACTTTTTCTCAAAGCCAGTGGGCTTACTGCCCATCTCTTAATGTGCCAGAAGCCTGACTGGGCCCATTAGGCCTGAGATGATGCACATGCCTGAAAAACTAATGTAAAAATCATATTATTAAACCACTGGGAAATTCAAACTTCTCCAAGCATGGGAGCCAAAAAGGCTGCTGACCTCTAAGGAAATATTCAGACACTGATCCTTGCACTGTATTCATGTTCAAAGTCAGACTGGGAGAGAAAGAAGACAGGGGGAACTGGAGGGCAACCCCCAAACAAGATTTTTTCTTATATCTGACACTGTCACAAGTTGTGAAATCTGGCGTTCACATTCTTTGCTCTAAACTGAAGGAGAGTAAGTCCCACAATAAAATTCTTCCCAAATACCTTAGTCTCTTCTTGGCTTGAATGAAACCAGTTTACGGAACATGTTTGATAAAGCTGGAATGATGCAAGATGAATCTCTCCTAATTCTCTGCTAGACCTTATGGCATCAACCTGGTCGGACCCCATGACTTCATTATAGTGTGGAAAAAAAGCACCCTTTTTAAACTTGCTCTCCTGAAATGTATGAATTCTGAAAATGAAATAAATAAATAAGTAAATGGCTGCAGCATTTCTTAAGAGATTAGCTAACCTGAGCTCTGAAATTCATGTCAGAAGGAAAAGCACTATAATGAACATTTCTCAGAAAATCCCTTCTTGATGTCTGCCTATCTTTTATATTAAAATAGCTTTGTCATATTGATAACTTCTGTTGCGAGTATTTGAAAGGAAAGATCAACTGCATTCAAGCATTATAAACCCAAATCATTTAGAGATTTAAATCTGATTCAGATACCAGAGGAGAAAATGGGTGTCTTCCTGTTAATTTCATCTGACTCTATAGTGGCTCCATGGATGTGAAACCATATTTAAACTCTGCCCACGAGTCAGCTAGTGCAGTCTGTAGCACTCTGCCATTAAAAAAAAATAATTGTGATGCCAGCATAAAACTTTGCTAATAGCCAGGCTCAATCATGCTAAATAAAGTTCCCAGGCTATAAACTCACGTGAAAAATGAGTGGTCTAATCTACAAATGATAAAGGCATGGATAAGCTTGGCATTCAGACAAAAAAGTGTGCCCTGTTTTGTCAAGACCAAAACAACATTTTCCACTTATGAACAAGAGGACATAGTAAGACTCCTATGTTGTGAACTCAGTCAATAATTTTGTCTAGACTTCAGACATCATGCCCCACCAATTACTTAGGGTACTTTCTTCAATATCCTCAAATGATTTATTCATAATTTCATCACTAATGCAGATAATTTTCATGAAAAGTGAAAGTCTGTATTGGCTAGTGAAGAGTTATCATGATGTTTTGCCTGTGGAATATGCCATCCATTTCAGAAGATAGCTGAATTTTATCTATATACTGATGCTGTGATACTAGAGGCTACTTCTGTTTACCTACTCCAGTAATTATGTCAGATGCTGAGCAAAATTAACTGAAAGAGAAAATATATTATCTTTATAATAGAATAGAATTATTGCTAGAATCAACAGAATTATTGATTCAATAATTATTGATCTATTGATTCTAGATCTTTATTTTTTGCTGCATGGCACCCACAGAAGCCCACGAGGATGATTCAAAAGTTTTAAGCATCTAGACAAGGAAAGGAAAAGGAGCAATTAATTGTATTGACACTACAAAGTTATTTGGATAAAGCAATGACACTTTTAAAAGAGACTGTAGACTAAATATGAAAAAGTAATTCATTTACATTCCCACTCTAGCCTCATTTTCTTATGCCTAGCACAGCAAGAGCATCATGGTTGCAGGAGGTAACGGCAAAGGGTACAGCAGATTGGCCCTCCATCATAGCACAGAGGTCCTTTCCCTGTGTCACCCCATAAGGAAGGCTCAGTTCCTCACCTTTCCCAACTCCGTTCCCTCAGACAAGAAACTTTATCAAGCAATCAACAGAGTCAATTCTGCAGGCTTTTAGGGAGCTTTACCTCTGGCACCTCCACAGAGAACAATTTGCCCCATACATTGATGTTTACAAAATGACAGTCATTCCTTCCTTTACAGATGCTCTACCGAAATTAAAACTACACTGGAATCCATGGAAGCTAGAAAATCCATTAATAGATTTGAGTGAAATTGCCATTTTATGGAATGTAATTTCACATATGGGTAGCTACACTATCTATGGAGTTCATGGTTGAAACAATTTAAAGCACTTCTCACCCTCACACCAAGATAAGCTACTTTTATGAGTTTCTCAGCTTCTTCAGCACATATTAACCATAAAAATATAATGTGTACAACAGAGACTTGTAAGTCAGATCATTAGATTAAGCTGAAGATAGTTTTATTTTTGTAAAAACACAGATCTCATCAGGGTGATAGGTCGTTCTCCAGCCATTTCAGAAGAATAATCTGAGTTTTCAATAGCTTATTCTGGTAAACAATATTTAACAACTTAGTTTTCATCAAGTCCAATTTAGAGTTTGATCTCACAAAGCGCTGAGAGAGGTCAACTGGTGTTGATGGTATTCAAACCCTAATATTTTGCAGAATCCATCATATATTTGGCAGACTGAGTAGAAAGTATTTGATAAAAACTACAGTTAATTTGCCATATTATGCTAATCTTAAAATATTTAAGAGAGATTCTTTTACTCTGGAGAGACATTTCCCATCTTTGATTATCATGGAGCCAAATGGCAAGCTAAATATTACCCTCTCCCTGAAAAAAATAATAGAAGTGTGTTCTCCGCAAATCTCAAATTCAAGGCATATTTTAGTCTGTTATTAAATTTAATAGGTTAAGATTGCTGTGATTTACCAAAGATCTTAAATTTCTTGCTTGAGATCAGATCAGACTTAAATCATCACAATCCAGTATGTAGTTTTCATTCTTTCATTCATGCCAGGTCTTCCACAATAAGTGTTTCTGTCTGGGTCACTGTGCTACTTGTACACATCCTTTAGAAGACCCTATAAAGGACATGGGTATGTTTAATACTATTGAAATTACATTGCTGATACCTGTATCAAGTATGTTTTGAGATTTATGTTTAGTATAGATTTTAATGGAGTCTGGCTTTCCCATTTTTACTTCTACAAGTATAATTTATTGAGATATAAATGGTAATATTAAAGCTATCAAGTATAAACATCAATACTTGACAGCACTATGTAATTTAGGAGTTATGTGCATCTAAATTCAGTTGCATACTTTTTGAATACACATATATTAACTGTTGACTGCAACTCAACAGGAATTCTGAGTTTGGGAAGCTGCAGGTTGTCAGGTAATAGAGATCTTGAAAAAAAGGGTTTTGGAAAGACTGGGTTACTGGTAGTACACGGTGGGGAGATAAAAAATGCATGTTTTTTGTTTGTTTGTTTGTTTCATTAAAAAACCTACCGATTTACCCTCAGTAACCCCTTTTTTTCCATTTCCCTGACAGTTTGGATTTATCATTCTTTTGGTATCTTAGTGATTCCAGAATCAGAAAATACACAGAAACAGTGTGGAAGGAACCTCGGGCTGCCCATACTGTCAATACCACAAGGCAGATTCAGCTATGCCAAAATCCTTCCCAACAGACCGGTCTAACAGTGTCCAGTGATGCTACTCAACACTTCCATTGCTATACCCCTCAGTATGTTAGAAAGTGGTATCTTACTGAACGAAATAAAAATAGCTGGTCAACAATTATATGTGGTTTCGGAAAGAGACAGCATATGCAAAAAGTTTTGCCTAAACAAATACTTGTTTGATTTCTTGATGCCTTTTCTTGGTGAACTATGAAACAAATACCTTCTTTGAGGTGAAATTTCACAAGGCTGGGAAACCCCCGTTAAAATACAGCAGGTGGTAAAAGAGGTATTCTACATCATCTGAAGTCTCACTAATTCAAGCTTATTATCTTGGCTCCCTCTAGACGCAGATCCTACAAAGACTTACCCTATGCAATTGCCTTTCACTCTCCATTGACTGACTACAGAGGGGCCCTACATGACAAGTTTACCCTAAATGCCTAACTTAGAGTGAAACTATGTAAGATGAGCTCCAGTTTTGGTGTGGGCATAAAAATAAAAAATATTTTGCATTTGTCATTGTTAAAAAAAATCTTTGATTTTTGAAGGTCAATGGACGCACATCATTGCCTTTGAGTTTAAGGTCAAAATATCATCATTTTGTTATTTACACTGATGTTCTAAGGCCTGGATCCTTTACACAGGAACAAACAGTGCTGAATTATCATTGGTGTATATTAAGATTACTGTGTAACTTAGGGTTTGAGAGGTTCTTTTTAAGTATTTTTTTAAGTGAGAGTCTTTCGAACTGACATTAGCCCAAAGTTTGCCGCAGCTCAACTGAGGTGGGATTATTATCAGAGTCTCCAGCATGCTTCACACTTCATTTGTTCAAAGACCAAGGGGAAAGCCCCTTAAGATGAAACAAGTTGAAAAGGAAACTATAAGAGTCAGGTTGAAAGGTAGATTTTTTGGCTGCTTTGGCTCAGTGAGCCTCCAAATAGACACAGATGTTTGTACTTACCAAGAGGGGCTCCCTCTAGCAAAAATAGCTAAAAACAACACTTAGCGCTGTCAGACACTTGTCACCCTTCCATTACCTTAAAGTATACGTCTGAATATGCTCTGTAACTATCTCAATGTGTTCTTAAACTCTTAGCCCTTTCATACTGCATACCTTTTTCCTTTTTCTGTTTGGTCTTTGGTTTTTATTAGGATATGTCAGTGTAGTCAAGTGTGCACCTGAATAACCTGTGAAATTTAACAGCAAAAATAATGGAGAACTATATCTTGTTGCTTCTGGACACATATGCCCTTTAAAATAGAGCTAAGCCTGCCATGTGCAAAAATTAGGCTCTTTCTATCAGAAAGCTCTTTGACACAGGCAACCTTTGCACTGTAAAGATGCTAACTAATAATAACACTTGCCATACATTTCTTTGAATGTATTCAGGAGAAATATTGCTACAAAAGAAATCAGTTTTATTTGTTTATTTAAATATCGTCTGACAGAATAATAACGAAACATACTTAACTAAAATAAGAGCAGGATTTCCATGACTGTCAGTGCTACAGAAGCATGAGTACACACTAAAGACTTGTCCATGTCAGTCAAAATGAAACTGAAGGTATTTTCAATAAGCCACATTGGCTCCAGGCTGATAACCTCCTACTCCATGGGAAATCCTAGCCAAAAGTTACAGTGATAGTCTGCTGAGCATTCCTGTATTTCAAAAGCCTATGTGACATGGAGGTCTGTATGGCAAAAGAATACAGATATCTCAAAGAACTCTCTCAAAAGGTACTGTTGACAACATGCCCAAAGGAATGTACTTGTGGGTGTCCAACAACTCCATAAATTCAATTTGGAAGATATCTGTGGGATCAGTTGTATTTTTTCACTTCTTATTTATAATTAATGTTATCTTATTGGTGAGAAATATACCAGTTTATAAACAAGAATGGTTTAGGACTTATTTTATCTTTCAAATTTTTAAAATGCAGCTGACAAAACACTGATCTGACTAACTTTGAATTCATTTGAATGAGCTTTAGGCTTCAGTAGTATTCATCTGATTTTAGTCAGTCTCAGTGCTGACCAAATAAAAATAAATGTGGCACAGACCATGAAGGAAACTATTCACTTACCAGCAAAAGGCAGCTACATTCAGGACAGCTGTTTATAGTGGGAAAGGCAAATTAAAATGTCAGTAAAAAAAATGCAGTTACAGTCACTACAGTCAGGAAATTTATTAATTGCAAAGTATCATCAATGGCACATGGAAAGGTGCACTCTGTAAAGGTAAAGGAGGCAAAGAAAGATTCTCTTTAACTTCCATTCTCTTTTCTACAAATGGGTGTTACTTGATTTTCTTTACCTGTGGCTTGGTGGACAACACAGCTGTTCTCCCTTATTCTCACTCACACACCTTCCTTTCAACTCCCATCTGGAAAGGCAGAATCTTCTTTCCTTTGAAGTAGCTGGAAATAAGAATAATAACACCTTGCTGCTACTCGACCCTGTTTTCCAGCAGATCTCAAGCCAATCAGGCCAAATCCCCACCTTCCTACCATTTTACGGATGGGGATACTAAAGCACAGAGAAAAGCAAGTTATGTCTGAGGACATGGAGTGAACCCACAGGACAGGCAGGAGGAACCCAGAATATCCTGGGTCCTAGTCCTGGGCTGGAGCCATTTCATTGAATATCCTTAGCTGCAAAAATAAAATATATTCCATATAACGTAACCCTTTTCGGAGCTGTGACCTGAAGTGATGTCCTACACCTACAGCAGTGGCCTAGTGCTTCCACAAGCACCACATGCACATATATTGTTGTTCGTCTGAAAATGGGCTTGTTACTTTGCTGCACTACTCCCGATGGCGGTTGTTTCAAAAAGCTCTCCCAACCCTCACTTGAGGACTTCCTTCGGAGTTCAGACTCCATTTTCTCACTTATGGCAGGTGTTCATTTGCAGTGCTGCCAGCCAGCATTATCCCATAGCTACAATAGCTTTATCCCTTTTTAATGTTCACTGCACTGGGATATTTATTGACAGAAACCACACTTCCTCTCAGACCACATTCTGGTAAATTAATCAAGTCAGACTCTTCTAGTATCCCTTCATACAATATGCTCTCCATTTTCCCAATCACCTTACAAGCTCTTGCCAATCAGGCATTATACTTAAATGTAATCTATTTGACCTAGGTCACCAAATTACACACTGCCTGTCAGTGGCGTACAGGTATATTCCTCTCTCTGCAGGACACAGTTCAGCTAATCCACCACGGGATTCCAGGATTTTTACCTTTTCTGTCATGTTGAAAGTCTGCACACCATGTTATGTACGTTTAACTTTTCTGCTTCTCTGCCACTGCAACAGAAAGCCTTTAGTAGCCAGCACATAGTGATGCGGGATTCTTGTAAAGAATACGTCGATATATCATGTCACATTTTGTTCTGTGAAACTAAATGAGTTTTTAATACCCCATCCCTGAACGCCATCAATAAAATATTCTGAATGCTCCAACTCTCCAACTGCGCTTAGGATATCACTAGCAAATCAGAGTAGGACACACACACAAACACACACACATACGCACACACTAACACATCCTTTTTCATGTGAATAAACAGCATTGCTTGCAAGATCAGTCCTGGATGAAATCCATTTCCTCCAGCCCAAGATGTCTCAGTATTTCTTTGATCTAATACAGAAAATACTGTTTCCACTAACAGGTCATTGCTATGTGCATGTTGGCATGTGAGAGAGAAAAGGAAATGTGGTAGAATTTGAACTAGTGGTTTTCACATATTGAAAGTCATTTGTAACTAATGGACAAATATTCACACTAAAAATATGATAGAAAAGACTGAACTGAAAGTAGCTGTGCTGTTTCAATGAGGTCAAGGTAATAAAGCAATATGATTTCAATATAGGTTGACTGCAGCAGTGCATGGAAGTGTTATCATTATCAAAATATATTAGTAGTTTATACATAATACAGAACTGAGGAAATGAAAAGTGAGAAGGTAAGAAATAAGCCAGCATTTCAGAAAAGCTGTTTTTGTTTTGCTTTGTTTTATTTTCTCCAGAGAACTGCATCATAAGCAGACTAAGATCTTTAATGGTAGGAAAATACTTGAGATCCCAGAACAGTGGGGAGCTTTCATACATGCTAGCAGCATGTCACCAGTATGACTTGCTGTCTTCTTCTACAATGGAGTCATTCTGACATACATGGGGGGAAAAAAAAAAAAGGAGGTATTTTCAAACCGCAATGTCCTTATGCCCACAAAATAAATTTTAGAATAACTTGAAATGAACTGTAGGATAAGGATTCATTTTTCTATACCATTGAAAAGTTAGGAGACTAGTCTGAGCTAATTATGTAGACATCATAGAGAGAGAGATCGATCAATCACATATGGAAAGACTGATATCTAAGACAGGTAACGACAATTTTTCTCTCAAAATGCCCATCATTCTTTCCTGATTACTGTGCTACATGAGACACACACATTTTATACAATTAAAATTTTTATACAAGTAAAATAAGTCTGGGCATATGTGATGGACCAGCAAGGTTGGATTATATACATCTGAAAAGCTGGAAAAGTATTCTATATAAAATTGCTTAATTACTAAGCAATTTTAGTACCAACAAAGATACCAAATGGTACCTTTGCAAGGTAACAAAAAATACACCAAAAGCTTCAGGAGTTATTATGATTGCTAGCAACCTTGTTGGTAGTTTGGCTGGTTTCTGTACCATGTAAATTATTAAAAGCTACAGTAAGAAGAAAATGAGTAGGTGTAAGAGAAATCAAGGAAAAGTTAACACAGCTTTCATTTGTAAAGAGAATTATCAATTAGTAGCTGCTTAAAAAAATGAGAAACCAAAAATGACAATAATTGCTGCTTTTCACAAGTATGATCACCAGCACTTTTCAATATATTCATAAACGTTGCCGGAACTAGATAAAAAAGGCACTGATAACATTAGCTGAAATAAAATTACTCAGAATAAACTAATCTTAAATTAACCATGAAGTATTTCAAAAGATGATAAATGTTTGCATTTTATTCCATGTTGGTAACTGCAATGAGATGCACATGAGTAACATTGCACTTGTATGGAGATTGGCTATTCATATGTATTTCTATGCATATGTATGCATCTTTGCACAAGGTATTAGGTATAGACAGGTAAGCAATAAATTATGTAATGTTATTCAAGAAGCATAGTTGAATTCTTTCAAAATTCTTTCAATTCTTTGAACACATGTCTTCAAAGCCCAGGAACAGAGAGAGGACAATGGGCTAAGGAACAGAAGAGACAAAGAATTTAAAAATTTGTTAGAAGATAAGTAAAGGACAAAACTCCAAATAGCATTATATTACCGAATAAGTACACATTGTTCCTATATTCTAGCTACAGCTTATCTTTCACTTGATCCCATTTCAGAAGGTTATACTGGAACTAAATTAAAAAGATGAGCAAACTTCTAGGACAGTTTTTTTACAAGGAGAGTGGGTAGACCAGGTTCTTTACTTAGGTGATAATATATTGCAAAGGAAATGTGTCTGAGGTGGATGAAATGGTATGAAGATGATGAATAGTTAATGATTTATTCACAGTTCTTTACAGTACAACAGCAGGTGGACAGATAATGAGACTATCAGGCAACAGTCTGAAACTACAGAAGTATCTTATCAAACATCTAAAATTGATGCTCATTCCTCATTGATCCTCAGAGGAGGTTGTGGAAGCCACTGCATCAGTTTGCTCACAGATGCAGCGAAGGTCTCAGAATACAGGACCACAGGCACTTCTGACCTAGAAACACCTTCCTCAAGTCAGAAAATTACTCATCAAGAAGTTTCCAAAGCTCAAGTATGTGTGGGAAGAAGGATCATTGTGCCCTTGCCCTGTTTCTTTTTACCTTCTCCAAAGTTCGCTTCACAGCTGCCTGAGCCAAGCCAAGTTTTAGATGCAATAAAGAAAACTCACTTGGACATGCACGTTAGTCATACTTTAGTTTACTGTCATAGAAATTGTTGAAATATCTCCAATGTGTTTTCAC
The DNA here is from genome assembly GCA_013389825.1 of Crypturellus undulatus. Taxonomy (NCBI): domain Eukaryota; kingdom Metazoa; phylum Chordata; class Aves; order Tinamiformes; family Tinamidae; genus Crypturellus; species Crypturellus undulatus. Next base: position 393,867 of record VWPW01012042.1, on the reverse strand, counting down.
AACTCAACATTCTCTGTTAGAGAGGAAAATTAAAAAACAAGATGTAGAGCTCCTCTGTTTCTGTTTTGTGATTGAGCCCTTTTCCCCTGAAAATAATGATTGTTGACATTCACAGGTTTGTTACTGGTACCTCCCAATTATTCACAAAAATAATCTATTCCTTCTGCTTACAATTACAGTCTGCCCTTTTTTCCTATTTACATATATTAACAAATAATAAAATAAAGCTAGGCCTATTCCATAAAAGTCTCATCCTCAACTGGAATAAATTAGTGTAATTTTATTGGCTTGAGTGGAGCCATGCCAATTTACAGCAGCTGAATATCTACTCCAGCACTGAGATTCACGTTATCAAGAATGTGAAATGCTATAATAGCAATACAGAAGAGGCTATTTAAATTTATTTTTTCTATTCATTTGCTCCCACATTCATTACGCATAGCAGGTAATATTTCTGGAATGCTCATTAAGTGCAAAATGTAAACCAGGGTCCAAATTCACCAAAGCATTTGGACATTCTCAGTCAGAGCTAAGCTCCTAAGTGTTTTATGAATCTGACTCTTGTGACACAGGATTGCATAAATAGCGTATTTAGTCAATGTCGCTCATTATGAGTGTGTTTCAACACAGCAATGCACCTGCCCTGTCTTGCGAACTCACAATTTATAAAGACCATGCAGGGACTGTACATGAAAATTCCACCCTCAGAGTAGGCTAGCCCAGAAGGCCCTCTTGCCACTCCCATTGCATAGTGGATAATTTCTTCTGCTGTAAAAATGATTCTTGAGAAGGATTGTGAAGGAGGAAACAACCTTATGATTCTGTTTTTATCAGCCAGTCCATCCACAAAATCAAGGTCTCACAAAGTCTAAAGGACTATGTTCAGATTGTCTATTATACACGTGTTATTTATTCATTGTAACTTCTTCTATCCAGTGACTATAAAGTCTAGCAGGGATTTGACACCGTGATTTGCTCCTCTCTCTTTTAAACTGAAATATCTTCACAGTTGCAATACCTAGCTTAAGTCTAGTTTAATCCAGTTGCCTAAAAATAAGCTAAAAACAACTGTAAATAGAGGAAATACATGCAGTCAGATCTAGCACTATTAGCAGAAAGCACAGGACACAATGTGGCGATATCAGAACACATTGATGCAAAACACAGAGGGTGTTTAATTGTAAAAGTCTTATGATGAAAGTATAAGGAATCACTTGAGGGGATGAAGAGTTCAGCAAAAGCGCATTGTGCGAGGACTGAGATGAGAAAGACTTTAACAAGAACTTGGGATATGAGGTACCTAAAGGTACGCACTAGCTTCAAAGGTGGGGTACTCTAAAGAAAACTGGAACAAGCTTTAAAGCTAGTGCTTACCTGTGGTACCAAGGACACGTCAGGGCCCAAAATATAGCAGGAGGATCTTGTTATTTAAAATAAACACTGGATAAGGCCTCAGTTGAATCGTTTGCTTCCAAGCTCCACTTCCGGTTTTCCATGTGCTTTTGGACATACCATAAAATCTCTTTAAAGATTCCCAGTTATGAAGTACTAATCATGTTTCATTTTTTATGCTTGTCTTGTTTTAGATACCCAAGAGTAAATTCCATGGGTAGCGAATAGCCTTTATATGCGTATATACATAGATGTGGAAGCTCTCAGCTGAATCTCTAGGAACTACTGTACAACAAGTTTCAGTTTATCAATAAACATGATCCTCAAGTTGCAGGCCTGCGTGACAGGAAAATGACAATACTGCAAGGGAAAAAAAAAAAAAAAGGAGGATAGGAGATAAGAAAAATAGAAGTTCCTTAATCCAGATAGATAGAATGTTATTTTCTCTTTAGCTACATGCACTTTTGACTTTGGCCAGGTCTTCAAAGGTGTTTATATTACTTTTGAAAATCTGAGTCATAGCCAAACGTAGTCTATTCACATTAGAATTTTGAGGAGCACTGTTAACACTATTGTTACTATTACTGTACTTGTAACTGGCACCAACAATTACTAACATAATAAAAAAATGAAAGAAGGGACAGTGTTTTTCCATTCTCTGTGTATTTATCTTGTATGTTTGGCAACATTTGGAGCCAGACCAAAACCAATTTAAGTCAATACTCAGTTTCATTTGTTCCCTTTATAGACCGTTTCCCCTCTTGGTTTGCGTGGGTATTTCCAACAGCAACAGAGAAGGAAAAAAAAAACAGTGCAAAGCAAAATGTGGTTATATAACAGCAAATGAAGGCAGGAGGTTTCAAGGAGAAAATGTGACTTCTGAAAATAATATTAAGAACTTATCCTTACACAGACTGCTACATGCACTACTGTAATTATACAAGTACAAATCCCACACACATACCAGTGCACAGAGTAAATACAATGACATCAGTGCTTTTATCAGTACAGTTTATTTTCTTCCAAAAAGAGGAAAAAACTATGCTGGGCCTGTATGATACTATTGTTCTCAACTTCACTTAAATATTTGCATACCTAGCATATATTGTTGGGCTGGTACAAAAGTTGGATATAGTGCAACACTATATCATTTTTTTTATTTTAAGCCTCCTTCTCTTCTGAGCTCCTCCTTTAAATTATCATAATGCTGGGAAGTGGCTATCTCATATACTGGAGAGACTTTTCCTTCTAGTGGTAGGCTCTTTTTTAAGAATATGACTCAAAAGTGTGTTCTTCCGTTCTTTGTGGCAGCTGTTGAAGGTGACAACTACCAAGTTCTAGCAACATGACCAGCATTATAGTAGTAAAAGAAAATGGCTGAATTTGAATAAAATATGTCAAGTTACGACCATTTTGTTCTATATACATTAAAATGTGATTAATTTGTTTATTGTTCTAGCTACTTTTATTTCCGTTTTGGAGGTATACAGCTTCCTAATAGCCTGTTGGTTACTATGGGAACAAGGGCTTTCCCCTCCCCCAAGTTTTACCCTTAGCAGCTTTCAATGTGAGGCAGCATCGTGCCACTCTCTGAACTAGTTTAGATGACATCATATAGGATTTTTTTTCCAAAACATGTATAGCCACCTAGAGAGAATGAAAAGGCTAGTATTTGCTTTTTTTTGACAGAGATAGTGTTAGATAACACAACTAACACTGCAATAGATAATTTTTCCACTCAGGTTTATTGCCTTATTTACTCTTTCCTTCTTTCCTTTCTTTTAAGCATTGAGAATACTAAATATATCACAAGTTCTGATGTCTCTTAAAAATAAAGAATTGAAAAGTAATCAACAAAGTGATTAGAAATGTTAAGTTTGTGTGAATTCAAGTCATTTAACTTACTTCGTAGCAGCCGATATCAGGAATAAGAATTAGAAGGTAAAACTAAAATTGGACTTTTGAAACTGGAAACATTCAAAACAAAAGATGCTTGATTACAGACTGCACAGAACATAGACTTTTTTTAGCACAAGCAAGAAATAAAATAGAGAGTTTGAGAACATTATTTTAATGAACGTTTTCTTTCTTTTCAAGAGACTTATTGACTGGTAGCTATACAGTGTATGACTGTCAGGATGGTTACAATAACACAATGAACACTCTTACCCTTACTTCCTTCAGTTGTGGTAAACACTCAGCTCACAGCTTAGCAAAGAAGAAAGAATATAATAACTGCTGTGTAGTGGTCCAACTGCCTCCATCTCCCAACGGATGAAAGAAATACACACACCAAATATGTCAAGGAAGGGCTGTGCCACCGCTTGCTGGGATAGTGTACCTGGGGGAGAACATTTATCCTTGTTTGGATTTGATGGTAAAAGGATGTGATAACAGTGGATATTTTCTTCCTCATGACTTTTATTTTAGAGAATGTCAGTACTGAAGGATGAATGAAATATGCTGGTTCTTCTGAGCATTGCCATCATGCACAGTTGTGCGTTATATACTGTATCTTCCAGCCATGGTAATTTTGCTCAAGGGTTTAGGGATCTGTTTCTGTCTATTTCTTGTCTCTCTACAGGGACACTCACCCCAGTTTCCCAGTTCAGAGTAAATATCTTGCAGTTTGGAAAGCAGTTATTTTCCACATGCATTTTAAGCATTATTTTTTCCCTTTATCTTCCATTCTAATTTTGCTTTGAATACTCTTCCACAAGGAAGTTGGATCATCTCAGATGAAGTTTGTATTTTTTTCTGAAGGTGATGATTGTCATCCTGAGGCCTTGTCAGTGCTCCTAATTTTGGCAAATATATAGAAAAACTATTTATTTCCTTCACATCTACCCTAGGAGCCTCACAGGATTTGCCTTTCTGGCTAGTTTATCAGTGACTGAGTTGTGGAAAGCAGTCATGCCTGTCCAGGAGAAAAAGGCTTTTATTTCTGACACTCAGAGTCCATGCCATGAGGACCATGTGTCCTCATGTGTCACCAAAGGGTCAAATTCACAGACTATGTCGAGTTAATTCAGAGTTCCACTAGCAAACAGATCCTAAGTTTTCTAGGCTTTTTAGCTGCTGTTTACTAATTTCTGGAGAAGAAGTGGGAGAGTAAAAATACCCAAGGCTAGACTGTCCATTGCCTTCTCATGTGAGCTGCCAGGTAAGAAGCAGTAAGGCATATAACCAAGCACTGCCTCAAAGGCAAGCTCGCTAATCTCTCATAATGGGGTTCTGTCACTGTATTCTTTGGGAGCAGGTGTTGGGCTGCCCTGGCCACCGGATCACATGTAGCTGTGTCTTCCTGAAAGTCAGAGGAAGCGCCTGGATGCCCTTACAGTCAATGGGTGCTCAGGCAATTTTTATGGCCCAGTCACTTCCATTTATCCCACCTGCTTTTCCATAATGCCAAATAACCAGCAACACTGATACGAGATGGCTCAGGTCCTTCCTACAAGACTCTGTTGTCACCTGTCACAGAATTTACAAACAATCTAAATGCAAAGTTCATCGTGCCTATCAGAGACAGATTTAAGATGTTTCTTGCTTTTCAAGGTCCTTCCAGTCCAGGGAATCTCAAGCACAAGGCAGGCATAACCCAGTAAATCCTACTGCTTTTCCATTGCTCTCAGTGAAACCAGAGGCTGACTGCAACCTCATGCCTCAGCTTCCAAAAACTTTCCTCCAAGGTGGCAATGAAGAAGTCAACAGCAGTTGGAGCTCCGTGCTTTTTTGTCTGCTAATCGTACAGTCTCAAAAAGCACTCATGCATTTGAAGGTTGCATTAAGCAGAGGCAACCCTGTGGGTAACTCTGCCTGCAGCTGAGTCTGTCTGTCACCAGCATAAACACATGGCAGCAAAGTAGGCCTAGAGAACATACGCCATGATGATGCTTGGAAGAAGCACAAAGAAGAATATTCCTTCTATGAAGAAGAAAATACCTGTTTCATTGTTCAGTTGCACATGACAGACCATAGAGTAACTTCCCTCTACAATGTCTTAAATGGAGAGGGGTCCCTTTCTCAGTTTAACAGTCACAGGAAAAAAACCACTGCCAATGTCCTTATTACCTTATGAAAAATTGCTCTGATGAGTGACAAGAATAAACTAAAAGTCCTGACAATCTCTTTTTTTTCAGTCTCATGCGCAGCACAATCACATTTACTACTTGAAAGGCAGCCTTTTGGAAGTATATTATATTAAAAAGTTTTACATCAAATAAAAATACTGTTTTGGCTATTATAAAAGTTGTGTCCTTCATTTTTAATAGCTGAAAAACAACCAAAAGTCAATCTTCATGTCTTCCTAAGCAGTCAAGTTCAAATTGAATCCTAGACTGATTTATAGGTATGATACCAAAAAAGCTGGAAGTCTATTGCAGGGACATATTTATTTGTATCATTTACAATGTCATCAGCGGAACCTATATTTTTTTTCTTCCAGTGATTATCCTGCTTGCTTATCCTACCCATAGTAGAAACAATAAAAAGAGAGTGGCAAGAGGTAAAGCGAGAAAACTTCAGTGAGGAAGCGTATTGATTCACAAAACACTTATCTCTGATTTTGAAACAGAACACTAAGGAAAAAAATCTGAAAGCTTATGAAACAAGAAAAGAGTGTGTCACCACACACTTTCATCATCCTCTTAAGGCAATAAAATGGTGTTACTGGGAGAAATTTCCTTTGCCCAGCATATGCACATAAGATTCCTTCAACTGCTATATCTAAAGTTTTGTGTTTTTTTTAATATAGAGTTGAAAGATATGGTCACATATTGATCCAGCATTTTGAAATACCATTGTATTTTGAGCATTACCCACAAGTAACTTTTAAAATGGGAAACAATGTGGAACAAAGAAACAAAAACAATTTGCTGATTCAAAAGCAAATGTCTTGTTGGACTGAGAATACACACAGATATATAAATGTGTATATACATTTTTTACTTAAGCTTAAAAACAGAAAATTTCTGTGTAAATCCAGAAAATACTTTCTCCCCCAAATGTTCAGTTCATCAGAGATTTTCACTTATCCATTTGCAACATAATATATTAATTAGACCTGTATAATTAATTAGATATGTCTGTTTTGTTAATTTCTACACTGTAAATAACTGCTTGCTACATTTGTGTATGACTGTTTTTTATCAGTGAATGCCACAATGCTGTATGAATGCAGGTAGAATTTTCTGTTGTCCGTATGCTGCAAATAAATGCTTATTATTCTCATATTGCTACTATATACAAACTCGCTGGAAAAGAGAAAATATATACCACTGCATCTATCAGATAGGCTGCAAAGAAGCCTAGTGACAGGATAGAACATTGCTTTAATATTTGTTTTGTTTATTGCAGCACCCAACAGCAGAGATATGTACAAGAAGTAATATGAAGACATATAAAGCACCATGAAGAGTCTATGAAAATCTTTCCTCACCTAGCAGCCCAAATGGCTGACTTAGCAAGATTTTTCATATTTTAATCTTCTAGGCTAGTGATCTGATTCATTTATTTATAGTTCTGGCAAGTTACATCAAGACAGGGCAGGGCTCTCTCTTGTAGAAGGGACACTGTGGCAATGTTGTTTTAATATATATTTGTATATTTACACAAGTTTAATTTTGAAAAAAATGTTTTCTAGATTTTTTCAGATGCGTTTTCCCATCTTTCTCTGGGCTTTGAAAGGCCGTAACTCCTTTTCGTGTGCTATCCAAGAGACAGCACAAACCTTTTAGGCACTAAACATGCAGCACAAGAACCTGAAATCTAAATAAAACATGAGTTTACAATGCAAGAATATCCTCTGCATTTCAGGTCAGGTAAGAGGAAAGCAGTCTTTGGAGGCCTACAGCTATTGTTTATATCAGTGTCTCCCACACTGGTATCTCTGCAACCACACACAAGAGCCGCATGATGCCACATTGAGCAGAGAGCTAGACAGGCCATCAGCATGAGTGGGCACTGTGGCCCATGATGGTTGGTCTAATTTTACTGTGGCCAGACGATCTCTATGAAGGAAAAAAAACAAAAAAAAGCTTGAAAAAAAGTTTGCATACTCTTGCTCTGGGACATCTGCTTGTGTGCTGTGCTATGTACATTGATAATTCTTAGAAATAATAACTAGAGATTTTCATAAGGTTGAATGTAGCCTGTAGATAGTATAGCAGAAGGCACAAGCATCCACTCCGGGCATCCCTAGGCAAGGCTGATGTCAAATTGATGTCCAACAGAAAGTTGTACCGTTTAAGTCAGTACAGGTTTTGCACTTGGCTGCAGTGAGAGGAGGACTGGACCTGTTTGTGTAGCTGAAATGATGGGTAAGTAGGAAGAGTGAGAAGCAACCCCTATCCGAGGCAGCTGGGGATCTGGTTTTCCTTTCTAATGCAGCAGGCTGACCAAGCAATTTGTTTGTGACTGTGAGACCTGGACACCATTTGCTATGGCCTGATGTTGTTCCTCATATTTTTTGCCTCTGTGGTAGATATCATTCTGCTCGTCTCCTTACCATTTTCTCCTATACTTCAGGGATGAAAAAAAAAAAAAATTCTGATACCAGTATCAGAAAATACTGTCATTTCTTATTTCATCTCATTCCTTAACAAAGATAGCTTTCTATCCATTTAAAAGCAGATTACAGCATTATTTTACTCTAAATTTTCTAGATTTTTCCACAAGTACTTATTATCAAGATCCATTTAATCTTCCCCCCTCCTTTCTTTCCAGACTACTTTTGCATTCATAACTTAATCCCAGGAACTCCAACCCTAATTATCTGTGCAAAACTAATCAGAAAGAATAGCTACAGACATTAGCTTTAAGTACCGATACCTAAAGTGATGAAAGGGGATTTTAGTTTTAGATCAAAATAATTATTTTCTGAATGCTAAAGAATGGTAAACAAACTTAAGAAGAAATAACTGGCTTTTTTTAACATAGTAATATTTGGTTTTACTGAGAAAGAACAACTGAATCAATAAGCACCAAAGCTGCAAATTGGTTTATTAGATCAATCTTACGATCTCAGTAACTTCTAAGCAATTAAATAACTGCTTGACATTAAAAAAAAAAAAAAATGTGGAAAAGCTACTGAACAATGAAATAGCACCACTATTTTATAAAATCTTCTAGTTCTGCCATTTCAAAGCAATTTAAATCATTTGAGATATTACCACATTTGTGTGAAACTCTTTGGGCTACTCTATAATGTGCTCTGCCTGGTTATCTTCCATAAGAAAAGTTACTTATGAAGTCACCTGAATCAGACAGGCTTTTATACAGGGTTTATTAGTTTAGTATCATGTCTAGTCCCCACTATGATCTAATGAGGAACCACATTGATAGTTCTGTTCTGTGTGTCTGTATAAAGTGTATTTTTCATTGCATATGTTATAAAGGCCTAAATGTTTAAAACTTTTCTTACTTTGTTGCAGGGAACATTTCATTTATAAATAATAAGTTTAAGGACATGTTTATAGTCAAGTAAAATATCAAGCCATTCACTGGGTGTTGCTTTCCCCTTGGTAAATGGTGTGTTTAGAGTCTTGCCAAGTAATAACTCCAGTCACTAGACCTAAGGGACATAAGCATTTCCCAAACATCTTTAGAAATCAATTACATTTTGTGAGAAGTATTAAAAGCTGAGATCTTCATTAACTATCAAGTCTATGAATTTTAATAAACTCTCAAGAGGACATTTGAGTATGAGCAGAAGCAAGGGCAGAAAATGTATATGAGAGAGTCACTTGTTCCCAGCTCAGTATCCTTATCGGGAAAAGCAATTTTGCAGACAGGCTTTGCCAGACCAACACTTCCCATCTGACAGACACGGAAATAGCCAGATAGTTATTCAATGTTATTCAATAGAAAAACTATCTTAAGCTATCTTGAGAGGGGTTTTTCTTGAACCATCCCTAATATACTGTACCTAATCACATAAATAGGCTATAATGAATTATTCTGAGCTTACCATAAGCTCTGCCTATCGCCAAGAACGATTATGGAGTGTCTGGCAAACCACTGCATACAAGTCTCGGGAGAATGTCCAACAAACTTGCTGGTGCCCGGAAGCTCAATTTGAAATCAGCACTAATGCACTAAACTGAGACAACTGGAAGCCTTTATGGTAATGCTCACAGCGAAAGAGAATTCTCTGTATCCCAGGGTAGGATATCCAGTCTGCCCAGAAAAGACAGGTATCTTCATTGCAAGTATCTCCACCATGGCATTCAGCTGGTTCAGATGACTTTCCCTGAACCTTTCCTCTGTGTGTTACTTACAGATATTGACAATATGACCTGCAGGTTAAGCAGTGACCACCACTTACCCTTATATTTTTACAAGGCACTAAACAGGTCAGAAGAAATAAGCTCTTCTTCCCCTACAGAGATGGAGATCTGAATAAGGAGCGAGGAGTAATGGGGAACCCTGATCTGCATTTGTGCCTGACCATTAACTACCTTTTGAATATTCATACTATCTGGTTATGAAAGTCTGTTGTCTAATGCAATATGAAAGCAAGCTGGCAGAAAGCTTGCTTTTACCTGAAGGAAAAGACGCAGCTGAACAGGAGTGGGCAAGACATTAGCCACAGTAGGGGAGTATGCTTGACAAACCAAACCAAACCAAACCAAAAAACCCATCCACTTTTCAGTGAATTATCCAAACAGTTCCTTGGAGGCTAACACAGATTTGTGAACTAGACACACTAAAAATTCTCCCTTAAATTTTAGAGGAGGTTCAATTAAGTGTTTGCAAGAAAAAGACATCAAAAAAAAAATACTGGTCCTGCAATTTGAGCTTTCTACATAAATGAAATGAAGGGAGCATTTTACAAACGTTAATACTGGTCTTCTGAGAGTAGCTTTCCATGGAAGACACGGTATTCACAACCAGCACACAGATGGGGCTCAGTCAAAAAATACCCGACCTGACAGGTTGCTTTGTATGCTGAAAAGGAGAAATAGTGAGAAATAAGAATGCAGGTCCGTTTTTCCTACTGTCTAGCATGAGGTCATTTAAACAAGTTCTTTTTTTCCTTTACATGTTCTTCCATTCCTGGTGCTAGTGCTAAGAGCACATTTGAAGCCATGATTTCTGTGCATATGAAGTAAGTGATAGATACAGTGTAAAAATAATTAGAACTTACAAATTTTCTATAAAAGATTGATTAAAACTAGAAATTATTCTTAACTGTTTGCAGTTACTCCTGTATCAGTCTAGAATGACCAAAATTGCTTCACATAGAAAATAGAAATCTGAAATAGATAAATTCCTCAGATAAATGTAAAGAATTTCAGTCTTAGGATGAGGAAGCTGTGTTTGTGATTGCCAGAATAACTAGGCATTTTATACCATCTGCCTCTAAAGAGAAAGTTTTTTCTAATTTCTCAACAGTACTGATTAATGCTTAATTCGTTCAACCAATTAAAATTAGTTTTTTTTCTGAACAGACATTTTGGATTGCATTTTATCCTATTTTGTCAATATTAATACTAGAAATACCTAATAATTCCTGTTGTTTTAAGTATGTGAAAAATAACTATTGCATTAGGGTTTGCAACTTGTGAACAGTTGGAGATGGACAGTAAGGAGGCTGATTAATATTAATGACCTAAAAGCTTCTAATGAAGTTTGAGATCTCCCACTAAGAAGAAGAGCAGAAATTAGCATACCTTCAAATCAAAAAAGCAGCATGATAAGTCCTGTCCCTGACATGTCCCTAACTGTCTCAAAATCATTCCAATAAATGTAAAATTGAGTGATAGGAAAAAAAAATAAACAATTTCTATCAATATTTTAAGTAGCACTTTTCAGTGTTTGCATTGACAGCACATCACGCATCCTGTCATGGACCAATACTTGACACCCTACAAACTCTAAATGAAAGAACAAATTCTTCCTCAACAGGAATGACAGTGGTTAGATGAAGACAGATAGATGAACATCAAGTAATAATGATGCCATAATGAACAGTGCAGTTTTAAAGGATCTCAGTAGGCCTCTGTTTTTACAGGTGCCCAAAGGAAAGAATTTCAACAAAGGCTCTGAAATTTCCATGAATACTCTTAGGTACAAGGGATAAGTTAGAGTAAATTTGCCAGAAGGATGACCAAACCTAACAAAGCACCAGGAGTTACATTTTGTTAACAAGGCAATTGGAATTGGAGGAAATGGGCCAATGGAAAGTAGTGTCGTTGTGGCAGGAGAAAGGAGAAAGAATAAGATCCTTAAAAAAAAAAAAAAAAAAAAAAAAAGAAAGAAAAGAAAGGAAGAGAGAGAGAAAGAGAGAATGAAAACAGGAGGAAGGGGATTCTGAGCATCAGGCCACCACACTTTGTATCAAGATGGGGTATGTGAAAGAAGGGAAGTACTTCAATACTTCATACATATGCATTGGAGGAGGCTGAGCCCATTTTGATAGGAGGGTAGTTCTCTTGGTGGTGGCCAGTGACAGGACAAGGGGCAAAGGGTATAAGTTAAAACACAGGAAGTTCCATCTCCATGTAAGGAAGAGCGGTCACTTCTTTCCTGTGAGGGTGACAGAGTCCTGGCACAGGCTGCCCAGAGAGGCTGTGGAGTCTCCTTCTCTGGAGATCTTCCAAACCCACCTGGATGCCACCCTGTGCCCCGTGCTCTGGGTGTCCCTACTGGAGCAGAGGGGTAGGACTAGATGGTCTCTAGAGGCCGCTTCCAACCTCAACCATTCTGTGATTCTGTGAATACTGGATTAAAGGATCCAGGTATCTAATCACCAACATTAAAAAAGAACAAATCATTCAGAATTCTTAGTTGGATGTACCAAGGACATGAACAGTAGACATGGAGAGAATGTTTTGGAGGGTGGACAAAGGCAGGACAAATATTATCAAAAACAAGAACAGGCACAGAGTAAAAAAGATGTGGGTGGCTTGTTTGGTGTGAGAATGAGAGCATGGAGGAGCAGATAGATGTGATGGAAGACTCTCCAGGAGCATGATTTGTTAGCCTAGGAAGGGGAAGAAAGTGGAAACACCAAAAAAAGAAGAGTGAAACAGAAAGAAGGAACACATGAGACAAAATCAGGGAGCAGTAACTGCTCGAATTGGAGAAAATCACAAACAAACAAAAATTCCACTGCCCAGAACATTTTCTTCTCTGTGTTTCAGGGGAGGTGAAGGGGCGAGCACTGTTTTGACTTAGAACTCCCATGGTTTGTCTTCAGCTAACATTTTCATGTGTGCAGCACAGTGCTTGCCTCAGAGAGAGCAAAATTCACCTAAGGATGGAGATGGCTACTGTCTACATTGCACACGCAGTTGTACTTCTCTGTCAGCCAGTTTATAAATAGCAGAATCCAAGCTAAAATAATACTTTTTTTTCTTGGCAGAGATATTAGCACCAAATGACTTTTGCTATCTTTCATTCAAGGCAGTTGGCAAAAGAAAATTTCAGAAGTATCTATAAGAAAAATGAAAGTAGAGAAAAATAAACAGTCCAAATATGCTGCTATTCCATCCAGTTCCCCCAGGCAAAATAATAACAGTACTTCCCTCTGAAGAGCTATTATATTGACATTTATTTGTCAGCTGCTGATGGGAAGGGAAGGAGATAATGTTCAGGAAACAAGAGTATTAGAAGGGTCCCATTTTAAGGTTTGGGATTTGAATTTGCTATCAGTATCATCCAGTTTCACCAACCCATTTCTTTTTGCATACACAGGTTCAGTACTGAATTAGATTTACCTGTTCTTGTTTGCTCTGTACACTCATTACTAAGGGAAGCAACAGAGTGGGAAACGCAAGCAAAGGGTGATTTGAGGAATTCCAATTCCATACATCAGTGATTTCTTAGGAGGACCCTTGACTTAATTTGCACTTTTCTTTAAGCCATTTAAACCACATTTAACCAACTCTCTGACAGAAAATATGCTGTGCTCATTTCTCACTGTGTAAGCAAATGCATCTTTCTTAAGATCTGCAGGTTTTAAAAAATCCATTCTTCGGTTTGCTTTGCTCTGTGGAAAGTTGAAAGTCACTACTTAGCTCTTCCCATTCCTATTTTCTTTCTTGTTCCTTCCTTTTCTGACATCTTATAATCAAGTAATATATATGGTACCATTTATGTGAACCCCTCCTACCCATATCATATAGTTCATCAGAAGGGAGGAAGGCCAGGAAAGCTTTCGACTTTCACTTTGGCCCAGGGAAAAAAAAAAAAAAAAAGAGTGGGGGGATGGAAAAGGTTGGCCAGATGCATCAAGAACAAGCCTATCTACCACTTCCTGCATTTGCTTGAACATTTAAATTGCTAGAACTCTTGTAGCGTAAGTCCCTCTCTTTCAGATAGAAAAGAAGATTCAGAGTCCAGCAATGGAAAGTCTGAAAAAATAAAAAATGAAGATTAGAACAAACCCTCATCTGTCAGAGAACGGTGGCAGCCCTACCCCAAGGGATTTGTGGTGTAAGTCAAGGGAGTACATTGACTTCATTAGGGAAAGCTTTGATGACAGAGTGAAATACGACTCTTACTCAAGAAAATCCTCCAGGACAAGAGAGTGATGCAAAGCCTGCCTGACCTCCTATGAGAAACATTCCCACTTTTACCATCAGGAATAGATCTGTAATTGTGCAACACAGCAAATTGCAAAATGTAAAACCTCTCCCCCACCACTTTGCCAGAGGGCATCAAACAAGGCCAATAATTTGAAAGGCAAACAGAAGTTTCTTCCTTCTATGACTGAGGTAGTTAAAGATAGGCAAGTAATAGAATGGTTTACTGAACGAATAGAAAAATTGTAAAGGAAATTGACAGTCTTTATCATCCTGTTGACCAAAGCCTGTCAAAAAAAAAAAACCTCCCTCAATCATTTAAAACTATCATTCTTGTTGACCAGTTTTAAATAATTGAGGAAGTTTTTTTTTCCTTTCCCCCCCATACTTTATTTCTTTAATTTTCCTTTAAAAACAGTTAATAAAATGTGGTAAAATGCATCTAAAAAGGATATGTTAATGAGAAACTCAAGACATTTCATTTTGAAAATATGTAAGTGAAATATTTCACTGACCAAAAATCACCTGCCAAGATTTTTCATTAATTCATGAACAGCTTTGTAAAGACCAAAGGCTGCATTTTTCCCTGAAATAAAAATTGCCTAGTTGTTACAGCGAGCCTCAGCCCTCATGTGGAAAAAAAGAAAAAAAAAAGCGTTGATTTGTCTGGCATCACTGAAAGGCAGATATGAAAATGTTATGGAGGAAAGTCACCATTTCCCTTAATGATAGGAGGTTTTATCAGAATATCCTGGGTCTTGATGTTATCTGTTCTTTAACTTATTTGTAGTATCATCACATAAATTCTCATTCTGATTTTGACAATGCTGTCAGCAAATATTCCCGAGTTAAAAGTAGAAGCACCAAGCAATTTATTCATAACCTTAACCTACTTCTTTTTTTTTTTTCTTTTTTTTTTGGCAAAGCACTGGTGAATACATTTGATGTTCACAAATGTGCTTACTGCCAAGTGATTTTCAGTTAATCATTCATCATGCATAGCAGGTATTTATCAGCATTTTAATTCTGAGCATTTGTTGTATGTGGTTTTCTTTATTTGGATAAATCACTGTCTTCTGACTCCCTGTCTCATGGAGAATTTTCCAGTTTTGGTGCACACACTTGTGCGCAAAATTGGGCTGGCATTCCTGACATCATTAGTTCTTCATGTGAACAAACTCTACAGAAGGAAATATGCATGTAGTTATCACCTAAATTCACCAACACCAAATTAGGTACTCTGGTAAACAGAATGCTTATGGAAGATTTGACTGTATCCTTTCTCACAAATTTTAGTTAAGATTTTTGTGGACTTCTTATTCCTCCTTACTCTTTTTGTTCCTTTTTTTTTAACACACAGACTTTATAAATTTTCTTTTTTTTTTTTTTTACATTTCCAAAATAAATTACTAAAGAATTACCGCCAAATATGGTGTTTAAAAAGACTATATCTATGGTTTATTCAAGTATGGAAAGCCACCCTAAGTAACATTGAGTGTTTGTCCAGCCTGAAAATATTTGTACTTAAAGAGAAGTACGTCTACAGAGAAGAAACCACTGGATCTAAATGGCAGTAAGAAGTACTTGATGCCATGAAAGCACTTGCAAAACACATAACACATTTTCCACACCAAGAAAGTGTTGCATCTACGGAAAGTTCAAGTATGTTGCTCACAGGCTTGGAAATACTACCAGCAACTTATTCTGGAGTGACCCGTAGCACAGCTCTGAGCTAAGGCAATCGGACAAGCCACATGCCTGGAATTAGCTGCTCGCCTAAGCCCATTTAGCTTTCTGCTTGGGGTCAGGAGGTGTCCTGAAGCAATATGAGGTTTAAAGCATGAACATTAGTGAGAACATCACAGGATCCAAAATGCTCTTGCCTTGCTGGCAGTCCATGTAACTGCCAGAGGGAGGAAGGTTAGGCTCCTGTGAGCATGAGCAACATCCTCTCACGGAGCAGTAAATGCAGGGAAAAAAAAGGAAAGGTGACAAAAATGAGAAGTGATGGAACTTTTTTTGCTAGGTGACCTGAAAGCATTTAGTACTGTCCTAGCCTTTTTAGCCTCCTCTCCTGTTGCGTATCTCTATATTTCCGTTCCTTGATCCCTCTCCCCATTTATATGAATGATTTGCCCTGACATCAATATACCACTGAGTAAATCACTGAAGTAGTAATTATGAAAATATAAATCACCAGTTATCTGTTTCTGCATGTGTAGGCAGACAATACATTCCGTAATAAACCATGTGCTGAAATGGGGAGAGTTATCTGGTGCATAATCTTTGGGAAAATGCTTGCACCTAATAGGAGTCTGTGGAAGTGTGATCTCACCTCCAGTCTCTCTGAGGGAAAATGAGGGTGTGGAGGAGCTGGAAATCCAAAAATATCTCACAAAGGAATAAAGATAAAAACAAGCCAAAGAAAAAAAAATCAAAACAGAATCAGAATGAAAAACAAACCCTTTATTAACAAAAACTTTCATTTATATTTCCACTGATTAAAAAAATAGAAGAAAAAAGTAGGGGTAATAAACAGGTATGTTACTAGTAGTTTTATTATTTCTTGAATTGCCTATTGAGTGGACCACCACTAATACCTATAATCCACAAAGGCAAAAAAGGGAGACAAATGTGAAGAATAATAAATCCAGAAAAAGAGGCCATATTCACAGAAGTTTACAGTTCCTTTTCCCTTGTTTATCCTGGTAAAGGCCAGACAGTGAAGGCCAGCAGGGGATCAACCTCACACCTATTTGGCAAAGTGAGTCACCAGATGGATTTGGTGATGATTGCACTAGAGATAAGATCAGCATGCAGACATATAAGGGAAGCCAACATTTGCAAACAATAAAACTAACAAACACAGAGGCAGTAACGATTGGTTATCACTACATAAAGAGTGCAAGGCTAAAACTGGATGTAATCTACATCAAACAGCTATCTCACTACATAAAAAAACGCATTTAGGGGGATGGAGTGATGTTTTTGGCCAGAGGGGTTTTCTTCCCCTAGACAAAGAGGCAGCTTTGCCAACTTGCCCTTTGAAGAGGAAAATGTCAGTGAAAGCAAGATGCTTGGAACATCTGCTATAGAAAACCTCATAAAAATAACTTAAAGCAACAGGGAAGGCTGCTGGTGTTATAGAGGGAGGTGCCCTTCTGACAGTGCTCTCAACAGATCCTCTGTTTAGATGGAAAGTACCAACAAGAAATTAGTGCAAAGGGAAGACTAGTAGATACTCTGGCATAAAATTTAATCGTGAGAAGGCTAATAGTACTGCTTCAAGCTGGGATAAAATCTCTCATTTTTTTTCACCTACATATAAATTTCCTGCCTTGGATCTATAGACCAGTTTTCAGGAGAGTCTGTTAAACTACTCAAACATATAGTATATACTTTTTTAAGAGCCAGGGTCAGAATAACACAAAGAGCTCCTGGGTGTGCCAAATTTTGCAAACTCCACTCCCTTCCATCCACCAGCCTTTTGGGATGCCTGAAATTCAGACACTACCATGGACCTGAAGTCGGGCCCAAGCTTGCAACACAATCCTTTCCTCAGATCACTGACTTTGATATCGTGATACAGATGCTTTGTGTCATTAATAAGAATCCATTCATCTGACAGCTTTCATACTTTTCCCTAATTCAACAGTGTTTGCACATGACCCGATCATCACCGTCAAGAAAAGACCCGTAAATTCACTGTCAGGTGAGACAAGTTGTGCAACAGCATGTGCATGTGCAGCAAGCACATCAAAGCTGCCTTTTATGTGCATGCGTAACACAGCTCTACTGTGCATGGTGCCTGGGGGTATGTGGCACTTTTAATAACGCTCTCCTTTAATTTGATTGTCTATCAGATGTTTATGTAAATGCAAGGAGGTATTCACATCAGCCACTTCATGGAAAACCTTTACTCATCTTCAGAGTCACACTTCTGCAGAGTGAGATCAGAAGGTGCCTACACCTCTACAAGCCCAGACAACGACCCAAGATCTGGCACGAATTGGTGCAATCCAAATTCCATCAGTGCTCATCTGTCTATGCCACTTCAACTTGAAACTTTTTATCTAGTCTTAGCTGGAAGAGGATCTGTGTGTCCAGGAGAAAGGCTCTGCTGCTTTGATATCTGAGCAGTATCTGGAGGTTGGGAAAAGTGGAGTTGGTGGAACTTGGTATCCACACAGTGGAGACACCCAGGTGGCTTGGAAACTGCCCTCAAGCTTTTGCAAAGGCTAGACATAAATAAATGAATAGGTAGATAAATAAGTTGACTGACCCCCATCTCCAAAAAAAATTCTGTTTCTCAGCAGAAGATAAAAGACCAAAGAACTTTTCTAAATCAAAAGGTGATATTACCACAAAATGCTGTATATGCTGATGATTTCTGAGATGTGCCTTGCCTTCATCTTAGTTTAGATCCCTACTGATCCATGGAGCATTCAGAAAAACTACCTGAGATTTAATCAAGATTATAAGAAGGGTGTGTTTGCTATGCATTTTGTTAACTTCCTATTGTTTCTTATTACTGACTGAAACTGAAAGGAAGTGAAATTTTGTTTGCATTAATCCAAATAATAATAATAGTAATAACAATAATTCATAGCTGGGAATGAAGAAGAAGCTGATTGATAGAAAAATATAGATGGATAATTTCTTGGCACCAGACAGATACACATAAAAATTGTTACAAAGTGAATTACCTTTGCCTCAGGCATGCTTTTGCTTAGGCTATTTTTGTTCAGTTCAATGAACTAGTTTACTTTTATTGGCTCTCTAAAGCTGTGACTGCAGGAGAAATTACAATTAATGGATCTAGCAGTTTAGTTAACTGGGCAATATCATTTAAAGTTTTAAGTCTACGTGTATGTGTACATACATATCATATTAAGATTTCATTAAGTTTTCTTTGTTGAAAAACTTTTGTGGATTGTTACAGGTAAAAGTGAGCTTCTAGAACGTTTAATTAGTTCATAATTACACATTGACAGAAAAGGAAGAATTTTTAGAAATATATTATTTTGTTTTTCACATTCAAAGCCATTGAAATTTAATACCAAAGACACTTTTTTATGGTAGGAGAATAGATAGTTTTAAACTTCCACCTCCCCTCTTGTACTTTGAT
Organism: Crypturellus undulatus; assembly: GCA_013389825.1. Taxonomy (NCBI): domain Eukaryota; kingdom Metazoa; phylum Chordata; class Aves; order Tinamiformes; family Tinamidae; genus Crypturellus; species Crypturellus undulatus. The sequence goes on along the minus strand of VWPW01012042.1, from coordinate 374,820 downwards.
TTTCAATACAACAGGAATTGTCTGAATATGGGTGGCAAGCCTTAGAACCACTTGTCTTCTACACTTATACACATAGGAACAGAAAAGGTATATTTTTGGAAGAGAATTTTATTAAACATGTGAGGAGAAAAAGAGTTTTTTCTCTGAAGCACCTGATCCTATTTAGACATCAGATCCACATCTCATCTATCTTTTGATTTTCCAGGCTGAGAAATAAAATGGAACTGAGCATATGCTATCCTTTTCAGCACCAAAAAAACACAATTTCAGGAAATCAGGCAAGTGATGGCAGAATCCATCCATACCAATTCCTTCAGTGTTTCTGGATTATCAGGAGAGAAAACCCCGTTTGGGGTCTGCTGTCCGAATGCTCTATCAGCATTTCCAGCATTTACTGCTCACAAAGTTATTGCTTCTAATGCCTCGCCATTTACTAGCTACTATTCTCGTGTAAATTACAAGTATGATGAAGTGTAATGGCAAGAAGTGGCAAAGAGCAAATTTTGGCAGGGATCAGGGAGCTTCATACAGGTAATAATATCTTAATTACCTCCTTACTAATTGCTTCAAAAGGATGTTGATGTTGGCTTTTAATTTGTAATTCCTTTAAAGTACCAGCAGCAAAAGAATACTACGAAGTATTTTCAGTGTCTCAGTAACAGTCCTAGGTACACTCAGACCCTGCCTCTAGAGAAAAGGAGCAAGGATACAAAATTTTTTCCTTAGGGAGTCTGTGGAATGCTCCAATTCTGTACTAAATATAACTACTACTAAACATAACTGCTACTAAATACAACAAGATGAATATGAATATCCTCTTGAGATATAGATTTGAAAACCAGTCCTGCTTCACTTCTTGACTTTGTGTTTCCGTCTTGATCAGTTACATGATCAAAAGTGTTCCGTAAAAAAAAAAAAAAGGACTAGTATGTAAAGGTTCTCATAACAACTATGAATGTGGCAAATACTTGTGATTAATTCATGATTTATATTACTCTTTTCAAGTTAACAAGCATTTTCCCATTCACTTGTTCACATCTAATTTACATTATAGTCTGCCATCTGCCCTATACCGTAGAGACAAATATTTGCTTTCAAACAGCTGTGCTGGTGATAGAGGTTACCACCCCCTGCTCATGTCCATTTTTTTTTTTTTTGTTATCTGTTAGCAGAGTTGCTTGTCTGATTGCTTCCTAATCCATTTAGTCAAAATGGGCTCCATTTTGACTATATGAACAAACACCTGCCACGATTTCTTTAAGCTAATCAGCCCCCTTTGATCTAAAACAAGCCAGGGAGTGTCCACGCTGCCTCTGCTGACAGATACAGAGCAACAGCCTCTAACAGAAGGGTAGCGTCCAGAAGCTGAGAACAGGCGTGAGCATCGTTTTTCACCAGCGGAGTTCGTAAGGGAAGACAGTGTCTGTCTACAGACAAAAGGCAAGGCGTTACATGATAGTTCTTAAAAAATGATAGCACCTTGTGTTTAGCATTGAGCTACACAAGAACACGGAGGAATTCATGGAGGAATGCTATTGTATATTTTGTTATATACTGGAGTGAAATGCATGCATATTTCCAGACATCATGGAACTGCAGATGTCTGAGATACATATTTCCATTTTGTTTTTTGTTTCGTTTTGTTTTTTTTTCATTGCCCTGCCACTTTGGAATGAAAACAATTGTGAGAACAATGCACTTTATTATGTGACTATTAGAAATAGTTTTATCCAAGTGACAACTTTAAAAGAGAGAAAAAAATGTCCTTCANTATTTTGTTATATACTGGAGTGAAATGCATGCATATTTCCAGACATCATGGAACTGCAGATGTCTGAGATACATATTTCCATTTTGTTTTTTGTTTTGTTTTGTTTTTTGTTCATTGCCCTGCCACTTTGGAATGAAAACAATTGTGAGAACAATGCACTTTATTATGTGACTATTAGAAATAGTTTTATCCAACTTTAAAAGAGAGAAAAAAGTGTCCTTCAGATCTACACACAACAGGTTATGATTCCTGTAGAGTGTATTTCCTATTTGCATTTTAAACCAACAGTCTCAGTCTTTACCGTCATTTCCTCCCACAAGGGGAGAAAGGAAGATTGTACTTTTTGTGTATATATATTTTTTTCTTCAGTTAGTTGTTTCAAAGTGGACTTTTCCTAGAAAAGAAAATTAAAAGTGACCCTGGCTACCCATTTAATTCATGCGTCTTGCGCTAGGTCTTCTTAATCCTAAGACCCTTTTGCATGTTTTTTTGTAGATGGCGTAAGGCTGTTTGACTGCTAACTATAAGAGGAGATGTAGTGCAATGTGAAGGATTTCCAGGGTGCCAGATCTTTTTGGCAAAAATTAAGAGAACAGTTCCTTGAAAGACTTGTTTGATTATCCTGCAGGTAATAAACATCCAGGGCTGGATAAGCCTTTTATCACCCTCATTAACCATATGGAGGTAGTTCACCACAGCGTCTGATCAGAGGATGTGTAGGCTGCACTACAACTTTAGCACAGGCCTGGAGGAAATCTTTGTTTTATTGGCCTGTTCCAGCCTTTGCTTTCTGCCACCATCATCGCCTACCACCTCTTTCCATGTGGTGCAGGGGTCTGAACGTGAATGCTGATGCAGAGCTGGAAGAAGACTGCTGGGCTAGTCTTACTAGACATCCTAAATATAATTTTAGCTATTTTTTTTCTTTAATAATGATAATTTGTACTTTTGAGATGCTTTGGGATATTTTTGGCACTAACTTAGCAAATATTCTACACTTCTATACGTGCTGGTTGCATTTCAAAGAATGGTGTGCTTTCATGGAGGGTTTGTGGGGAGGAAGGAAGGCAAGCTAACGGATAAGGCTTGGATCATTAGCCGATGTAACACCCAGACAGTGATGGCAAAATGAAGCCATTGATATTAATTGGAAAAAAATCTCTGTATAAAAGATGTTAGCAAAACATACTTATGTTGGCTTGCCCGATATTTAGTTTATTTTCAAATATTTCAGCATTTATTTTCCATGATCACTTTAAAGTTTTCCTTTCTGCAAAGAAAGGTTAGTATCTGTATAAACTGTAAGACTTCTGCCTGAAGCATTTAGAAAGTAGGAAGGTGATTTCCTCTGCTCGTGAAACATTTTAAAAACTTTGTGACCCATTTTCCACTAGTATTCACGTAAGGAAGCAGATATATTTATTTTTAGTTCCCAAACAGAGAAAGAACTATTGCAAAGATCCATGTCTTTTCTTCATCATTTATAGACAGACTTGGACTTTGTAATTATAGACATGTATTTTCTTTCCATGGAAGTGAAAGCCTAACATCCTTGGTTTGTATCCTTTAAACGTAATATAATTAAGTCCCAGAGAAGCACCATCATAACAGCAGTGAGTTAGATGTTAATGAATAATGTTTTATCTTCAAAGACAGAAGTATATTTGAAATGGAGCTCTCTGTTTTATAAAATGTGGTGTTGGAAAGCAGAGCCTGCTTAAACCACAAACTCACCACACTTTATTGCTGGATGAAGTTTGGCATAACAAGCGTAATCTGTGGAAACATGCTCCCTTTGGGCTTCTCCTGCTATTTTCCTCTTTTTAGAAGTAAATAATGGGACTGACTCAGACACCGCAATGCTTGGAGAAAGCAGAGCTTGTGGAGCAGCTTACAGAAGCTGTTCAGGAGAGATCCAGCAGTCTGCCACAGCCATGACCTTAAACGGTTTCTCTGCGTCAATCCAAGCCACAGTTTGCTTATACAGCAAATCCGACTGCTGGGCTGCTAATATGGGACCAGAAACGCATGGGTCACATAGTACAAAGCACTGATCCAGTATGAATTCATTCTGCCAACTTAGGTGTGTTGAAACAATATTAAATGGCCATTTTCACACAGGCAACCTTCATACCACATCAGGTACTCACAGCACCCCGGCTGTGCTCCTGATCAGGTATGCCCTGTCCTGCCACAGCTGTCAAGCAGCCAGCTTGAAGGCAGAACACAGCGTAAACTGTGCATCACGTACATTGACTGTCTGGACAGAAATGCAGGCAAGTGCCCACATCAGATCCAGATCAAATACATACTACTGCTTGGTTCTGCAGCGTCCACACTACAGGCTGTGGAGGCTCAGCCCCACTCCTCTGTTCTGAGATGCTCATCGGAAAGACTAGGCTCATGCAGAAGTGATTTTATTTCCCTGCTATATATATATACATATGTATATTTTTTAATGTATTTCTTTACTTATCTTTACACACACGCCATTGGTTCCCCAAGAGGTGATCTGGGACTGTGAAGCCATCTATCTGACTGCCTGTGACGGAGTCTTTGAAAGCAAATGTGAAGAAGAAGGGAAAAGAATCCAAGGTTTCTGACGATTGGACTAAATTATTTGGACTAAATTATGGTCATGAAAGATAGTGTAAGACTGATCCCTGAAACGATAGAGTAGCTGGAGAGCATTTATAAATATTTAAAGATTTATGGCTTACCCAGAAGTTTTGACTGTTGCACATAAACAAGAATATCCACCAAGCATACACTTAAGTATTTTCATTTTAGTAACAAAACTGTGTTAAATTCAGAATGTCATTAGCATAATTTCCTGGAGGAATAAAACACACTAATAGGAATCCAAAATAATCCTAAACAAATCACAAGATACACACACTTCTTCACATGTAAGCGTTCATATAATAAACTAAAGCTCAACCACTAAAATGGAAACAAAACTCCTTGAACGAAGGCTGCATGTACCTGATGGATCATTTAACCTCAGAGAGGATACATGTCTGAACAGCGTTCAGTAGATCTTCTGTTTATGTTCTCTTGGGGTTCTGCATTTGCTACCTCTTAGTTGGTGCACGTGCTTTTTTCTCAGTATCAGTTGCTACTGCCCTTTCAGGTTCATTCACCATTAGAGGAAAGGTATATCCCGAACACATCTGAGACCAAAAGTTTCTCAGCCCATTTTAGAATTGAAAAGTTCTGGAGGATGGACTGACATGACCCAGTCATGCCCTTTCCCACCACATTAATCACCACCCAATGCCAGGTCCAACTGTATAATACTGATTTTTACCTTTCAGAAGGAAAAAAAAAAAAAAAAAAAAAAAAACAGCAGAATTGTTCATAACATTCAAGAAAAGTTAACCATAATCCTTTGCAAAATCTTAAATCCCTTTTTTGATGACAGAAGGGCATCCAGTTGCATCCTTTTTTTTCCACATGCATTATTCCTCTGAGTAAATATTAACATTTGTGATGGAGCATGAAACAATTATTCACATAGGCCTCATTCCCATCATTATGACACTGGCAAAGAAGATAAAACACAAATCAAGTATTTCCAAACCTACTTTGGTAAAAGAAAAAAAAGTCTTTGTGTTCATTATGGGATGGCTTGCTGTGTTGAGTTACATTACTATATTACTATTACTTGTTATATTACGATGTTGGGAACAGACTGCCAGCAGCAGATGGACTATTACTGATATGCAAGTAGGTGAGACACAGTGGCTGGGCAAATTAAACCACTGTTTGCAGATCTCTCTGTTGGCATCTCCTCAGTAGAGAGCTGTTTAAAAATAGCTGAATTCCCCAATATTAAATCATCCCTGATTTTTTGTAATATAATACAAAAGTATTTCAAACAAAAACTACTAGTGGGTCTTCTTTGTGAAAACTATCTCCATGCATCATTAGCATACATATTTACAAGAAGATATAAGATGTACAGGGATTTAGCTGTGAAATTCCCATAAGGGAACCATATGTGGAATAAATCTATGCACATCGTACTGCAAATTTACTTAAGCTTTAAATGTTTGGATAGCTTTATTGCTTGAATTTTCACGTAAAGTTTTAATAGCTAAATTTTACAGATTGTAATGCTTTAAATTAGACAGGAAAAAAAATCTTTTGTCTGAAAAGGAAGGTCTAAATGACATTGTCCCTTCATTGCTGTATTATTAACAAAATGCTGCAAAACAAAGTAAATTACTTGCTTACCCCTACTCCTATCCCAACATCAGCGTCAATGGAGCCTTCTATCCAGAAGAAGAAATCTGATCAGCCTGTAGACAGTAGATCTTTGCAGATGGCAAGCAAAGCAGCAGCACATGAACAGACTGTGTATCCTGTGTTTGTTGAGAAGAGCTATTCAGCCATAAAGCACAAGCAGCCCCCTCCTGAACTGAGTCACTTGCAGCAAAGGGAAGGCCAGCAGCTGGCCCAGCTCGGGATTAGTTATTGCCATTTATATATTGTCTTCACAAGTACTCACACAAAACACATCCACTGACGAAGGATATATGCACTCAGAAGAGCTGCTATGCTCACTCTGACCTTTCCTCCCACCTTGGGTGTCCTCAAGGATAACAGCAGAATCAGTTTCATAGAGACTGTTCCTTCACGGCAGCCTAGCTTGCTTTCTGCCCATCTCCCTCAATCTCTTACATTTTGAATCCTGAGATGCAGGCAAAGGAAATCTGGTAGAGGTTGCTGGGGTAGGTAGCTAGGTGACACGTGCACAGATGGACCTGGGAAGCATGAGCTGCCCCATGCCAGAGCACCATGAGGGTTCCTCATGGTCCATAATGCCTGTACTTGAATCCTTGCGGGGAAAGTCCAGAGCAGAGTTCAAAAAAGAGCCCATGAATCCATACTGAGTCATGGCCTTCGAGCAATTTGTTTTGCCTTACCTAATGGGTGGAAATGACACATGGGTCTTCTCCCTCCATGCTGACCTCTTTCTGAGCCAGAAAGCTGGCTGTATTGGCCCACTGAACGCTGTATCACTGGGGTGATGCGAGCTGCCTCCAGACTGTTGAATTCTTTTCAGAGCCACGGTAACAATGCTCCTACTTAAAAGATAGCAAAAAATGAACAGTCTCTCTCTCTTTCTTGCTCTCACTGTCTTCCATACACACATGCACACACAGGAAATCCTACAATAAAAACTGCATATGGTGCAGCACTCCTCCTCATCTCAAGGATTTGATAATTCTAGAAAGGGACATCATACATATAGAGTAAATATAGGCCACATATACTGTTTTCTCTGTGTTGTTCCCTTTCTGTATTACCCAGAGTTATGTAGCAGCAATGTTCCAGCAAGACAACAAAGCCTGTTTTCCGTAACACTGCATGGGATATATTTGTGGCAACTGGGGTCACTGAATCGTAAGATTTATCATCTTTGTAATTTCCCATTACTTTAACTGGAAGGTACTAAATCAAAGCGTGGCCAGGAACAGACCGGTAGATTTCTTCACTCAAGAGACTGGGCAGCGTTCCTTAGGTAAGGCCCGACTCAGTAGAGCATCAGGTATGACCTCATCTCCAGCAAGTTCTAGTTGCAGGGATGCGCAGGGAAAGTTATGCTGTATTGTCAAATGTAGCCGTTGTCTGACAATAGACCTTTTCCTATTAAAAAAAAAAAAAAGATATTTCGAACTACTGCCAAAATACAACTGTCCTCATAAGTTCTTATTTTTAACAAGAACTCTCTATGAAAGATCTCTGTTTTCTTTAACAAGAAATCTCTATGAAAAAGCAGCACACGCTTACTACTGTCAAATCAAATTGATAATATCTTAAAAGTACAAGAATATTTAGCATTTTGACTTTAACTATTAAAATGTATAGAAATTATAAGAGAAGTAAGTGCCTAACTATCACTCCTAAATGCTAGAAAGAAAATCCACATTTTTTTTTCCAGAAAACACATGAAAACTGACTGGTGAGATGAAATACATAAATAATTTGATATGTTTTCCTTCACAATTCAGGTAGTATTTTTCAAAATGAAGGCATTGTTTATTATATGCATGGCTATTCTGCATCTGACCGAAGGTTTGTTTAGTTCCATTTACAACATCTGTCGTGAAAAGATGCTAAGGGAACAGTAAAAACAGGATAGAAATGTGTAGCATTCTCCTTTCATAATCTCTGAGCCCCCAATTACTTTCAAGTGAAGAAATTTTCTGTACTAGATGTGGTTTCTATAGGTCGTAATACAACATTCATTTCCCATGGTTTTGTCCAGTCTTGCCTTGAGCCTGTTTGAACATTTGGGATCGCTTGTAAAGTTTTCCCCCACAAATGGGGAGGCTATGGGCTTTATTCTTCTTCATCTCTGGTTTGTTTTGTATTTGTTTAATTGTTTTAATGAGAGCTGAAATATGATAATGTGAGTGCACAGGGTTTCAAGAGAGACACCGTATACTGTGAGAGCTGAAAACACTAAAAATAGCTATAAACCTTCCACTAGCCTCTGACTAGTGAAAGTTAGGACAAAACTAGGTTATTCCATAACCCCATAGCAGGCTGTTTCTTACCGCTCTCTGTGAGGCACTGGCTGCTGGTCATTGCCAGAGGCAGGCTGCAAGACTATCTGACACTTAAACAGGAAAGTTTCTATTGTTCCTGTTCTAACAAGTCACTTGATTTATTTATTAACTGAGGAAATGTGTAGATTGACAAATGCCATTCTCCCTCCCAAGCTAAACTTCCATCAGCCAGACCAGCAAGTGCTTTATTCACTGAGTTAAAATACGTTCCTACTTTTATTGATCTGTGGCAGGGAAGTGTACATATTTTCCCATTCTTTTTGTCCTGTCTGTATGCTTTCAAGATGTTTCCACCCATGCTGGCTTTTCAGTCAGAACAGTAGCCCTGACAAAGCATATTTAATCACCATAATCCCTATTGGCCCTTTTCCTTTTCCTCTTTCTTGTTGCTTTGGGATCAACAGCTGCTCCAGAACCTGCAGGAAAGAAGAGCATAGGTCTCTTTTCCCACTGAAGATAACCATAATGCCTGTACTCCTTGGAAGTAAGCCAAGGAATCTCCCAGCACAGGACTACGATCCTCATTATCCTCAGCAAAGTATATCTGGGCTGTGAAAACATGAAAACAAGTCTAAGCAAGACCTAAGACTTCACTTCTGGCAGGCACATGGGAATTTCACTAGGAGGTTTTGCAAAGGAAGCGCATATGTTAGTATTTCCGAGAATGTCAAGCACTGCAGGTAAGAAAACTCCTCTCATCTCTCCTACGAGTTACAGTTTGGCAACAAAATGGACCAGTGTCACTGAATGTATCCAAACAGCAAAACAAAAGAAGGCCAGGGAGTAAGTGAGCTTTGGTCAACTTTTGGTCAACGGCACTGAAATCTCTGCTCACTGCCTGCGAGGCAGTGACTGGTTTCCCGCTTCATGATCAGTTCCTAGAAAGCAATACAGATGAGATATTGTACCAAGTTTGACCACCTCCACCCTTGCCCAACTCCACGCAGGAGATTTTCATTCTCAAATACCCTGATGGCACACTAGCAAATTGTAATGCATACCAAGAATCATTATCCCCACTGTAACTTTTGAGGTTAATGAGACAGTCCTGATATTATTCCAGACACTTCAAGCTGAGAAAATAGAGCCCAATAATTACAGTCGAGGACCTCAGGGGTCAAATGTTCTGTAATGCTTGAGAGGCAGGGATAACACACGAGCTTGAATCCCGACTTTGATAAACAGTCTGGAGGAGATGTCCCTGACTCTGTAGCACCTTAACCAGAACAACTGAAAAGGTTTGTTTCCAGAAGAAGTTTATTGCTGTGGATGCCCCAGCCACAGGTACTAACCACGAGGCCTTTGGTAGTTTGGTTTGCAAAATGGTCTGAGGCCTCTTTGTCTCTACAGTGGCAATAATAAAGCTAGTCACCCCAGCAGATTCCTGTAAAGTTTAAATAGTAACATTACTAAAGTGCTTTAAAAACTTAATTAATGAGATCTTTATTTTATTGCTGAACTTAACCATTAAAAGACATTAAAAAGATATATCTGACCTTTCTGGCACTTGTCTACCATTTATGCTTTGGGAACATCCGTTTCTAAGGATTGCCATTCTCTCACCTACATCAGAACTTTTAAGTTAATACATGCCATATCGTAACTTTCATATATTTATGTCATTTATATATCTGTGTCATTATGTATCTGCCAGACTATCTCCTGGGCTTATTCTTAGTGCAATTGAATTGAAATTGAAACACTCACCACCCTAAAGCACCTCTATTTGGAGTAATTGGTCTTCCATTTTCACGGTACTGAGTAAGGGAGTGAAAAACAGCCAGAAGCAAGGAGGCTACAGATCTCTTATAAGCAGAACTGAGTGAAAATCACAATTTTTGTCCATTTGAAAATTCCAGTCTTTTGATGTTTGTGTTTGTTTCAGATGAAAGGAAGGGGTAATTAATTGAACTTTCTGCCGGACAAAAATGGCTCTAAATTCTAGGGTTTTATTTCAGTGAGCTCAGCTGAGTCATTCAAATCCTAGGAAATATTACAGTTTAATGTTAAGAGAGAAGAAGGGGATTAGAGGGAAGTTGCAGTGCACCTCTAAGGAAAGTTGGGAACACGAATAACATGTCCTTCGAGGCATGGGATTATCAGAGTACAGCTGTATTTTGATGTTGAACACAAAACAAAACGGCTCCCTTTTATTTAACAAATAAAAACATTGTGATTTGGTTTGAGCTGCAATGCGCCATTCATTTTGGTGGCTTAATGAGAGAGTAAACATTTTGGTAGAAATAGAAAATTCCCTTTGGATAGTTTCACATTTCTGGAAAGTCTGTCTTCTGAAAGAAAAGGACAAACATTTAAGGGAAAATTCCCATCGATATAATGAAAAGCCTCACTGATTGCCAGGACAGAGCAACACAGGAGGTTGTCTCAGCAGCATTCACCAATTTCAACCAATTTCAGCCTCTGATGCTTAATCTTATTCTCTATAGCATTTTTAACTGAAAACTATTGTTTAGAAAAACAACTCTGTTTTCATAGGCATACATTAGTTCTGGCATGGATAACTCAGGAAAAGAGAAAATATGCAGAATCACTGCTGTACAGGAATCAGCAAAAGCTACAGATTTGAAGTTGCCATTTCTTAGGGAAAAAAAGAGATTATGGATCTGACATATACTTACTATGAAGATGGCTCAGGAACTGCAAGATTTCCACTCCAAGAAAAAAATATTATATTCATAGTAATTGAAATGTAACTGATCTCCTATTGATGTTTTTAGCATTTTTAGAAGAGTTTTGTAAAACACCAAATAAAAAAGCTAAATATTTACTTCCAAGTCCTAGATACTTGAGACCAGAAAGGCTAACACAATTTCTCACAGGACTTATACCACTTGGATTTAGTGCTGCCATTCACACCTCTGGGTCAGGTTCTTTAAATGTGCTGGATTTCCTGCAAATCAGAAGATCTTTGCTGTTTTGGAGAGAAGAGAGCGACTCTATAAATTGAGCGCTCTATAAATTGAGAGCGGCTTCATGAGAGGTAAACTTGTTGTGGAGACACAGCTCATCAATGACACTGAACAACCTGTAATTACCACAGTCATTATGACAATGTGGATACTGCTTTTAGGTAAAAATTTCTATTACCGAATATCAGTTTCCAACCTTCTTTTTTTCTTTTTCTCTTAATTCTCCACAAAATAGACTTTTTTGGCAAAATTAATCTTTTTGCCAAGAACGTTATTTCCATCATGAGACTGTAGAAAATAAAAATGTTCAACCAGTCCTATGCTGATGTGACAATAATTTCATTGCGGTTAATCATTCTTCATGTTAATGCCATCACTGTGGGACCTGAATTACTGGCCATTAGAAACATTTTTTATGACAATAGCAAAAACAAAACAAATGATGACACCTTTTCTTCAGAAAGAAAACGGAGTGTTTATTAGCAATTTATGTATAATCACTCTTACAATAAGCCCCATGCATGTTATTATAAAACCATACGTGGAAGAAGTCTTTCAGATTACTTCAAGTCCCAGGGTGAGCAACTCCTGAGTGGAACTGGACGACAGAGGTAGGTGTCCAAACGGGTCAAGGGCAGGCGAGGGGTGTGACTGCATGTGGGGGATAGTTCAGATCGTGCAATGAGAAAGAGCCTGAGGTGAGGCGGGATGCCAAAGCAGGAAAAAAGCAGCAGAGCATGAAACAGAGTGAAAAAAGAACAAATGTCATACTCAAAGCCTAAGGCTTGCCAGGCATTTACATTCGTTTTTTGTAACAGCGACTGAGGACAGAGGGGAAGGTCAGCACTGAGATATAAGCAATCCCTCACCTACATGTTCTGGAGGGTAAAAGACCAGACACAGAGACAGTGTGAACAGAAGTTCTGTTAAAGCAAATGAAAATACTCTGATTTACATCACTCCCTTCTTTGAACACTAATTTCATGCAGGAGAATATGTAAAGCATCATCATACACAGATTGAGGAGAGGGAAGGTACATCTCATTCACAAGGCCTTAAGTATGGTTCCTTTAGCTTTACTTCAAGTCAGAAGTGCTGTAAATTTTTTTTTCCAAACAGTCAGATGAAATACACATCTTTTAAGCCCATTTTGTTACAGAGATGTTTTGCATGAAGAAAGAAGCAGTATTCAAGTAGACTTGAAATCACTCCAGTTAAATCATGCTGCAGAAAGACTGGGCATCCCTCCAGGTGCCTATCTGGATCCAGTCACTGCTTTGTTCTTTCATAGTGCTTGACTTCAGTTTTTCAATTTCCACTTTCTCAATCCTCCACACAAAAATAGTTGAGCCTTCTGGTTTTCAGTAAAATTAGCAACATCAGGCGACACTTTCTAAACCTTCTCTGTTCTCAGTCATCTCAGCTACTGAGTATTCATGACATTTTCTCCTCCACAGGTTTCTCTGTGTTGTCTCTGTTGATGCAGAAGTCTAGTATGGCAAAACTGAAAGTACAGATTCTGTTCATCTAGACTTAGGAGGAAGCGACATTTAGTGTAACTTTGTTTGCAAGCAAGAACATAAAAGTGGTTTGAAATAGAGCCTGATTAGGTCAATGTAGTGTCCATTTTTTGTTTAAATGTAGTAGGAAACCATACCACTGCTTGGTACAGTTCAGCACAGCCACAGTGGAGTTTCATGAAGCTAGGACAGAAGTCTAGGGACAGAGCCAGCTTCACAGGCTGGCAGTAAAATTGCCCACTGTCATGCCTGGTTTAATCAATGCGTCCCAGGTTGGCTAAGTACGTGTGCTAAATTTGCTCACTTTTTTTTTTTTTTTTCTTTTTACTAAAAGCTAATGATTTTTTAAAATAAAGACTTTTTAAAAGGGCTATAACCCTCATGTCAGGAAGTATCAAAGCTCAGATCTGTGCTTGTATCTGCCATTACCTCATGCTAACATTGGGTGCCTGCCTCGGGCACAGAAGGGCTGCAACCTCAGCAAGGGGCTCAACCTGCACTGCCAACATTCGCATTTCCCTCATTGCTCTGAATTCATCTTCATGCCAGGCCCCAGTGGATACTGCATGTGCATTTTATCTGCTTCGTTCTTCGTTTAGTATACTACAGTCTTCCTAATGATTTTGCTGGTCTGGCCATATGTCATAGATTTCTGTGGTTTGTAACTCCAGTGCAGGATTTATTATGGATTTTTTAAGCTGAAGCGGAACATCTGCCTTTTAGTAATACCAGCCACATGTCAGACTACCTTGGAGTGCTCATTCTTCTTCACTATTGACCTTTTTAAAGTGCTTTTAGAAGAGAAGATACTTCTGTGCTGATTTTTGCTGGTTGGGCACAAGAACAGGTGTTTGTCAGAGCTTTCTTGCTGTCTGATCTCCTGGCTAAAGATGTATCCACAGCCAGCAAAAAACTCCTGAAGAGGCCTATCTAATACTCAGTGTAAAAATGCTTTAGGATAGCAAAATATACCAAGGTTCCAGAATGTAGCTTTCTCAATAGAATTTTAGGTCTTCAGAGGGACACTAAAATACTGAGGCCTGCTCCTGATTATTTCATTTTTTCATAAGCTTTTCACTGCTGCCTTGCACAGAACCATGCTCAACAAATATGCTAGAAGGCAGAGTGAGAGCTAGACTTAGGTGACCACATCACTCCACCAGGTCCTCTCTCTCAATTCTTGTGGTTCTTTTTCCCATATTATAGAAGCCAGCTTCCAATATCAACATCTCTATTGTTGCAATTACTCTCAGTGTTTCCACTTCCATCTGGAGAGTTGATTTTTCCTAGTGCACTGTTCTGTACATGCTTCAAGTTATTCATTAGAAGTTACTGTTTCCTCTTCTACAGTCTTGGACTGCTGCACTTGAAAAACAATAGCTGTGTCTTGAAATTCATCCAAAACAAATGGGTCTTGGCGCCTGTGCTGGCCTGAGATCTGTAGAGAGAGATTACCGCACACACACTTAGTTTAATCTTACGAATAGTTTGGAAAATAGTATGATATAATGTTCATCTCTAAATGATATATTGTTTTTCTAAAATCATACTAGAGTGCTTACCCCTAAATGATTCTTTGCTCTATGAAGATAATTGAATAGTGGAGCTATATTTCTAAACCTGGCTTTTGCACAGTAAAAATAACCATTTGTAACAAGAAAAGAAGTAAAAAAATTAAAACCCAAAGAACAATCACCCTCCATCACTATGACTTGGCAAAGCAGTCATAATAATCAGCTAAAGCTGGAGCCAATATTTGCCAATTCTCTGAACATTCAGAGGCATGCTGTGCACCTGGGATTTTTACTAATATTTCTTAGATATTCATAATTTTCTTTTTGCCTCCAGCACAGTTTCCTGCTGTCTGAGTAAACTCCTCAGAGATGGTGTTTTCACAGTCTCCTGTGTTTTATAATTTGATGGCAGTTTATCAGTTTTTTCAGTAATCCACAGTAGCATATATTGCGATCTTCTGCTAGAAGAATGTCAGGCGTGAGATCTTCTGTCCAACACAGAGCAGCTGGTTTGCTGACTTAGTCATGACAATCTCAGGTCACAGTAGAAAGATTTCAGAAAGATAAGAGATTAATGTCTCTGTGGAAAGGATAGGATTGGAATTTGAAGGAGTAAACCTAAGAGGATCAGAAAAAAACAGCCACCTCAGGTTGCGGAAGTATTTATTTCTTAAAGCAATCTTGACTTTACACAGTGATTAAGATTTGTTTTGACATTGTTATTTGGGTCTTCCTCCTTCTTATTTTTTTCCAAGTGAAGAGCATCCTTTATACAGCAAGTGGACTTTAAGTGGATATCCAAAGGCATGGTTTAACAATGTGTATTATTACATCTTACTGTATTTCCACAGTTTTTCTGTAAAATCTCATTTGCATTGACAAAGTCTCAAAATTTCCTTAGAAAACTCCTAGTTTTCTGTGCAAAAGTAATCTATAAAGATATTGAACATCTCTTTCCAAACCAGCCATTGAAGAGTCTCATTCTAACCCACACAGACCAGTAATTTTCAAAAACAAATTTTGATTATCTGAAGCAAATTCTCACTGTGGCTATATTGCATGAAAAGTCAAGGAATATGGGATTAATTATTCCAGATATCAATAATCACTAATGGAATTTAACTGTGAGCTTCAGTCGCAAGAGCAGCCTTTGAAGAATTCACTGATAAACCCTTTCAGGGCTGATGATTACAGCAACAACGGTGTTGTTACAACACTGTTATCTGTCGTCTTGCCTGTGCCCAAACTCCTTATAACCATTGCATTTCTTCAACATAACTAATAACTTCTTAGGGCACCATATTAAAAAAAAAAAAGAAAAAAAAAGATAGATTAGATTTATATGATTTTTTTTTTGTCTAGAAAATTAGTTACGTCACAAAAGGAGAACCCTAGACGTGTATAGACCACCTATTTTTGGTGAAATCAAGGTGCACTTTATCACCTTTCCTTCACATATTTAAGTTTTTTTTTTTTTTTTAACCTTGTTTGTCATCGAAGCCTGATTCACTAGTTTTCCTGACCTAGGTTTCCTTTGTTTACTTTTTCCCCTTCCAACCCAACAGTAAATCCACTCTTGACAGTACATTTAGTCATATGGAGAAGCTCTTGATTTGCTATCGTTTTGTTAGTTGACATTTTGTTTATGTTATTGGGTTTTTTTAACACAATCTCAGTTTATTGACCTTACTGAATTTTACTTCTACCTTGGAAGTGACAAGTTGTATTTCCATACACTTCCTCCACCAACCAGCATATGTGCCCCGACTTGGCAATATCTTTACTGAAAATGGAAGAAAAGTATTCATTTTGAATGAAGAGCCATACTACTTTTTTGTGAAAAATGGTGCCATTTTTTTCCCTTAATTGTTTGTCATAAAAACAAACATTGTTTGGTTATTCCAAGACTTCATGGTCATTAAGATGTAGTCTTCTATATTGACCACTTATTTTCTCTGTCCTTGTGTGTTCTTTGTTGTTTATCTTTATGCTGTGGCTATATCTACCTCATGGGCTCTTGACATCTTTTTTTTCTGGCTATTCTTTAATACAAGTTCCAATATTTTTTCCATTTCATAAACAGGAGAAACTGGTCAAGTGAAGGTGTTTCTAATGAGATTTTGCAGAAAGTGTTCCCTGACCTTAGGCTTTTGAACATTTTTATGAGTATGGAATGAAATAACACCATTATTTTCAATACGTGCAGTTGACAGAAATTGAAAGGAGTAGAAAATAAGAGAGAGGAAAGAACCTGGCATCATTAATATGATTCTTGGATGTATAAGCAGAGTAAGTATAGAGATGTTGTATTACATTGTAATTTGGCACTAATGAGACAGGCATTGTGTTCAGTTATATTGGAAAATAAAATGGAGGTACATAAATATGAAATATTCAGAGAACTTCAAGAATGGTACAGGGCTGGGAGATTTCCTTTACTGTGAGCAATTTAGGGAGGCAACAAACTGTGGGTCACATGGAACTTGAATATCTGAGGAGCACAAAGTCACATCTTTCGGATTTTGGCACATCTACATGTATGGTGATAGCAATAAACCATTATGAGACAGATGGAGTGATGAACTGGGCACGGAATATCTCACCTTATTTTTCATCCTCAATCATTTTATTCTGTCAACTTCCTTTAGTGTTGACACAGTTTGGTACCCTCTATCCTCTGCAGGGCAGAAACCTGTTTCATAGAGTCTATGTATTTCTGAAATGTTCTCCCCTGTGTTCCCACATAATTCTCCGCAGAATTGTTCCTTTCGGGGAGGATGAACTTTCCCATGCTCTTCCAAAGAATGTCTGTTCATTTGACACCTTTGCTGCTATAATGCATCTCAGTTGTCGGTACTACAGCCTTCAGTGAAGAATGAAAATACACTGGCCTGAACTCCTTACCATCTTCAGAAGTTCAAATTTTCATCTTTTCAAAAACAGAAACGAGTAGGGTTCAGCTGGAACTAGCAGCCTTTCAAAAGGCAACATTCTTCCAAAGATTCCCGACACACCAGGATTTTCAGTGCTTTGTGATACAAGGTGGCAGTTGCATTGATCATCATATGTTCCATTAAATCATTTACTGTTGAAATCTCTCTACAAAATCTGTTTTTTAAAAAAATCAGAGTACGTTTTGTATTATTTATTACAGAATCCAGTTCTTCCTACAGTGAGACTTAGTTCTTTTAGAGTTCAGTAATGGTAAACTAACTGACTCCTGGCAAACTAACTGATTTACTGGAACGGGTCTTACATTTTTAATTGTTCCGTCTGTGTGCTTTGTGCTATATTCAGTCTATAAAAGTGGCAAATGAAATACAGGGATGACATCTGAAAAGCTGAAAAAGAACACTATAGCTTCAACAAAACAGCTACCTGTTTATAATGCCTTTTGGGGAAAAAACAAAAAGATTTCTATTTTCAGGCAATCTTCCATGAATTAAACAGGTTAAAAAGTGTTATCAGTGCTAATGTTTCATTTTACTTTTGAAAGGCAGAAGCTTGATCAGTGATTAATTGAGTTAATTTCCTGTAGCAACAAGAGTTTAGCACTTGCAACTCAAATTGATCTTTTACTACTTAAGATCAAATCCGGTAATTCTCTTTGGATAATATATTTGCCACTTTTTTCCAAGAAATAGTTGTGTCAGATATAACTGGATTTTTCAATTACAGTGCATCCAAAACAATAGTTGATTTTCTGTTCATTGTGTGCGGAATTATTCCAGTGGAGTGGAAGTACAGAATTATTCTGATTATAATGGGGAAATAGTGACTTCATTTATTTAAAGCTGTTGTTAAGAACTAGCAGCTGAAATTTTAAAGTCCCACGAAAGAAAATGGTGTCTAATAGCGCATGGTTTAAAGGTTCAGTAGGTGGTATTCAATGCATGTCCCAGTACTTCGATGCCCATAGATTAGGAGTTTGTCTTGATATAGTAGCAGTGAAGGGAAGCAGTTGGAGAGTGGTTGCTGGGCTTACTGTTTATTCATGGCTTGTGCACCACGCACAGAAATATGGAAGGAGCTAATGCTACCTGGTTCCTTGAAATTCAAAGCATGAAACCTGAAAATGTGCCAGATCTATGTGCCTGGGAAGAATAAAGAGACAATAGTTTTATACTAAGAGCTGGAACCAAAGTAAGTGAATCTATGAGGGATAGATATGTTCTAGCTTGGTGATATTATTCAAGGGAATTGCAATTCATTTTTTTTTCCTTTTCTAACGTTATGCAAATGTTATGTACATTACTACTTTAGATACCTCAGCATTCTGAAAACAAAGCTCTATGAAAACTATTTCTTTAAAGTGTTTTGAAGTAAGTGAATATAGACCCTGTTTGAAATACCAGTGAGTGCAAGGCACACCATGCAGATTCCAGTTCAAGCTAGGTAATCTCATTTTAGAAAGTAGCACCAGTCAGAAATAGTAGAGGAGTGTAGGAAGTGTGAATACTTGTGGTTTTCATTTTGTTATAATCCTACTACAGTGATAAGGCAATTTTTCCTCAGAAATGTGCTGCATAGGTATGCATTATGATCTCAGCGATAAAAAGGAAGATTCTCAAGGAGGCTTAATAGTATTCAGTAAACTATAATGGAAATGACTGGCAGAAGTCCATTTCTTGCAGTTGCCACAGGATCCAGAGTAATGAACAGGGAAAGAACGACACTGTGTCTTTTGTTTATTTACCATGTCACTGTCAATGACTGTCAGTCATTGCCCTACACCAGTGTTAAAGCTATGTAAACAGAATTGAACAGAATTTCTGTCTCCAAAACGTCAAAGCAGAGTTTCAGAAAACATGGAAAGTGCATGTGGTAATAGGTAGGAAACTAAAAGTAGTGGTGTAGACGACATCACTCAGCCAATAGCTCAGCTCTGGTGAGGCCGCACCTGGAGTATTGGGTGCAGTTCTGGGCTCCCCAGGACAAGAGGGACATGGAGCTTCCAGAGAGGGCCCAGTGTAGAGCAACAAAGATGGTTAAGGGGCTGGAGCATCTATCATATGAGGAAAGGCTAAGCGAGCTGTTTAGTCTGGAGAAGAGGAGGTTGAGAGAGGATCTTATCAACATGTACAAATACCTGAGGGGAGAATATAAAAAAGATGGGGCCAAACTGTTCTCAGTGGTGGCCCGTGACAGGACAAGGGACAAAGGGTAAAACACAGGCAGTTCCACCTCCGTGTGAGGAAGAACTTCTTTCCTGTGAGGGTGACAGAGCCCTGGCACAGGCTGCCCAGAGAGGCTGTGGAGTCTCCTTCTCTGGAGATCTTCCAAACCTGCCTGGATGCCACCCTGTGCCCCGTGCTCTGGGTGTCCCTGCTGGAGCAGGGGGTTGGACTAGATGGTCTCTAGGGGTCCCTTCCAACCCCAGCCAGTCTGTGATTCTGTAATAAGCAGCACATGAACAGCTTAGCCACTGTCAAATGTTCAGTTAGCTCAGGAAATGATAGTGAAGTCCTTTATTCTCCCACTAATGTTTTGAAAGGAATAAGGATATCATGACTCCACCCAGACTTTGCAGAAATCAGAATCTTAGATATACATATCTATTTCAAAGAAATAAATGACGTTCAAAGGAGATATTACTTGGCTGATAAAAATCAGCTTACAAGGTGACTAGTGCTAATGTTTCCTTTGCTTTGGGAAATAGAGACTTGTTAGCTATGACATTATTGGTGAACTTAAGACAGCATTTAATAAGTAAAATATATATTTTTATTTTTAGGTAAAGGATGCCTTCCAGATACCATAGACACAAAGCAACTGATGATTGCCTTGACTGCTATGGCCGTTTGGTTTTGTCGGGAGCTGTTTGCTTTTAGACCTTCAGTTATTCATTCAAAGTCTTAGCTTTTGTGTTTGTAATTTTAATGTCTTACAGAAGCATCATACATGAATTTTACAGCATGTAAGTGGATAGGTACATCTCCCAGGAATAATTTGTAAGTACAGCTGAAAGACGGATTGATGAATTGATATCACATCTCAATATGGAACAGTATCAGTCTAATTGTTAGTACTCAATAAATGATTTTTATGTGCATATGAAATGTGTAGTCAGAAAGAGAGCAGGAGAAATATGCAGAAAGTTCCTGTACTAAAAGGGTGAATAAAAGGATCATATTGAAGCGAAATAAGGGTTTTGCTTATCAGTATTTGCAATTCAGGCTTTCAGATGGAGGTGGGACTAAGTCCTACAGTGACCTGGGGTTTGAGGAGCTTTTAAGGCACTCTCTGAAGAGAGCATGTACACCTTTGCTTTTGTCCATCATATTCATACTGCCCCATGAGTAGGGAGAAGGAGACAGGGAGGGTTTTCCTAAATACCTGTGAGAGCTTATAAATGAAATTGTGCAGACTCCTGATCATTTTTGAAAGGTAGTGGTGACTGGGGAATGTTCCTGAGACAGCTACTATCAGAAGGTGGCTACGGAGAGTTATAACAGTTTATTAGAAGTAGTATTTAGGATTGTTTTTGCAATTTCAACACAAGCATACAGTCCTTCAACTGTATGGTGTGTAAATTCCAGTGCTTGCATGTAAAAGCAAGTGTGTAGCAAAAGCTAAGCTTTGCTTTATAACAAAAGCACATCCTGGAGGTGAGGCTTATGTGACCAAGGAAGTAATCACATACGAACATGATTAATCAGGCGTTTAATTAGAATAGTAATTAGGAGAATAATTACAAAGTTTTAAATATTATACTAGCAATTTTAAGGTATAACAAAGAAGCACTATATTTGAAGCTTTCATAGTTCAGTTCCTAAGTGTTTGGTGGAAATGAAGTTCTTAGATTTTTTTTTTTATTAATTCAGTACACATTGTGAAGTGTAACAATCAGTATTAAACAGATGAAAATGTGAATCATTTGTCCTGAAAACAAAGAGTATTTCAGCTTTCTTATTTTAAGGCTTTTTTTTTTTAAAAAAAAAAAAAAGCTTATAATTTTATGATATGGTTAAGATTTGGAGAAGTATCAAAAAAGTTAGAAGACAGTAATACAGAATTACAATGGTTAGTGTGATAAATTGTGGAAGATTACCTTATATTAGATAAGAATTAATTGTAGGCAAAATCTGATGACAGAAGCTTTAACTGAAGGCTATAGAAAAGAAAAAACTGCTTTTGTGACTGATTTTTGTGAGTTTTAGGATGTAGGATTTTTTATGTAAATGATTTTGAAGAAAGAATTCTAGGATATAGGAAATGTGTTGAGCAGAAATAACATTAAGCGTCATGAGTAATGGAGTTTGAAATGAGATAGTGGTAAGGCATGATTCTAACCTCTAAATGATTTTTGTGAGACTACATATTACAGAGTGTTTATTTTATTATTAAGCTTGAAACTTGTTTTTTGTATTTTCGGGAATAGGGAGAAATTTAAATATTAATACGAACTGTATTTGCTACACTGTCAAAGGTATAAAGAATAAAAAATGAAATATCTGGGGAAAAAAGTATTAAATCACAGTGAAGGAACAAAAGAAAACAAAGGAAATAGAAAAGGAAATTGAAGAGTTTGCTACTTTGTATTTTTAGAAACACCATCATATGGTTTTAGAAGGAAATGGAACATAAAAGCTTCTTTTTGAAAGTGCAGAGGATTTTTCAGAATATATGTTTAACTAGACAAAACTAAGGAAATAAGAAAAAATATGAAGAAATATATGCATTTGTTTTCTTTTATTTTGTTTTTTGAGGATGAGTTTTTTTCTGTCACTGGATTGATATGTTGTCAAGCTAGGAAACCGGAGGGCGCAAAATGTTATACTTGTTCCAACAGAGGTTGCATGATATAAAATGTACATATGTATAAATGGAAATGTTGGGAAAGTACAAGTTACTGATGATAGAGTGCGCCATCTTACTTGGAGTACCACCACAGAATATGTATTACTTTCTCAGTATATAGTAAAGGATAAATGTAGCAAAAAGAATGACAGATAAGTAGTTCTATTGTGCAAGAGTATCTGGGGAAACATGCTTGCTTGGGTAAGTGAGGAGTGGTGCAACATGTGGGTGTATTTAGGAACTGACTGGCTTGGTTAAGATGACTGGGTCACTAGAATCAATTGCCAATGTACTGCCCAGACAAGTAAACTTGTCCTCTGCTTAGCAATTTATTCTTCTGCCCACACTGGATATATAGAATCCAAGACTGGTTTTGCTGTGTGAAACCATTAGCTTTCCTTTTGGAAGGCATGTTCCTTCCAAAACTACACTAGTTAAGATTGAATAAACCTGGGACTAAACTCATTGTCGTGTCTTAACCACAGGGTACATGTTGCTTCTCACTCAACTCAGTCCGTGACAGAAGCTGTTTAGACCACCCATGCAGATGCCACTGCTGTGATTAAAGCAGGTAAAAGATCAAGCACAAACTAATTATTGTCCACCATGATAACAGAGAAATCAAACAAACACTAGAACAAATCAGCAGGGAAGGAACATCAGAAACAGTCGACGGGCATCTCTCCTAGGATGGCCTCCCACAGCAACGGGGATACTAACAGGGATGAACCTTCTTCATCCCTCCAAAAGACAGAGACATGATCATTTCCTGTGACTGTTCTAACTTCATCCAGAAACCAAATCAATAGCTCACTCGTATTTTTGAGTTATATTTTAGTTCTCAGGTTTAGTCCAAGTTCCAAGCCAAAACATTTACTATTCAGGGTATTGCTCACATTATGCTGAGACAACTATTGCCAAGTAGAAAGTCCATTTTAATTCACCATCTAAACAGAATGTAGGAGGTTAGCCTAGCAATATGTTAGTTATTTATTTCAATCTAATGCTTATGATTGAATTAAAGGAGCAGATTCATTAAGGTTTATAAATGCACTTAGGCCTTCCAAGCATAACTATGCTTCAAAGGTTAGGTCTCTGCAACATTTTCCTACCAATCCTGTATGCAATCTATTTAAGAAACTGTATTTCCCTGGTAAATTCAGTGTATGTTTTCACTGAAGTTGCTTTGTGCATGAGTCATCATTACAAAAACCGTCAAAAGTTAACAAAGAAAAAAGAATGAACCATTCCAATTCTTGCACTTAGAACAAACGTTTCATGAGCATTAAAAGGCAATAAGCTCTCATGTTCTAGTGCAAGACACCAGATATCAGGTGTTCAGGTCTTTTCTTCTTGACAAATTCTACTTTTGGTGTTTGATAATTTATTACTTTGGGCTTTAGAGGCTATAATCTGTAAGCACTGTATACCTGCAATATCATAGATTGCCCAAACAACATGATTTGTTAAAATAGTGGATCAGATGACAAGAGCAAAACCAAAGCAGGACAGAGAGGCAGGGGAATGAAAATCTCCTGGCATTACATATTTTTGCCTCAGCTCATTAATACTTCAGAGATATTTTTTAACTGCTGGATCCCATTTTTGTGTTTCTTCAGGATCACTTCACTCCATAGAGCATGGCTCTATGATGTTAAGGATCATATTTTATCATAATATTCCATTATTTTTAGTGCAGTTTTTAAACTTGTGTAATCATGCTTGCTGCTAGAGTGTCTACCTCCTCTGTTCCCAGTTACCTACGATCCATTGCATCATATAGCGCCAGATTTGGCAGGACTGTGAAGATCTCATAGACACAGTGTTCCCATAAACTTTGTCAAAACAAATGGGCGGAGAAAGGAGATTTAATACAGAATGAACTCATCTTTTATTAGACATCAGAGAATCCACAAGTGAGTTCAGGTCTGAGATGTACTTGCCTGCTTACACACATGTACTCAGAGAGCCAGGTTTTACAAGTATTGCAGTTACTCTTTTTTTCTTTCTTTTTTTTTTTTTTCCTGGTGAAGATTACATTGCAATTTGGCAAGTATGAAAGTTCTTTGTTTCCTCTTTCCACAAATTTTTAAAGTCCTTTTCCCCATGTAAATAGTGATGACATTTATTCTCACCCAAAGTCATAGGTAACTCTTCCAGTATTTCTGGATTTGCATCTTCATAAATACTATCTCTCTTAGACAACTGTGTCACTTGTTTTGACATGATGATTCTCCCTGCTGGTGGTCTTGGGCCTTTCAAAATGCCAAGCTAATAGAGAAGACATGACAGAGTCTCCTGGTTCAAGGAGTTCAAGGCACATTTGTCTAGTCACAGCTCTGGGTCACTAATAGAAAAGCCAGCCTACTGGCTCAGGTCTTGCTGAGTTCCAAAGGAACCATGTCTATGACTCTCATGAGACCGAAGAGAGGAAAATGGCACAGACTTATATCTTTTTTCCTCCATGATTTGTTAGGATCATAGTATGTAAATTATTATTCTTGTCTATTCTCGCACTTTATGCCAGTTTATAAGTATTCTGTTCAACTAAACCCATTCCTGTTAGGGATCTGTTAAAAGTAATAGCTCAATAGAGGTGAGAGTGCTGCGACTCCATGTTCCCACATCCAACTAGTAGTGAGGCTAACTGTGTGTTACCGATGGGCACGCATACAATGATACACGTTATATACATGTATATACACTTGGCCCTACAGAACCACACAGACCAAAACACTGACTCACTCTGACACAAACAGCAGTGTTCTCACCTTGTTCTCCTGGCTGATCAGCAGGAAGGTCCATTAGTATATATTAGAATATATACATATATTCAGTGTGGATCCCTCCAGCAGACAGACTTGGATCCACATCTGAGTTTTTGGCGCTTAACGCATTTGAGTCCCCAAGGCCGCAGCTGCTGATTCAGACCCCTCTTAAACACATATACAGGATCTTTTATAATTGAATGATGACTCTCATAACTGGGTTTTGACAAAGGAAGCATACCACGTTCTTTTAGTTAAGGTGAAGGTACTTCCAAGCCATGAAGATCTTCAGACTCTCCACTTTTCACTTTGTCCATTTGCATCTGGAAGAAAAACATAGTCCACAGTGTTCTGGTATACCCTGTTATGAAGTTTTTTTAACAGGGCAGGCAGAGAGCTGTAGCAGCCTGGTAAGCGGTTGTTCTTATTTTGGGAACTGGCCTTTGGGAGTTTGGAGAGCAAATAAATAGAGAATATCTTTCCTTACTCCCTAGGTCTTGTGGCAAGCAGTTTGGTTAGACCCGTGGTTTGGGACCCCTCTTTCTCCCCTACTTTAATTTGCTGTGAGGAAAAGGAAAGGTAGGCCGCTGTGAATCGCCGTGCTGCCACAACACCTATGTTTAACATTCCTCTCACATACTGTATAATCCAGGGAAGAACAGACGTGTCCATGAACATTAAGCACTTGTGTTTCAAGTGAAAAAATGACTCAATCACCAGGTTTAAAAAGACAAAATGAACTAAAACATAGAATTCCCAAAGCTGATTTCCTCACAGCGCAAAGGCAATGGGAAGAGATAAATATTATTAAATCTGAATAATAGTGTTTTTTTTATAAGATTACACTGCTTTTTATGATGCTTTACTTTTATAATAATTTCCATAATTCAGACAAACTTTCCCTGGTCACTGAACTGAGTTTCAGTGTCGCCCGTGGCACTAGTACCAGCTATGACCAAAACACATCTTGCGCCAGCCTCAGGGTTCCGGGGAGCCTGGCAGCCTTCTGTCCCCATCACCCTCAGCCTCCTCCCTGCACAGCCCTGTCCCCATCTCTGCCCTGCCCCACGATGCCAAAGCAGTGCATTGGGACACATGATACCCAATCCACTAGTGACCACCCAGCCAACGCACACCAGTTGCAGATGATCAAGCCCAAAACATTGACACTAATATCCATCTTCTCTTTCTTAGGTAGTTTGAAGGACTCATACAATTCCTAAACACGTCTCTTGTCCTGAAGGGAACCTTAATTGAGTCTCCCTCCTCACAGCAGGAATTACTTGCTGATAAACTTGACAGATCAAATAAAGATACTTGATTTGACCCTTCAGACTTCCAAGTCAATTTCTAAACATCTGTCTTTGGAGGTTCCTTTCATGTTTGTAGCCAAATCTCTCTCCCATTAGAATTTGTTCTTCCATGAGAGCTTGAACAAGACTGTGTCTCTACTGCCAGCTGAAATACTCTCTCAGTATCCCAGAGAACTGCAGGAGCCTTCCTTAAGAAATCAGAGAGAGTAAAATAAAACTCTTCAAAGTGAGAAGAAAGTATTTGATTTGCAGATAATAGGAAGAGTTCAGTTGACTTTATCAAGTCTTATTTGCTGAGCTTTATCCTCTGGCTAGTCAATATTTGTAATATGTAAACCTATGTCTTTCTCAACATTTTTCTAAAGCTTTTCTAAGCCATTTACAGTTCACAAGCCTTAAGCCTTTGATACATAGATTTCACAGATTTTCTAGAACTTTCTGGATTGTGATTTAGTAAACACTAACATCAGGTGAGGCAAAATAAAGCCCTGTTAGCAGCAATTCAGCAGGCTCCAGATCTAAAACTGCAGAAGATACCTCAACAATTTAGCCATAACGCCATACATAACACATGAGATCCAATCGCGGAAAAGATTATCAATATAGATTACAATGAAGAGTTCTTTGTGCCTTTCTATTATCTCTCTTTCAAAAACACATACAAAAAATCAATAAATAGAAAAATTAAGGTGAAAATGGATTTTATTTTTATATATCATTGAAATTTTAGTTTGGTTTGGTTCCAGCTGGAAAGTCCTGCATATTGCATAGTATACAGTTAACTGTGTAGTGCACAGTGTATATATTATGTTAGTATTGGAATACACATCTAGAGACAGGGAAAAACTATAGTATTACACTAAAACAATCAATTGTTGATAATGAATACCATAGAACTAAGCAGCTAGAGATCTTATTAAAACAACCTTAAATCACGTAAATATCGTAAGGGAAGAGGTTGAACTTTCACCAAAAAGAGTGACAATTTGGATGAAGCAGAAAAAAAAAAACATTCCTCTAAGGATAAGAAGCCCTATGGAAATCTGAAATACCTCTAGAAATCATACTAGCTGTATAGCTAGGAAAAAAATATTAAGGACAAGAAGTGAATTTTCCAGGGGGTATGTAACAGCATGTTTTATTCAAACAAAAGCTACTGCTGAAAAAAGCGAACAAGCGTTTTTGCACAAAAACCATGCTTCAGATGCAGCCTTACAACTGGTATTACAGGCAGGCAGCATTAAAAGTTTGTGGAGAAATGTTTCTGTGAAGAAAGAAAGGAATATCACAAGTTCAGCCACTCGTGGCAGTGCAGCTGAAGTCTGACATCTGACGTGTGTAAACAAGCCTTTCACATCTTACTACTGATCGCAGGAATTTCGCATCTTGCAGCTGTGACTCCACTCAAAAATTTATCATTCATAACTGGTCTGTGTACATCTTTAAAATATACCTAATATGGGGTATTAAACAGAGGAAATGCAAAATTAAAAGTAAATCCATTTCTTTCCGTTACTAACCACAGCTCAATAACCTATAATGTTTACCACTGAGTGTGCATGTGTCTGATAAGACCTGTCAGTCCTGCCTTGCCTTCCTGCAATCCGGCTTTCTCGCAGCTCCATAGCAGCTGCACACCCCCTGCCCGCAGGCCCAAATGCTTGCTCAGGGAAGTCCATCATCTGAGTTGTTCTGTTTCCTCACCACTTGTACGTATCTACTGAAAGCAATCATGGAGGAAGGGCATCGTTCTGTACAAATATTGGAAATATCTGGGAATAGAAGTGGAATGTTTTGTCTTGTACAGGCACACATACTCCCTCCCTTCTCCCACTCAGGTGGACTCTCCTGAGAAATAGAATATGAGATCATCTTCATAATTCTCCCTGGTTTTGTTTGCTTGCAACCAAAATTTAGCTACATATAGAAAATCCACATAAATGTGAAAACTGCCTCATCCCAGCCTTAACTATCTGTGTTGCCATGCACAGGTTATGCAGAAATCCTGGGAAGAGAGGGTAGTCTTTGGAACTGTATTTGGTATTGTGATCTAGGAGCATTTCTTATTGAGAAATAGAAGAAAATTCTCTTATGTTTGTAAAACAAGAAAGACTTAAACAAACAGTGTTCTTTAAGCTGATATAAATCACCATGCTGCTTTCATCACAGGAAGAAATATTTCCATGTTTACCCCGTTGTATAGCAATACCCACTGGTATTAGAAAACAGTAAAACTGATTGAGAATATTCCTGTCCTAACATCATGACAAAAAATAAATCCAACTAAAGCATCTGATGGGCTCTGTCAAGGATCTTCAGTTACACATAATTACTTTTCCCTACTCTTTTTCCCCTTCTTTTCCCCACCTTTGGAAAAGGAGGAAACATTTTCATTCATAAAAGTCTAATCTTCCTGTGATTTGAAACCAACAGATCCAGGCACCAACCTAATCTCATACATCTATGAGAGCAGAGACCTCATTTTCTAGTGTTCCACATTGCCTGCATATTAAAGGGAATAGAAAAAGCATTTGTTTTGAACATGTTGTTCAGAAATTTTTGAAATTATTCTTTTTTTTCATCCGGGGAACTAAGTTTCCTTGTAATTTCTCCACATAGATCTGCTTGTAGATGACAATGCACCACTTAGTTCGTGCTGAAGCCAATCCTTCCTTGTAGGGGCTCTTTAATGAGGGTTTCCATCCATCTGGGAGGGCAAAAAGACACATTTTCTCCACAGATGCTCCCTGTGAATCAGCCAGCAGTCATGTTGCGAGTATTTTTCATCCTCCAGGACTTTTAGGATGTTGCATCCGTGATCCTGTGCATTTCTAACCACCCAGAAGAACCTAAAGCTTTATTCCCAATCAACAGCCTGTCTCCTGGCAGTAAGAAGTGGGGTTTCAGTTTACTGCTTTTAAATACTCAGTGCAGGTCACTTTGTGTAGCTTCTTGGTCCCAGTGCTCAGACACCAGTCCTTCACAATGTCTCCCTTTTCCCATACTTTGCTAGCTTGTGTTTTGCATTAAGCAATCAACAGAATGACGAATATGACAGCAGTCTCCAGCTCAACCTCCTCAGTGTTCTCAGTCAATATGCCAAAAATGTACTGGCTTTTCTATTTCCTTTCTAGCAATGTTATCTGAATGCCGGCTATAGGTATCTCTTCAGTTTGCCATATGTTCTGCCTTCTCCACACGAACGCTGATGAGAAACTCACTAGAGCCAATTAAAGAACTCTGCATTTGGGCATGCATTACAGTAAAACACAGAGAATAGATTTCTTTGTATTTTCAGCGTGGTCAAAGAACTGAACCATGATTTGACTTCAGCTCAGCCTCCTTACAGTTCAGTAACTAACTGGAGCAAAACTACAGATTATAGCTCTTCTTTAAATGAATGAACCACGTCCCATCCGAATTTTTATGCCAAGTGTCTCAGATAGATTAGAGCACTGGTACTCTAGTTTCCTCCCAACAGAACTAAAGACATTAGAAGTTGTTCCTGTCTAAACTTTTATTCACTGGTTAATAAGTAAGTGGAACATGATGGAGATGACTGGCCTGTAGTTCTCTGAACTGGAATGACATTTGCATTCTTCTAGTCCTCAGGCACCTCTCTTGATCACCATGATCTTTCCAAGATGACTGAGTGTGGTCTAGCAGTGACATTGGCCAACTCCCTCAGCACTTGTGGGTGCACTTGTAGGTGTCCATGGGCCTGTGGATGTGAAGTTTGCTGAAGTGATCTCTAACCAGGTCCTCCTCCACCTTCCTTTCTCCAGACTTTCTCCATGGGCTCTAGGGCCTGGGATTCCTGAGAATCAGACTTACCAGTAAGGACTGAAGCAAAGACATCCATAATCTTTGCCTTTTCTGGCAAATGTGCCCTTTCTGTACTGAAATCATCATTGGAAGGGTTCTGACTGACAGATTCAGAAGTCATTACAGGAGAACTGGATGGACATCCAGTTGTCTATCTATCTCACATGTTTACTTATCTTTTAGCCACTTGCCATGCTGGTGGTACAGCTGAGGAGCATCCCCCATGGTATACCCTTTCTACTTTCAAGAAAAGCAAAGGACAGGGTACAAAATCCCTGCTCAGGTTGAGAGGACCCCAAGGATATCTTCATGCTGGTAGCAGACCTCTATTTATTTACAAAGACTCCTGTTTTCCCTTTCTCTATGGTCACCACATAGCTATTGTATCACTGCCTGTGCACCTAGTGCTCCACACGGACATTTCTTCCTTCTTCAGAAACTCAGTGAATGGGAATCAGTGCCACTGACGCCTGAAAGTAAATGGCAGCCTACTACTAGCACACAGATATCCTTGGAGTCCTCTGAACATGCATCCAGGAAGAAAACAGTTCAATTCCCTGCTTGCTTGTATCCCTGTTTTGCCAGCTGTGCCCCAAGCAGAAGGACCCTTCTTAATTTTGGCAAAGTTCAGTGATATGGGGTCAAGTTGTACCCAGGACAGTGACCAGAATAGAGGACAGGGCAGTGCTCCCTGGGCACCCAATTTGGCAGATACAGGGATACAGAAAGCATGCAGGTATGGGAGCAAATATTCAGGCACTAGACTGAGAAATATTTGACAGAGTTTTGCCCTTTTCATCTGAGGAAGCTTTGCAAGATTATCAATCAGACCTCTTGTAATAGATCATGGGCAGACCTACAGGGATATTTAGCTATTGACCCGTCAGTTACTGTGTTCACATGAGTAACTAGATTTCTGTTTGCTACTAATAGTGGAAAAGGTTACATGGAGAAATACACTGACTCCGAACAGTTGGGTAATTTGGAGATTTGCTGTTTTGTCAATAGATTGATTTGGATGTAAATTGCTCATAGTTTTGTGTTCTTATTAGATGTGCAGTGTTGAGGATGGAAATACCAAAATTTTCACTAAATGCTTTATAAGTCAAGACATCTGCAATGGGTGTATTTGTGTCTTTTTTAATATATTACATTTAAAATTTTTCATACTTCAAGTTATGAGATAAGTATTTTTATGTATTTGTAGATCTGCATTAAAGTATCTCAGGTTAATAATACTTCCAAAGATACTGTGGTCTCACAAATTCAAAAGGCATTTTCTAGTTGCTCAGCACTTCTAAAAATCCGGTTGCCCTGAGTGTTCATAGCTAGGTGTTATGCAGGTTTTTATAATCAGGACACACACCATGATATCCAGCCCCCAGAAGAACAAGCTATGGATATCTCCTGACTCCCTATTTCTGAGGCAGGTGGAGGTTTATAATGAGATTACCTGCCCTTCCTGTTTCACCCTAACATCTCAGTATTATGTGGAAAAGTTCTTCAGTGCTGAATCTTCCTGGAAGTCCTTCTGCCACAGAAGGTATGCTTTTTTTTCTTTTTTTTTTTTCCTCTGGTGCACCTCTTCAGTTCCTCCCTTGTGCTTCCAGGACCTCAGTAACCATCTCTGCCTGAATGCAATATGATATTAATACATACTGGAGACTGTAAATAGGAAGTGCAGTGAAGACTCCCAGACTAGGAATACTGTGGGATATGCAGTAATGTCAAAGTTTCCCACAGAAGGATGAACTCCCACATTCCCTGTAAATGGCCTCATGGAACCTCTTCAGTCCACACAAGATCCAGGCTAAACTGTGTAATCCACTGGCAAATACATCATGCATGGTCTGCTCTGCACCTGTATGCAAAATGTTTAAGTCTCACAGCACAAAACCAGGAAAGATGGCTCAGTTCTTGCCTGCTTCTCAGTTCTCAAGGACCCTGGTTCAAAGTCTAGTGTCGCCAGTGGTAATGCCTGTCAAATTTGATCCTGCATGGATATGTGTAGGGGTCCAAATAAAGAGCCATCTCCCTTTGAACTGTCTGCAGAAGAGTTGAAAGAAATTTCAGCGTCTGCTTCCCACTAGCTCATGATAGTCCATGAAATTTGTCACACATCCCCATCCCAAAATTTAGCATGAATATAAAAATTTCAGTCTCAATTTCTGATTTATAAACTTGGGTTCAGATTTACGCTCTTGCCCTTTTTTATTTCCCCGGAATGCCCACAGTATTCAATAAAAAGGTAATCCTTACAAGTTGAAAGTAGAAAATAATCTATTTAAATATTTTTATCAGCACATTTTAGTATTTATAACATAGAGATGTGCTCTCCTTCAGCTATTTTTTTACTAGCGACCAATGTACTGTATTTGTATATTGCCCATAGCACTTTAAATAATGAAGCAGCAAGATAGAAGGGGGAAAAAAGATATAGTAATCAATACCCAGGGAATTCTGCCAGACATGCAATAGACACATTTTTGGGGGGTTCGACGAAAATTGATCTACAAGATTGACATTAATGTGGGAAGAGTGAGACTGTTTTTATCAACATGTTACTAATACACAAAGTTCAACAATACAATGAAGTTGTTTAAAGTTAAGTCACAACTGGTTTATAAAGTGGTTTGATGCACATCTGCACTAGGATAAATGTTTCAAAACTAATACCATTACCATTCCAACTGCAGCTCTACACTGTAGTCACTCATCCAGCTGGCACAGGCCCTTTCCTTAAAAAGCAGCTTGCATTGCAGACAGACTGTGCACCATAAAGCCTCCTGAAGCACACAACCTTTCACCATCAAGCTGGCAGAGATGCTTGGTTTGAAAGACTTATTGCATCCAGAATGATGTAGAGAATTAAGTAAATCTTGCAAAGCAGTTGTTTGCCTAGCTAAGAATACTATTAACTTTCCTCTTATCGGGGCTATGCAAGGCGTGCCTGCACTTCTGTTCACTCAAGGAGGGACAAAGCAAACGTCCATTAATAAAATAACTTGGAGTCAATTTAGATTTACTTTCTACTAACAGAGTGAAGTCCTGCATTGTAAGAACAGGATCAGCACTTGTGACACAAAAATCAAGGAAATTTATTTACCTTGAGGAGCACAGATTATGCTATACTCTCACTGCTTCCCTATCAATCTGGAGCTATCTGAGCCTCCCCAGTTCAGTAACTGATCAAGCTCAGAAATGGTTCATTTTTCCATATGCCTATAGCTATATATAGTATCATTCTCAATATCACATGAGGGTTTCTTTTAAGTAGTGTTTGAAGAAATTCATGAGTCACCAGCTGACTCCCTTTGAACAATGAGAGCTTTATTCACCAGTTATGTAAAAATGTGGCCAAAGCTTATAAAATACACTGCACAGAAATGATCCAGAGAGGCAATAAAACACCTCTGCAATACATTTCCTTAACTCTCTTTGTCAGCACATGCTTCAAAATAAAGTTTTTTTTTTTTAAGGCAAGTTATATTTTTGTTTTTCTCCATACCTGATGGATCTCAGCTGACAGACCTTGAGATTTGTGGATTGCCTCAATTCACAGACAGAGGTCGACAAGATGACTGATCAAGGCTTGGGCTTCAAAATCCCACCATACTTTGTGATGTGTTGAAGTCAGATTTTGGTTCAAGTCCATCTTTCATAGGCATGTATTAATGTTTGCTGACACACTGCGTTTTTTAGCTGTTAGTCATGTTTGTTTTCATACTATGTCCCCCCTCAAATTCCCAAAATTGCTGCTATGATGACTGTTAAAAAGTTCAAATTATTTCCCAAGTCATAGAAGCCTTAAGTGGGAGTGGTAATGTAATCATTAAAAAGGTAATGGGACAGTGTTATCATTTATGTTTTCACTGTGACAGTGAGGACAAGCACTGGTTTACAGATTCCACAGTCTTCCTATATCAGACAAACAGATTACTATTTAAATATTCAAAAGGGAAAAAAAAGAAACACAGAAATGCACTTGAAGTCAGACGGTTCACAATAAAGCTAGATGAGCCATCTGGAAAAATCAAAGAAAAGGAAAAAAAAACAGAAAGAGAGAGAGAGAAAAGGAGAGGGGCAGGAAACACCGATAATTTTTTTCTGGATTCTGTCAGCTTGATTTTGGGCAAACAAAAGTTTTAGTATATTATTGCATTCTCTAATACTCCCCAAATTAGGGGTGTTTCTTATTGTTGTTTCTCTGTATTTATCATCTTCATTTAGCCAAGTCTCCCCACTAGCCTGTGTCTGGAAGCCAACTGGCCCTGTTCCTTAGAGAAGTCCCCACCTCTCACATCTCCAGGCACTCCCATGCCGCTATAATCTTTCCTAACACTGGGATTGTTTTGCTTTGTTTTCCATCAGGCTTTACATACATCACATTTCTTGACTTGAGCAAACATCCTCTTCCAGATGAAGAGAAGGGAAGCAGAAGGATAAAGGACAAGCCTCGGGCCCTTTAAAGTCTGTGAGAATGCTGCCATTGACTTCAGTGGGGACACAATTTTACCCAAAGCTTTCTTCCAGAACAACCATTTGTATCGTATCCCTAATACGGACATTACAGAGAAGGATCAAATAGAAGGAGATGCTGTTCCCTCAGCAATGACAAATTGTTGCCCTGTCAAGTCACAGTTGCTGCAGAAAGAAATTCCCGTCCAGCCAAGGATATTGTCAAGGGAGGCTCCTGAATTGTATTGACTAAAGCACAGCTCAAAAGAGCAGAGTTAGCATGACTGGTCTTGCAGGTCCTAGACGAAGCACAGCTTTCACAATCCTCACCCACCATGGTCTCCTCTCACAGCCCCTTGGACACCTATTGCCCCTTTGCCCATGGCAGTCCACGCTGCTTGTTGCGGTGCAGCCCTCAGCCCTTAGGCAGGTAGTGGCTGCAGGGGGACAGAGAAGAGGACTCCCACCCCTCCTGCTCCATGAACTGCTGTGGCTGGCCACCATCCTCTTCATGGGTATGCCACTGTGAAGCCATGATTCATGAGGCAGAGCATGAACCTAGACACAAGAGGCCCAGGCACCAGGCTGGAAAATGACACACCACCACCAGACAAACGGCTTTTTAATTGAGTATAATATAGACAGTAACACTGGAAGGTTTCACAAAATGCTTCTTTCTCTTGTTATTTGTATGAGAAAGGCTTTCTGCCTGAGTGATGACCCAGTCATGGCTCTGTTGCTTCACCTGTTGGGAGCTTAGCCTTTTAAGAGACTCAAGGACTAACTATTGCGGGCTGCTGTGTTGTATACAGGCTTTTGCCACACAGCAGGGATAAGCCTGTTGGACATAGCCACTGAATGCAGCAAATCACTTCAAGTGATTTCAGCTGCTAAGTGCTCATCCAACAAGACAGAGATTACAAACATCAGCATGCTTCTACAACTGGGAGATTTTGAGTTAGCTTCAAAACCTCCAGACTGTCTTACACTTCACTCTGATGAACTCCTTTCATCACTAAGCTTTTGAATGTTTCTGCAAATCAGAGCTACAAGACAGTAAACCAAACCAATCAAGTGTGTTAACCAAGCAGCAGAAATTGCCGTTAAAGAACGTGAGATTGTTAAACAACAAACGCTGCTAAGTACACAAATATTTGTCACCTTATTTGTTGTATCTCATACACACATAGAAGTGCCTGCTTCTCTGTGCTCTGGCTCAATTTCTGACTAATTTTGTCACTATAAACGATGAAAAGCAAATGCTGAATTTAGATCACTGAAAAAAGAAGAGTCAGTATGTTCATTAATCACCATTTGCAGCCACTTCCACCTTTGAGGTGGAGATCTCACAAAGACACAAGACACAGAAGAGCCACTGCTATATGTCTGGCAGTGATAGTACATTTCAAAATAAGAATCTGGTGCAAATAAAAAAGTACCATAGATTAAATGCTGCCCTCAGCATTTACATAATATAATGGATCTGGTATTTTCAGGTTAATGCCAAATTAAAAGCAAGTATTTTTAATTGTCATATTCGTTTGTTAAACTACCTTATGGTCCATATGGTTTCCTTCTTATTGATACAATTGTACCCTATGCACAAGAAATATACAGCAAATGCTGAAGTGATTTTCTCTTTGCATATCCAGTTAGTATTTTGCAGTTTGAAGGTAACACTTCCAAGAACCAGTGGTTCAACTTGACCTCTCCTAAAATCCCCTGACCACCATATGAAAAAATCTCTGAATATAACGGACTTTTCAGGTGCTAGTATTGCAGATGGCCAAATATTTTCCCTATCACATTCTTTCCATTAATCTTAGGATGCAGGACGACCTCTGGCAGCATTCTCAAATGCATTTGACTGCTCTTCTGCAAACAGGAATATTTCTTTGTGAGTAGATGGAAGGGAGAAAAGGAAGAGCCGTTTCCCACTGTCTCTTCTAACAAGAGAGGGCTCCAAGTGAAACTTGCTTGTGGAAGGTTCAAACAGAAAATGGCGACTGATAGTTTACAGGATTGAACCCAGAAGTGAAAGTTAAAATTTGGAGAGCTTTAAAAGATACGGAGAATAGGAAAAACTTATATGATCTTTAAAAAAAGTGAATTTTACCATATATTAGAGGAAAAAATTCCAGAGTATATCCTTGATTTAACAGTATTTCATGTAGCACTGTGCAAGCATGAAGAAAAGAATGGAGACTTCATGATTAAATATATTTGCTATACAAATATTTTAAGAGACTATTGCCAGTGTTAGTTTCTTGCATTTCTATAACCTCTCATTCTGAACATTTTAATCACCCCTTTATTATATTTGCTCAATAATTTTTATATTCACCTTTAATTATATTTTTATTGCACAAGACTCCAATCAAATTTAGATGAAGTGTTTTAAATGGGAAGGATGACAAATTCCAGCATATGGCTTAAACATTGAAGTAAACACTGTTCCTTTCTGTTCCTTTAATTTAGAAAGTATATAAAATGCTGAGAGAGCCCTTTTTAAGATGGCTGGTCTGTGAATTCTCATTAGAGCCAGAAATAGAGAACAGGAGCTAATGACCGAAGAACCAACAGGCCACAGCATCACGTATTTTAGCCTCTTTACCTTGCCTTTCTATATCCTGCCCTATTTATCCTTGTGAAATGCGAAACCCTTGATAACTTCCAATTATTTTAACCAGCTGGTTGGGGAAATTCTTTCAAATATGATTTTTTTTTAGATGTGTGTGAAGCTACCAAAATATACTGCCTGTGTCCAGTTAAGTTCCCCTGGACCTTGGCTGGTTCCTCTCCAAAAAGTGAGGTGTCTGAAACAGGACTAGGAGAGGAAAACATGATGCCTCACTCCCCATCATGCAGCATATCTTGGCAACAGACACACTATTGGGAACACAAACTATCAGCCAAAATACACACATGGATCTTAATCTATGCTAGAAGAGATTGATCCAAACTTGGTTTTAGCACAAGTATCCTTGCTCCTTTTTCGGCCAGCCCAGATGATCTGGCCTGTATAAGCAATCACTGTGGCATACGAATCTTTCTCTGTAAACAAGGTAAAACACTATCTAGCCCTTTGTCACAAGCTCTGAACACTTATCTCACCAGGACACAAAATTCATCCTCGCTTCCTCACAGCACTGCAGAGCGATAAAGTGTGTTTGTCTGTGTGCAGGCACCAACACAACATTATGCACGGCCTGCAGAGATCCAACGCTTTGTAGCACGCAGAATGTATACTGCAACAATTCCACAGGACCAACAGCTCCCATTAAAAGTTTCATGACCGATTAGGAGTCTTATTAATTAAACATGCTCCATGCTATTAAAGTTCTTGCATCAATTAAGCACAGAATTGGTACCCTGCTATAAGGGAGTGACAATGCCATTGTCCTTTGGATCTTACACTGGTGTTTTGACTTATTGGTTTGGTTGTTTAATCCAGATTTTCAAACATGTAATTAATAAAAACTGAAGGCTTCCATTATATAGCCATAGCACTAGCTACACTTCTTAATTCAGTCAGTTCTCACCAGCTTGTACCAATTATATCACTTCAATTTCATTTAAATGTCTTTGAAACCCTTTGAAGAGGGGAGGGGGAAAAAAAGGACTTTACATTCAGCTCAGTAACGTGTCAGGCTTCTAATTTGGTGCTCTGCACTGCCCACTTTGAAATTAGCAACTATTTTGTTGTTGTTGTAGCTTTGTCCCATGTTCATCTGCCAGACATTTGATATTATTTTCTTCCCCAAGGGCTGGATCTATTAAGTTTGATGTCATTGATTTACCAGTAGAATCACTTTCAGTTGAATACAGAAGCTGAGAGTAAAAAGAAAAATATACTTAATATTGTGTGGGTTCATAGAATTAAAATTCCACAAATGACCTTCTAGGTCCTGGATAAGACTCACATCCATAGACCTGATGTGACATTTCCTCCCTGACATTATGACACCTTAACAGCTGGCAAAGCCAATGGGCAAAGCTTATTTCCCCAGAGCCATTCTGCCTGGAGGAGAGAGGATTTCTGCACTGGGGAGCAGTAAGAGCTTCTGTTTTGTGGGAAGTAGTCAGGACACCCGACACAGGGAGCCTGGCTGCAGTACCAGAAGAGGTTGACTATGTACACCCGGATCCAACCACTGGCTTTTTTCACTTCTCCCACTCCAGACATCCTGGCCTGCAAGGTTTTTTGTGTACCAGGCAGACTCTGAAAAGGGATTTGGAGGGAATAAATGAGAGTAAAGGGAGTGTCTGAGGGAGTTTTGCTCCCACAGCAGATAGGCGGCAGCAGAAGGGTCCCACTGCTTTTTGGAGTAGAAAACAGCTATGCTCTGCTGCATTTCTCACTGCATTCTGTATGCCTACTGGTGTTTAACCCCACTTTCATCTCTGAGGTAGCATGAAGCATCTTAGCTTATAAGAGGAGGAAATCTTAGGATTTTGTAAGGAACAACATTTACCATGCGATAGTCAGATACTATCACTTGACAAAGAAGCAATGAGAAATGAGGACTATTTTTTGTTCCACGTAAACAAGCTAGTTGTAAAAGCTTCTAACCTTAGACAGGAACTTGGCCCTATGCTCTAAAGAAGTACCCACTGATATAAAATTTTCTTTATATCCCACTCACTTGCTCCTATGGTGAGCACAGCGCAGCCAGATCAGATGGATTTTGATTTTGACTGAACCTACAGCTCATCCCAGGCAAGACACATAAACACTGAGACAGCTTCTGTGCAGGCCTGTGCTTTACCCAATGCTTACATACGTGCCTCACCAGTCAAGCAAAGGGAACCTGCCTCATTGTACAGTCATACCAAGGCCTGCCATCATAGCCATCAATTGTTCCCCTGAGGCCATGCTTCTCAGCTTCATTCCCTTTCCATAACTGTACCTATCAGCCGACGAATGCAACACATGCCGTGTTACAGCTTTGGGAAGCATTGTAACTGCCACCCTTGAACTAGCATTTGTAACACCAGTATAATCTTCACCCATGCATCTGTCCTGTCCATACGTCGTGACAGTATAATCAGTAAAAATCAGGCAAAACATTGAACATTTATTAAATACTTTTCCATGGTGGACTTGTTTGGTATGTGCTCTAGATACTTATTTTTACTGGTCCATTTGTTTGTTTAGCACCCATTTTCCACAAGGTGTGGGTGGAGAAGCACTGGTTCTGTCCAGGTGTGCTATTGCCTATTGCAAAACAGAGTCAGTTATGGGATTCCTGACAACCAGAGAATCTGCTGGAGGTAACAGATTAGGATCTTGGATGAGAAGGACTCAGCACTCCTTTGCTGAGGAGGTATGAACCTTTGATTGATTTCTACTTATTTTTTTGCTTTTTGGAAGGCAGAGGGAGTGGGTAGAGACCCACAGTCCAATTCAGAGCTTGAGACATAATAACCAGGGAATTTAATTTAAAGGAATAGGAGGAGGAAGAGATATTGCATACCACACAGAAATAAAAAAGACAATTTCAAGTTTGGATGATTGACTCCAATTTACAACAATCTTGTAACCATAATCATTTCAATAATGTAGCTTGCCAAGGGTTTTAGGGCAGCTAACTGAATTATAGCAAATCTTTGCAATTACAGCATTTGTAATGAATGCAGTTAGTGAAGCCTCAGCGGCCTTCTCTTTTCATTTACCATTGACTGATTACTCATTCAAAGAGGATCCCACCCTTCAGTGAAGAGCAGCAAAGCAACACACAAAACAGTCTAGTCTCATGCAGCTTTGCGAAGAAAGTACTACAGAACAGGATCGCACAGGTGATAATTAGAAGTTCCTGGGGTTCATCTCAATCCTTTTGCTACATTACTTATCCTTCCTGTGGCTTCTTTTCTGCAATTGTCCCTAAATATCTATAGGCACCCATTACTGGACTTTTTCAGGTCTGCCATTCCCTACCATCCTGGGGCTACTGGAAGCCCCATTAAGGAAGTCCTTAAGCTATTATTTTCCTTCTGTGCAGTATATGCTTGCATATCACTATGTGAAAGGGCAATTCCTTACCTTGAGAGGATGCAGGCATCCTCCTTACTGCTGAAGCAGAGCAGGTCTGCTGTGTGCTCATGGGAACTGCATTTCAGTGAGAGCAGAGGGCTTGAGCTTCAATGGCATCTAAATTAAGTGTCAGATTTTTATTTTTATTTTTATTTTTGTAGGAGAAGTAAATATCCCCCTCTAATGTCTTTTCATGCTCAGTGAGTCTTAGCCCGTGGTCCAGAGGCAGAACAGAATTAAAATAAAATCCAATAAATGTATTTCCTCCATGCCAACAGGAATAACTGGAGGCTCAGCTGGCTTTTCCTCCCTGTCCTCCAGCAATCTGATGGGATGGATTGCTCATGTCCCTGTTATAAGGCCAAGTTTCCCCAGCGAGTTGAGCACTCCAGTGGCCCCCCCTTTTCAGGTTCTTCCAAGGCTCACCATGGCTCTTTCAAGTTTGCAGACAAAATCTAATGTGGAAATCATCAAACTAAACATATATGTCTACATTGCTGATTGCCACAGATGAGCTCATTGTTGAGACTCCTTCATCATCCATAGAGATAAATAGCTGCTTCTTGGATATACTTCGTCTTGCTCAAAGGGGATAACTAAAATAGATGAGAGGCATTACACTTCAGAAGTGGCTGTTTCTCTTAGTGCTTACAAAGGGACTCAGGAATGCATGGGGCAGAGGCCATGCCTACAGTGATGAGAAACTCAAGTCAGCATCTGAAGTCCCTCAACTGGTACCCGAATATTTGCTCAGATAAGGCACTGTAAGCAGCCCAACATCTTGTCAGCACCTGGTTGTTATGAGAGTATGAATTAGTTTATCTGCAAATGGACAATGTAGTATTGTTGTGGTGCTAGGTTACCTTCTGGGCTTAAATTTGTATTACAAATGTTAATACTGACTTCTGTAAATGCGCACGATTGTTTATTAGCCTAATATCAACAGGATATTTTCATACCAGTGATGCTGATGTGTGAGCCTGTCTCAACCTTTAAAACTGTCAGTTGCTATCACACAAATAAATAAGTGGTAACCAAAGCAAGCTGCAGACTAACTTGGTTTTAGGGGGAATCCTCTATAGTATCCTTGCACCAGGTCATCTTTGTGCATTTCTGCTTAAAAGCCCAAGTTATCTGCTTTTGAAGTCCATGGAAGTTATGTCACCAATCACACCTTCCACTTGCCAGTGAAAAAACTTTCTTCTCTTCTCTGAAAGTAAATGGTTCAAAAACTGCTGTGTGCTGAGAACAACCATCTCTCCTGTTGATGTTTTACTGTGTCTTCACAGTCTTGTATCTCCTGAGTGTCTCTGGCAGTCATCTCTCACAGACACCTTTCTTGGGCAAAGTATTTCTTGGACAAAGGAGTATCTTTCTCTTCTAGGTTTGTGCAACACCTGACAATGTAATAATAATAACAATAAGAGGAAGAATTTATGTATTTCCAAAGGAGATAAATAGGTATATAGTGGATTTTAACAAAGCGATGAAATCAGTCTCCTCCCGTAAGGAACTGAACAGAAAGATTTGAGTATCTTCAGCTCCCAGCTTTGGGACTTGCTTTATTGTTTTACAGCGTTGATCGTTATAAGTGGTTAACAGGATATTTAACCTACTCCTCTGGTTTCTTTGTCAGGGGGAGTTAGAACTAATGCAGTCAGGCAAGCCAAAACCTACCTTAAAACTTTAGTTTTGTGTTTCCATGACTTAACTCTCATTGTTCTTTCTACCAGACAGCACTACTCAGTCTTCTGACAAAGGCTTGGTTCTTAGTGTCTGTACAGTGAGCCAAGGAAGTTCTGTGTTTCACAGAGGTACAGCAACACTGAGAGAGAGAACAAAGGGCTCCTACACTTTTGTGTGTATTATTCTACCATGCAAAGAAACAAAAATAGGTCTCCATCAAAAATTAGGAGGTCTTTTGTATCTGAATTCCTCAAATATGAGTTTACTTTTAATCCTCAAGCTTCAGGTAGACGTCTTCCACAGCATGGCCTACATTCAGGATATTGAGAATATATAACTGTGCCAAACAAAGGGGAAAATTGGCAAAGACCCACTGCTGAATCTCCTGCCCCAATTACCCTTGCTCCTGGGTGGTGCTATAATTGACTTTTGCTCTTTATTAAATGCAGCAATATTTAGTCTATTGCTTCTGCTCCTGCGCTTATCAAACTACCAGCTGAGCCTTTTCTTAACCCCATCACAGGAACAATAAGGAAGCAGTGTGAGATTCAGAAGCAACCTACGCCTCTTTCTCCCCTGTAGTGTATATACATTTTGAAGAGAACATAAAGCTTGAATGGAGCATACTTTCAGAAACAGATTTGACACTACCAGTGTCCTAGTTGCAAACACATTTTTTTGCCAATCTCTGATGTGGAGATTATCTATCTTGGTCACCAGAAAAGAAACTATGTATTTATGACACAGGAGAAAAAAACAAATAAACAAACAAAAAAAATTTAATTCTAAAAGCAATGAAAACCTCCAGTGAGCAAACATGCCGAAATTCTACCCATCTGAGTACAAAGGCAGATTCTGTCAATGATGTTAGTTAAAATGAGAAAGGGAAATTCACCACTTGCCCATTGGAAGTTCTTCAGCAACCTGAAGAAAGCAAAATTCATTTGTTTTAGAATCTGATATATGTGCACAAGACTAGGGTAACTTTTCTACTGGGTGGGCACATATGCAGTGAAGAAGGGTCCTCTGTGACTCCCAAAGGGAATGATGAAAAACATTTCCTACAGGAAAGCAATCTGAAGGCATACAATGGAATTACTAGACCATATTTGTCCTTGGTAGAGCAAGGTTTTTATTGACTTAAGTAGAAATGCGAGGAAAAGCTAACCTCTTCCTCAGCCTCATCTCATAGAAAGGCAGGGTTTGCCCAATAGTGATCTTAAAATACAAAACTGAGAGAGTAAAAAATTGCAAACTCTTTAGAAAAGAGTAATTGTCAAGAAGTTAGCTATGCAGAGGTTCATCCAAGTTGGGAACAAATATTAGTGGAGCCAAACAAAACAGGAAGGGAAGGGACTTGCACATGCAATACTTTAGGTGCTGAGTTTGGGTTAGAAATACAGAGCTGAGGAAATCTGTTGAATTATTTTTTTGGCTTTTTTATTATTATTTATTAACTGTATTCTTGTGGCTAAACTGTAATCCTACCTGGAGAAAAACAGAGAAAAGTCTGCCCTGCCCTTTAGTTTTGGTAACTGGATCTTCTGAATGGCCCATATGGATGTTCAGTCAAAGGGACTACAAGAGGTTGTATTATTCAGCTGATAACACTTGGATATCTGAAAAGTAGGCCTGTTATTTGTTATTTCCAGCTTGTAACTGTTTTGTCTCATTATCCCAGTAAAAGAATTTGGTTCTTCTCCTGCTCCTAACCTCCAGCTACAGACCTCAAATATTTTGGAAAAGTATCACTTTCCTCCTATTTCTTTTTTTCCTTCTCAACAAGGAAAGTGTAAATTGTCAGAGCTTAAAGACAAGATAGGAAAAGGTCTTATTTTTTATGTGATGCCATCTAAAGTTACAAGTCTTGCTGCTTTTCTCTCCCTTGATGCATATTGACTTCTAAAGGACAACATCCTCCACACACTTTGGTGGTGGTAATTCATTTAAAATATTATGACCTCCCAACACTAAAAAAGTTACCAGTTTATTCAGAGTATTCAGAAGAAAGGTCTAACTATGCCCAAACTACATTCAGAAGTTTCTTCAGAAGTTCTACACATGTGAGAAAGAGCTTTTTACTCAGCAGGTTTTATTTTTCATTACCAGGAGTTTTTTAATTCAAGAAACTCAGTTTAGATCTCCTATACATGAAAAAGAGTGCTTCAGGGTAGGAGCTAATTAAATATTTCTAGCATCACTTTTCTAATTTTCTATTTTTATGCATATTTTTCTCAGCCTCATATTGTAACAACTTGAAAATATAAAATAAAATTATCATTTATTTTTCTGACAAAGAGAAATACATGATCTTGAAAGCATGAAAATCTGTTTAACAGAATTGATTTTTAACTTGCATATGCATCGTATTTTGAAAACTCTTACACCACCTGATCATTTTGCTTTTTTCTATAAAAGAAGCATTAAGGTAACAACTTCCCAATGGCTGAGTCTAAAATGAGTCCCTATTTATTGCGTCATCAAATTGATTGCTTTTAGCATTTGTTTATGATCAATAATATTGAGAACAGTGAAAGCAGAGAGTAACTCCTCGAACACCGTTGTTTTCTAGTGTAACGGAAAACGACAAAATACTTGACTTTATCCCATGCTCCATTAAAATTTTCAGTAAAATAATCTCTGCT
Organism: Crypturellus undulatus; assembly: GCA_013389825.1. Classification (NCBI taxonomy): domain Eukaryota; kingdom Metazoa; phylum Chordata; class Aves; order Tinamiformes; family Tinamidae; genus Crypturellus; species Crypturellus undulatus. The sequence goes on along the minus strand of VWPW01012042.1, from coordinate 329,975 downwards.
GTAACGAGACGGACTAACTTCTCCTTGTCTTCTTATGAACCATATTCAAAGACTCACTACAGCATATTGGCTGTTTGTTCTACTATTTTGAGTGACCCATAAGAAGCAACCTCATAACCTACTAGTCACATGGTGCCCATATGCATACACCTGCAGATACAGCCTCTGCATTACTTCCAGCTGCAATCCATACCTCTTAGTCTGGTCTCCACATGGTGTCCACAGGAGGCCCTCTCAAATCCCAGACAACCTGATTTCTTCTACCTAATCCCAAATTAGGCACCCAGATATCATACAATCAGTGTAAACAAATCTGATAGGTTATAGATATAGATAGACAGATTTATTAAAATGTAAGATGTGACCAGCTCTGAGGCTGAAAAAGCATTTATATTCAGTATTTGCATCTCTCTCTTTGACTTCAGTGTTCAGGCTTTTTAGCACAGATGTCAGTTATGACAGACAGGTGACCTCTCTAACCCCAAATTCTGTAGTTGATCACAGAGCAATCAAATTATGTTGACTTTTGCTCACATAATCTTGGGTTGAATTTAAGGCTATGATTTAAAAGAAAAGGACAGCTTTCCATTACCAAAACCATAAGACCTGTTTGAAAATATATACTGGTATTAAAAGGTGGACTAATGAGAGCATTTTAGCTTTCTCTTTTCTTTTTTGAACATTTAGCTTGATCTATAAGGTCATTCCAGAAAAGGATATGCTTGTAATAACGAAACAAAATGAACCGTGTTATTATTATTAGCTCAGAATTTCTTACAAAGGACTTTATAAAAACAATATATCTGTTGATCCTTACAGGTCAGAACCAAGTTTCACACATATGCATGCTGATCTAGAAGCAATACTAAAAATATTCTTGATAGATGTTTCCAGAACACCAAGTAAACACTACATAATTAAATCTAGTGTGATAAAACAGCAATAAGTAGTCCAATCAATAACAGAATTGCCTCATGGTTTCATATCATATAAATGACAGCTGTTTCTAAGCCTCTGAAGGAGCAGACAGGGAATCATGAAATACCCCTTGCGTAAACTAGTCCTCTTAGTTCCCACAGAGGTAGCTCTAACCCAAAACACTAATTCCAGCAGCCAAAGAGCTTAAAGGAACAACATTTTTGGACATCAAAGGCAATGGACACCTTTGTATAATTTTCAGGCAGATAATAGACAAAAGAAAAGCAGGAACTAAAAAGAGAAATCTGTCAAAATGCATCTCTGGAACATTATTCATCTTATTCACAACTGTGAGCAGGAGTAAAAATATTGTTACTGTTCACTGTTTACAAAATGCAAAACAAAGATCCAAACCGAAATCCAGCAGCTTCAGGGCCACATTTCCTGAAAAGGCTCATGAAGTCATTCCCTTTGGATGCACCAGATGAGGCACCAGTGGCACTGTTTCTGGGGTTGGCACACGTGAAAACCACTCCTAAGTCTCACTTAGATCACTCCATAGATCTTCAGTGGTTCTTATAGGCAGGCTTTTGTCATGCCATAAAGCACTAAGTGTGCAAAAAGAACACGTGCTTAGGGAAACTCAGTCCTTAAGTGATTTGTTACATCAGTGTGCAAATCTAATTACATGGATTACTGTTTCAAATATTTAACTTTAATGGTTTCTGTAATGTATGTCATAACACACATAAATCCCAAACCAAAGCAGAGAACTTCTTAAAAAAAAATCCAAATATTGATACTCACCTTCAAATTTCATCCAAAGATATATCTTGATCATCCATACTCATATCTGCATTATCCTGCAGCAGCAAAGGTTTTCCTCCCTCTTCAGAATTAACTGGACCATGAAAGTTAATGGAACATTGCAATCAGTCTCAAAGAAGATCAGACCCTACCAAGAACAGGCATCTTTAGTAAAGAAACACAGATGCCAGACTAGGTGTCTTGATTGACTGTATGAAAAACAGTCTCTGGAACAAGTACGGGTATGAATATGAGTATGGATACTCAGTGTCCCTGATGGGTTATCATAAAGTTAATAATGTAAGGAGATCTTGTTACATTACAAAATTCATCAAACTGGCAGGGTAATTCAACAGTGTCTCAATTTCAGAAACAAGTGGCTAGCTCGAAAACACTGAGGAAGTATTTACACATTATTCAAAGAGAATGTATCATTTCAGATAGATATGTCTTTATAAAAAGCGTTTTTACAAACTAATGCAAGGAGCTTAGTCTTTTAAACAGAAGACTATTTTAATTGGCATTAACTTAAAGTATACAAATTTCTGAAAATGAAAACTTTTTTTTATCTCAGGAAAGTTTCTTGAATAGGAGAGAAAAGCTGAAAGTATTAAGACATTCCATATAATACATATATGAAGTGAGTATATAGGAAGTATATAAAGATGCAAAGATGTTATTCTGGCAAAGCAAATGAATCCAGAGAGGAGAAAAACAATAAATGTGCAACAGCATTCAACTCTTTACTACTCGCAATGGGACTAACTTCAATGAGTTGTTCTATGGAGATCTGGGAGTGGCTTTATTTTTTGCTTTCTGGGAGAAAAAAAAGAAGAGGAAGAAGAAATTAAATAATTAATAAGAGCAACTCACAGAAACAAGCAATCATTCAGAAGATTTATTGGAGAATGCCAGCTCTGCCCCTGAGGTGAAGAAAGCTGTGGCAATGGTAGAGACAAGAAATTACATAGGTGACACTGTTAAAGTAGATTGCTCTTTAATTGTATGCCTTGGGCAAATATTATCATCTTCTTTGATTCTAAATTCTGCTTCTCCCCCACATCCCTGACACTAATGAAAAATTTCATTTTTCAGCCATTAATAACTATTAATAAACTGGTATTATTACAAAAACTTTACATCTGGTTGAATAATGCCAAATTAACAGCCCAGCTGCTGATCAAATTTATTTCTGTGTAAAGAAACAGTATCTCCTTTGATATCAGTAGCAATATATTAGGTTAAACTCAGAGAAGATCAGGATCACACTATAGATTACTGTCTAGGATAAAGCTTTTTTCTTTCTTGTTCATTCACCTTCAGACTGAGGCTATGTTAATTTTTGGAAACTACAAAGCTGTGCACTCGACTATATGTGAACTTTCAGCACTTCGATTTAAAGGTCAATTGTAAGTTGACGTAAGCAAGCAACAGCAAAATACGCAATCTTTTGGGAAACACCTTTCTGAGAATATGCTTAGATCGGTTTAAGAGAGATTCACACTGATTTAGCTTAAGAGGCAAACAGCTCGCACACCTGTCCAGGATGTTTGTCCTCAGTGAGAAGGCTATCAGCCGAGATGCAATGAGGGCTCAGCTGCCCACGCTGAGCCCTTCAAGTGCAAAAGGCTTACAAGGTTTACAAACAGCTCCAGCCAAAACAAGAACATGTCTTATTTTGTCCGGTGCTAATTCCTCTCTTATTTGAGGAATAACCCACTATCCTGTTCAAGTAACAATATCTATACAAGCTTTGGGGCTGGTTGACCAGTGGAATCAATCAATATGTACTGAGTTGAATTGATACAATTTACTTAACCCCCTTGCTACATATCCTAAGCCCTGATAAAACCTCAAGATTTTAGTGCAGATTTAAATACCCTCCCACTAACCAAGGCACACACACGCTGCCTTCGCAGTCAGTCCCCCAGAAATCCCTACCTCTTCTGGGATTAGGCCAGGTCCCGTGGACCTGTTGTGCATCTGTCTTTACTCTCCCACCTGCGATCTCTGCTATCTGCAGGAGCACTGAGCAGCCTGCAGCACCAGCATCTGTAGGCCCGATTATGGAATGGACCGAGGGCCCCATTTCCCTGCTACTTCTGCAGCCTGAAAGGATATCACAGAATGCAAGACAGACTCATACCTGGCTCATACTTTCAGTGTGCACCTGCTACTCCTTCTCTCTCATTGTATTTTCCCGTTCTCTATGCCAATATACTGAGTCTGAGCATGCTACAATGTCTTATTGCTTCTCCTTGTATATCTTTCCATTTGGCCCTCTGATTTTTTCTTTTCAGCACTTGCTTTTCTCTCTTTAGCTGCTATAGCTGCCATCCTCATTCTGACTCCACATTTTCTCAGCATTCTTTTTCAGTGCAGCATGCTCCAGGAACAGCTGCTAATATTTCTTAAGGATCTTCCACTATCATCTCACTCACTCTTACTTTCAGGGTGCTGCATTTCTGGCTGTTCCTGAGTTCCTGTGTGTCTGTGTTGAATGATAGCCACAAACTTCCTGGGGATTCCCAGCATTCAGGTATGCTCCTCACATGTTGCTACTTGCCAGAGAGATTTTTCTGAAGCATATACCAAATATAAGAGTACAAAAAAAAACCAACAAAAACAGATTTAGAAGAGGTTTTTCCAGGAAGCACAATCTCTCTTCACATTTAAATTTCAGGGAACTGAACCATGGCAGTGATGGTTATTGTACTCTGGTTCTAATTTTGCCAGGCTTTTAACAGCAGCCTTCCTTGTTCCTGCTTGTTATGTGTTTGACAGGACTCTGCATAAAACACACCCAGTGCCCTGCTGAATCACAGGATATGCTGACTAAAGCTTGTCTTTAAGAGGCAAACTAGTCTCTCAAAAGGGGACATTCCTCCCATCTCTTCAGTGACCCACTCTTATGCTTGCTGCTGGGCTAGGTAGGGATTTAGCATTAATATTTCTCGGCAAATGAAATGGTTTGCCAGTCAACTTGGAATCCTTCTGAAAAGTGGCTAAAAATAAAGAGTTTTGAAACAAACTTTTAAAAAATAAACAGAATAATGTATTTTACTGCAAACTATATCTTGACTCAGCTCCAGTTGCTGCTCTCTTTGTTCCATCCATCCTGAGGTACTGCCAGAACCCGTCACAGTTCCAGTAACCACAGTCAGATCCTTAAGGGCCTGGAAAGCCTAAATACTTACATTGAGCTCAAACACATCCATTGTTTTCCTGCTCTGTAGGCAAGGCACAAAATAGGATGTTGTCCTGGGGATACTCCCGTTCCTACAGATCCATTTTTCCTTTGCAGGTTGTTCATGTTCAGCCATTCCCTGGATGTTTACCTGCCATTGATCAATTCAATCTTTAATCAAGAGAACCATTTGTATTCCAAAAGTCACCTTTACAATTATTATTTGCTACATCTTGTCTTTAGAAATGTCATGATATCACCTGGGCATGGTCTGGACAGCCATCGCCTGGTTTGCTGGCCAGTAAACACCAGGCTGAAGAGCAACACAGAGAATACTGATTGGGCCAGTTCTCATTTTGCCTGTGAGCAGCTCATGTCCTCATGTGGTAAATAAGATGCTCCCTGCACACTAGTAGGGTGGAAATAATCACAAATTTAATCCAATGTGATCATATGCCTCTGTCTCCTCCCTCTCCCCAACTTCCCAGTAATATATTCCCACCCCTTTTCCTAACACAAGCGTGAGTATAACAACATGATCAACCAGCTCAGTCAAAACAGCTCTTCAGGGTAGTTTTTACTTGCTACTCCTTGATCTGGCACATCTCAGAGTCAACTGAACATCAGTGCCAATGTGAAGGAAGCAACTGGAGCATGCGGTCTGGCTCCGGGGAGTGGAGAGCAGGGCTGCTCCTTTCGGCAGCGGCCAGATGCTAGGTCAGCACAGCTGAGCCACCGGCCACATGCCGTGCACAGCCCTGGCAGCCTGAAAGCTGCATTTTATGCAAACACACGAAATGGTGGATGTGTGTTGTGCAAACCAAGGATGCAACTAGAGATACGGTCAACATAGCAAGGGGGTGGCATGGGGCAGGTTCCCAGTTTGATTATCCAAGGGCTTTAAAAGCTTCATTGCTGAGTCCGTGGAGATGTAGCATGCCAGCACTAAATTCTGACAAATCTTTAGCATGCTCACGTTAGACATTTATTTACTTTGCATACTAAATATTGAGTTGAACTGTTCTGCAGCTCCTATCAGATTCGTCTTCTAGTCATATCTAGTCTGATGTGACTAAGATGTCACATCACTGTTTGATTGGTTTGCCTGAAACCTGCCCCAGATCCGCACCATACTAGGGCCTGCTCCAAAAGCAGTCAGTTGGGAGACTCACATGTATTTTGAACTTCAGGTTAATAAATTCACACACAGCAGCAGTTATAAGAGGTCATGGAACAGTTATTGTCTCCCTTGCCTGGCTTCAGTAGCTAAATGTCTCCTTTTGGTGAAGACAAGAAGGATTTTTTCAAGGAGATGTTCTATCGTGTCTGTTACGGGATTTGAAAAGAAGCAAATGGTAGAAGTCACTCACCTCCACTTACACTTTCACTTACAAAACAGATGAATCTCAGCTGTTGCTTTTGGACTTCCAGTACACACTGCTTGACTATTTCAACAATTTAGATAAGCTGCAAAAAGGCAGCAGGGATACGCACCAGTCTTCCGATAATTAATTTGTTTCAAGATACTTGATGATAGATGGAGAGCAGCAGCTAAATCTATCAATGACTTATGCTGCAAGTTACCATTGGTGATTATTCACCACACAGTATATCAAGTTTAAAAGCTGGTCTTAAAGATGCTGGGGGGCTAGCAAGCAAATAGTGGACATTTACTTTAAGAACCATAATTTGAGTGGAAGATGTTGCCTTAATAAGATATGTTTTGTACCCATTCTTAGTAAATCACTGAGAAATTGACAGCCTATACAGGAGAAGAAGGCTAGAGCTCACCTTACAACCAGACTGAATTACTTCTCGCTACAGATTTGAGGTTATTGGCAGACTGCCCATGCTGCCATTTAGTCCTCATAGCCAGCAAGTTTCTCTTTTTTTTCTGTATAGACAGACATACTGAGTCATAGCCACTGAGACTCCAAACAGTTGCCATGTAGGCTCTACTACTCTTGAAAGACTCTGGTTTGATTTCTAGGTAATGCAAATTGAAGTAGAAATTGCAGTTACACATTTAGAAACACACAGCAATAACAGAGAGAAAAAAGAAAATGTTCCAACAGAAGGACGGCAAGTTGGGGAAAAGTACATTGTTCTTTTTTTTTTTTTTCACTCAGAAGAGCTTCAAGTCTTTTCTCATCACAGAAGAATTTGGGACTTCTCCAGGGCCCAAAGGTTTTGCCACAGGCAATTGGGCACATCCACAATATCTGCATCCTAGTCTGAACACACATGAAAGGAAAGAATTGGAAAATACATAAAAGTGAAGTAATTCTGCTGTGTAAAAGCCTACGACATCTCTGGGACAGTGTGTGACCAGTCATATTTCCAGAATGGCTTCTTTGTTTGCTACCTGCTGCTGTTGCAAGTGTTGATAGCTATGAAATTATATGTTCAAAAAAGTCAGCAAATGGGAAGGGTGAATAGACTCTTACAGAAAGATTCCGTCAATTGTCGGACTTCGTCAAATAACAAATATATAAAAGGGCACATGCGAGATGTGTGAGAAGCATGTAAACGCTATGGAGTTCAAATAACAGTGAATAAACTCCATGTACTCCCAGTTCCATCACTGCTTTTGTTTTTGTGGCTTGTTCTGTTTTTTTAAGCAGCATGAAGAAATGCTGAAATCATCAACTCTTTCTTCAGCCTCACTGCAGGTGGGAGGGAGCATTTGCAGGACTGACCCTTCCACAAAACCTAACCGGATAACATCCAGAAATAAGACAGCCCGATTGGCAAAGCGCTAGGGAAGTCTCCTCTACCTCTCGCAGGCGTGGAATTGACTTTGAACAGAAATTGCCAGGTCTTTATCAGAATAACGACATAGCTATAACAGAAACACTAGGCAGAAAAATTTTACAATAATGGTAATGTTTGCGTATACTTGAATGGCATATGCCTTTTGTCTTTCTCCCTTTTATGTTTTAGACAAGAATATCCTCATATTTAAATGCCTTTTAGGTTGCTACTAAAATAAATAGCTAAACACTTTCAAGAAAACCAATGCAGATTTAACCCTTAAGATATCTTCTTTACCTTTCTTCCCACAGAGAAGGAGTTTTCTCTACAGCCCACACAGATGCACTCATCTGTGAGGTATTTTTAGCAACACATTATGGCAGTGTGACAGTCTCCCTTTAGAAAGACCCTTAGGCTATTGCTTTTTTTGTGCAAAATAAAATTGTGCCAACTTCTGGGTGACTAATTGATGCAAAGGGTACTGACAAAGCTGATGATCCTCCTCCTTTAAATCTGCATACATTTCAATGTAAAAGTTATTAAAAAAGAAAAAGAGATGGCTAAATAAAAATTATGTTTCATTTAATTTTAGGCACGTCAAGTCCACTAGTACTTTGGAAGTACTTTTAAAATTATTTTCAGCCAAAATTCAAAGGCCATTGCTTTAACATTAACATGTGTCACTGTTCAGTTTGAAACTGTGACTGGACCCACTGTTTGCAGATACTGTCATCATTTTTGAACTCAGGATGAATGGAGAGAAGGGCACAGGAAAAAAGGGATGCAGGGAGGGAGGGAGGGAGGTGGACAGGTTTTATTATTATTACAAAAAGGTGACATATTAGCATTCAACCTCTGTAAATTTGCTCAGTAGCATCTTCTCTCTAAAAGACATAATTTTCAGAAAACAAAAATTCAGCAAGATGATCCACAAAAATGTCTTTCCCATTTTTTTCTGTTTTCAGTTTTCCAAATATACTTTTCAGAAATAGTCTCCCTTTTTCCACCCTCCTCCAAACCAACTCTGTTATTTCCAAAGTCTTTTTGGCCAAGCATTCATTTGAATTTTTAAAAAGGTCATGAATGAAAAGCCTTGACCATCGCTATCCCTCTTTACAACATAGGCATGAACTGTAGATCAGCACTGAACGGTCACAAGAATTTATAGCATGACAGTGAGATGATAAGAAAAGTGGTAAATTAAGTATTTTAAATGATGCACAGTTCCTTGTCTATAGTCCTGTAGAGGAGGCCAATGCAGTGGGTGCAGCACCAGCACACAGCTCTGCACTGCCTGCCACAGCCACCACGGGTAACTTTTGGCAAGCTGCTTAGTTTCTCTGCATTTCACTACAGGAATGGAGGCCACAGAAACAGATTTAATATATATGGCGTGTGAGGAAGGACTGGAAGGAATAGGAAAAAAAGACCTCGTTATCCACTTTTAGTCATTGCAAAGATCTCTCAAAGTGGGAAGAAATGGATCACTGCTAGGGCACATACGGGAGCAGGAAATAGGCAGGTACCAGGTTAAGAAATGCTGCTCTCTGTCCTTCCTGCCACCTCATGGAAAGGAGAAGCTGGCAGTTAACCCAGCCTTACCTGGCTGTTTTAATAAAGATGTTCAGCGTGCTCATGGTTACTCGCTACGGAAAATTCTCTTCACTCTTTCTTTATCAAAAGACTTATTTCTTTGAAGTGCACATTTTGTGCCAATAATTGAATGTCTTCTGATTTAACATTGATAGGACGAAAATAATGGTCCTAAATCTCAGTGATGCAGCTATGATTTCCCTTCGAAAGCAGGCGGTCTTGTAGGTGTAACCTTCCTTTTCATCACATTCCATTGTCCCATTTACTCTGTTAGCTCTTTAATCTCAGTAATAGATTTGTGACTATTATAAAATTTTAAGAGCTTTGGAGCAGAGATCACAGCATTTTCCTGTAGCTAGGAGGTGATTACAATATTCAAAGATGTGATGTTAATAAAAATAAATTAATCTGCTGCAACATGAGGAATATCTTGAAGCATACTTATTAATTGCACTGGGACTGTGTGAACTGCTCAGGTCCTTAGGAATGCTGTTTACTGTGTTATAATTTATGCAACCATGTTAAAGACACTAGTCCTGGTACCAGTCTTCTAATCAATCTGTGAATGGGTCAAGGACTGAACATTATCAGGGTATTAATAGACTGGCCTGAGAGTACAAGAGTAAATACATCGTCAATAACAGTAACTAAGTAATTAAAGTAAAAAGAAAATGTTGGGTTACTGTTGTTAAAACTGGCAAATACGCCGGTCTTCGGCATTGCATACCCCTGCACAGAGGAAGTATAGCTCTACAATGACTCCCAGAGTGAAATTTTGACACAGAGTGAGAGAACAGGGCATCCGCAGGAAACCTGTTGTGCTGTGGAGGCTGTGGGCTGCTGAGCTGGAGGATCCCATCTCCATGATCGGGTAGCAGAGAGGGAGCTGGTACCTAAGAGTGGCAACAGGGAGTCGAGAGAGTGGGCAGAATGACTGTTTATTTACTTCAAGTCTGGGTTTTGGTGGCAAAAAAAACAAACAGAGCTGCTGAGTGAAGGCCCTCCCAGGGCAATTCCATCAGAGCTGTGTTGCTGTCCAGGTCTCTATTGTGCAGGGAATGATCTACAGTATATTGTTTAAAGTCTTTCCCTGCTTTGTTGTCTGAGAACCAAAGCAGCTCCCAGCCAAGACACTTTTTGGTTTGTTGGGTTTACATGGCAGAGGGCGTGCTGCGACCACCTGTACTGGCGTTCCTGAGCTGACCAGGACACTCGTAATAAAAGCTTCATTAGGTTGCTGCAGGTTTTGCCTCCTCTTATATGTGACAATAAGCTGTGCGTGGTCTATATCCTGTGCTTTGGAACTGCATTGTAAACTGACTGATTTCTGCAACCGGCTAAACTTGAGGGGAGGTGTTAGCATTCAGGTGTGTTGATTAGCTACGTGGCTTTGTGTCTAATTACACAAATATTTGTGTCTTGCTCACCAGGCACAAAAAGGCTTTTGAAAGCAAAACCCTCTTCCACACCGAAAAGGCTTGTTTAACCTGAGTTGTGTCATTTTACTGCTGACACCAGAAAGTCAGAAACCTGCAAATCAGCAGGCTTCTTTTGTAATCTCTTGAGGTTGTACCTTGGCTGTCCCTTGCCCAGCCTGAATCTCTATTTGTCTCATCACAAATGACTGCCTATTTACTGTCAAGGGTAAAATTATCTACTCTAAATCCCTGCTAATTATCTCACTTACAAAAAATAATGAGGAAAAAGACTAGATGGGTTTATTTTGTTCCTCTGGGATTTTACTGGGTTAATATCCTTCAGCCCTAAATTGAAGCTGAAAGAAATTATAGCGCAAAAAGCTATGTTAGCATAATAAGAAGAATTTGAACTGAATTTTTGGAAGTGGAGAATTTCAAAAATAAATCTGAAAACCTCATCTAAAAGCTTGTCCTACTTGTACACTGCAAGCATGGAGACTTTACACAGTAAAAGTGCACTGGCCCACAGTTGTGAGGTGCATGAGCTATAGCAGTATGAGGAAAATAAGCAGGGCAGGGCATTCCAATATTCCCCACTATTTATAAGGTAGCACAGTCTTGTGTGGTTTAGTTTCCCCTCTATCAGCTGTGTGCAGTGCAGAGGTGGTGTGTGGCCATGGCACTTCCCTTTCGGCTGCATGGACAAGGCAGGTCTGCCCTGCGGGGGAAGGAAACACAGCAGCACGGAGCAAGTGGTTCTATATCACATCCCTCGATGTGAAAGAACTTGCTCCAATCTGTTTCATATTCTAGAATAGATGTAGCCATTTAGTATTTTTATCATAAGGATCATAAGTTCCAAGCCAGTTTTTGCATCTAGATTTCTTTTACTTTTCCTCTCTTCTGTTTTTCATTATTATTATTATTATTATTTATTTTGAGAGGTTTTTTTTGTTTGGTTGGTTTTTTGCTTTGGATTAAGTCCTATCCTCATTGTGCTCTTCCACTCTCCTGGCAAGAAACTTAACTATGTCTGACTGCTCTCAGATTAAGCAGAAATCCTCAAGGGAGTTCTGTACCCCCAAAAAAATTAATTGTAGGGATTAAGATGAATGGCAGAGGATGTGTTTAACGCAATCAATTAACACAAATTCTCCTGTGTGGAATAAGATCTCCTGCATCCATGGTAAATTCTCAGTAAAAGTTAGTCATTTTATAATGAGTGTACATATATAGACAATTTATAACAGCAAACCCTTATTGTAGGCTATACTCTTGACACAGAGAGATGTAAAAATGGATTAGCCCTTTTCTGACACTCTCATCTGGCGCAGGAATGATCAAGTACCCTGACAGACAGAATGGGCTGATTTAGCTTGTTGTGTTTTCACATGCACCTGGAGGGACGTCTCAGCCACCTCCCGCCAGCCATCGCTGAACCAGCCCTTGTTGGTTGCCAATGGTTGCAGAAGTTCAACAAGCACCACACAGGCAGCAGAAATGTCCCCAAAAGGGACCTAGGAACATCTAAGGCAAGTCCAGTACAGGCAGTCCAGGGTGGGGGTGATAACAGGTATCTTCTCAGTGAGGACCTGAAGGTGCTTCCTAGTGTAGCTATTTTTATACAATGCCAGCATATCACAACTCACTTGCAGGGTCCAGCCCAGGCAGATGGCACACAGCAAGTGCTGACTTTCATTAGGCACCATCCAACCTCTGTGTTTGGTGAGGGCTGAGTACAGGGGAAGAGTGTGCACTAGCACAGCTGAAAACAGAAACCCCCCGTGCATCCGCATGCGGCGAGCTGAAGGCAGGTAATAATCTCCAGACTTTGCAGTCTGAGTTTCCCGACGAAGCAGACGTATGTGAGTATATATAGGGGGAAAAGGTAGAGTGGGGAGCAACAAACATGTAATCTCCTAACGCAAAAATAAAGTTTGACAAGGCGAGTCAGACTGGTACACCCTGAGCACCGAGCGCTGGGAGCCCTGGCCCAGGTCTGTGCCCCCAGGAACCTGACGGAGTGGCTGACAGGAGTGATGGTGGCTGTGCTGTTTTCCTCAACATTTATCAGTTTTAGGGGGAAGTAAAATAAGCGCTTTACTAAGGTACTTACAGCTTTCTCTCCAACCAGAAGAACGATGAATCTGAGAAATCTAGGAACAACTGGACTCCTTCGTGGCTGCTCTTTATCACCAGCCCCTTGCACTTCCTTACTGCCTTGTGCAGCTGCCTTGTTTTTCCTTCTAGACTGGTTCTTCAAATTCCTGGGTTTTTCTGCTATCATCACTTTTGCTCTCAGTGCCATTTTCCTCCTCTCTTTTGAGTTTTGGCTGTCCTAATCTCCTTATCCAGCCAGTCCCTGGTGCTTCTCCATGAAGTTGACAGTCTCTGCTCAGACCACAACTCTGGCATGACTTGGCCCTGGCACATGTGTGCACACATGTATGCATGTGCATGCATCAACCACATATAATTTTATCTGATGCAGTTTATCTGTGCAGTTCAGCAGCCTGCATCAGATTAAAGGCTTTCACAATTGATAAAACTCATTTTTCTCTTCTAATAAAAGCTAGAGACAATTTAATTGTTTTACTCATTTTTTTTCATACCAAAAGGTGCACCGGTGTTGCCCTAGATCTTTTTAAATGGTGTGACAGTCATCTCCATAAATAAACCACACTTACTGTAATCACAGGTTCCTGAAGAACCTTCCCACACCCATCAACTCACAGGCACAAAATAAGCAAGGTCTTACTTGCCTGAGTAAGGATTGCATCATAGATTGCCATAGTAGGGCTGAGGCAGCAGCAGGCACTGAATGAGCAAGATGTCATTTTTAGTCTAGATTGAAGGCTGCCCTTTTTAAAGACCATTTCTGAGGTATGACAATCCCTGCCCTGTCAGCTGTCTTCCATCTCACAATGTTTCAGCTACTTAAAATACAGTGCTAACACTTGAAACTTAATGCCAGTTCCAGAGATAATCTCAGGGTTAGCTATATTTATCTCTGTAAACTGTGATCTTCCTAAAATTAGTAAATAGAATTATGAATTAGAATTAGGAAATACCTTGAGCACAGGCTCTAATAGAGCAAAACAAATCAGAGAATTAAATGAAGGTGAAAAGCCAAGTAAATAGTCCTTTATGAAAATATTCAGAAGTATCAAAGGGGTAGAGGGGTTGTTTTTTTGTCCTTTTGTTTGTACAAAATCCATTTGGCATCTATATTGTATTTATTTGTTTGTCTGACAACAATCTGCCATATGGCTTCTCTCTCTTTTTTTTTTTTCCTCACTGCAGCTGAATGTGTTCTAAGAGACATAAATCAGAATGACAGGTAAAGTAAAAGGCTTTTGGCAAAATTATATATGCACCTCTAGTGTTCTCAGAGCATGCTGATACAGGACATGTAGTTTGTGCGGTGTCTGGTTTTGGGAGGAGTCTGCTAAGAGGCCAGTACCCGTCTACTCCTTGGACTGCATTGCCTTACTCCACCACAGGAAAACCCCATTTCTGTAAGCAGATGCAGACTTGCTTCCTGTCTTTCACTTCTTTTCTTTCCAAAGTGTCAGTCTTCTAGATATGTATCCAAAACATCAACCTTCTACTCAGCACCAAAAAAAAAGACAACTCAAAGCTGATGATAACAAATCAGAAAGGCTTTTGTTTGTTTGTTTCGATCTGTGCTGTTTTCTTCCAAAAAAGCCAACATTGTTCCTACAGCCATTCCTCCTTAAGAAAACAGCCTAAAATATTTACTTCAATGAAACCTGAACACCTGTCTAATTTCAAGAATCTATCAGTGCCGTAACTGGCACAGATGCTGTTCAGTGAGAACATCAGAAATTGTAGTGTTTCTAGTCATTTTTGTTTTCTAGCATCTATTTAAAAAAAAAAAAAAAGAAAGAAAGAAAAAAAGACCATTAACCTGCATACCACCTCATTCTCAGGAGGGTTCAAAAAGGCACTCGGCAGGAGACAGCACACGAGGTCTGGGTGTTGCAGAGTCTGCTCTTCACGCTCTGCTCAGCCTCCTCCCTGGGCTGGAGGCAGGTGTGCATCCTGCTGACTCAAACCTACCAGGCTTGCAGACGAATAAAATACGACTAAAAGCACTAAAGTAAGTGCTCATCTATAATTAACATTTGCCAGCTATGTCTACATGAGTTCAAAATACTGTTTCCCTAAACTTCATTCTTACAAAATTAGGGTTTTTTTTTTCAGATCAAATAATAGTTTTAATAAACAAAGGCAAAATCGTTTGGAACAGTGCTTCTTACATACGACAGTGATGAAATTGCTTCAGTTTCTAACATATCTCTCTCCACTTCTGAAACGCTCGTTCTGCTGAGAGGTGGCACAAGCCACCAAGGGGTCTCTTTGTGGGATATAGAGCCCTCATCAGGGCCAGCTCCTACACGTGCAGCATTACTGCGCTAAGGAGGTGACTAAATTTTATGCTCCCTCTGGTCACTCGAGAAAGCAGCAGCTGAAACACATGGCTGCCTTGTGCCTGTCCCATGGATTACTTATACCCAGAGAAGGTCAGGCAGCCTCAGAAAGCACGAAATTTAGCACTCCTGCTCCTGTTATCTCCCTTGGCCAAGACCCTAAAGTGATTCCCTCACAGTAAGAGGTTTTCCCTACACTCAGCATGCACTCGGAGCTGCCTGGGGCAAGGGGGCTTCCCCACACATCCCTGCTCCAGAGGGTCTGTGCAGCGTGGTTGTGACAGCCACTGGAGAGCAGACTTCACGCTGAGAGATGTTTCTGGGAAGGCTCCAAAGAGGCTGCTGGCAGCTATGTGAGGTGACCAACAGGTCTCTCCAATGTGACTGAGACAGCTAGCTTTCTTAGCACATTTTGTAAAATTATCGAAATTTATATTGACTCTGGGCAATACAAATCATTTCCTAAATTTCGTCACATATATCATGTGCTAAACAGCATCAAAAGTATGCAAATGATTACAGAGGGAATCTCTGTCCTATTTTCATCACTTCAACACAGTCAGAAGAAATCCTTGTGTAGGCATTTTCTTAGATGTCTAAGAAAAGAATATGGCTTTGGAAGAATAAAAATGATAATTATATTTTCTTTCAAGTACAACAGACTTTTTTTTAATCGTTCTTATTGTTCACTACTGACCCAAAACTCAGGCCAGATTGAGATTTCAAGAGACAGATCCATATGGCAAACATTTGTGGTCACGCTAAGCCTTAAAAGGGTAGATGAGCAGATGAAAAAAAAAGGGTAGCTGCAGATTCTAACACTGAAGAAAGGCATTAGGCATATTCTCTGGATGTAGCGAAAGAAGTAGCACTATAAAAAGGGTGAACTGGCAGTGGGAGGCAAGGGCTCAGCTTCTCTTTTTTCTTCTGTTGCTTTATTATTATTATTATTATTATTATTAAAGAAAAAATGAACAGGAGACTATGCTTGCGTCAGAATGCAAAGAGACAGGGCAATTGAGTAGGGGGAGGGTGACCAGGTCACAGATGTGCCTCAAAGAGCAGTTTGGAGAAGCAAGTC
This sequence comes from Crypturellus undulatus, assembly GCA_013389825.1. Lineage (NCBI taxonomy): Eukaryota > Metazoa > Chordata > Aves > Tinamiformes > Tinamidae > Crypturellus > Crypturellus undulatus. The sequence goes on along the minus strand of VWPW01012042.1, from coordinate 313,763 downwards.
TCCTCCCCAGTCAATAAGCCGGTAGACAGCTCCGTGCTGCTGTGCAGTCCATGGTAATCCAGGAGGCTCTAAGGAGTCGAATGTCAACTCAGTCTCAGCTCTTCAGCTGCTGCACTGGCCTTCCTAGCACTCGTGTAACTCGCAGTTTGCTCCTTCCCCTATTGCAAGCTGCTTTACCAGTTGTGAGACAGGCACGGCCCACTCATGCAGAGTTGCCAGCAGGAGACATGGATGGATAAAAGGCTCTTCAAAAGCATTCATAGATTTATTCACCTCTGGGTAACAAGAGTCCTAAAAATTAAGCTGCTTCTCTTTTTTTCATGTGTTTTCATCATGCTGCACTTCTCCATGCTTTATGGTGATGAACACTGATGAAGTGTTCAGCCAGTAAGGCAACAAATTTCTTGTGAACTCTTACGAAACCATGATTATATTTGTTTATGGGAGCACTTATAAAGATAAAAATATAAATCTTCCTCCCCGATCACAAAGGACTTTTGTTTGTTTTTCCCATGTTATAAAACATGATGGACTGCAGTAGTGCCCAATTTACCCTTTCAACATGTGAGTGATGATCTAAGCAATTCAGGCCCTGTCCCCTACTTAAAGTGGGCACCACAGCACTGCATACCATCCAGCCCGTGGTTTGTAGATATGTCTGAATCGCCTGTATGCATGCTATGCTCTCCTGCAGAAAGTTTAATATATTCTTGCACTCCTTCCAGGAATCTTGTATTATTTACAGAGTGTGTACTGTAGACATACCAGAAGTGCACTACAGTTTCCTTTGGAGTTCAGCTGGCTTTTCACATTTCCCATGCCCCAAAGTATGTTAAATATTCCTGCTTCATCTTGTATCTCCTCTTTACTGACTACGCAGTCCCTTTTACTCAGAGCAATACTGACCCTGTGAGTAGATGAAAGTTTACTTGCTCACATAACACAGGACAGTTCTAAACAAGTATTTCTGAAAGACCAGCTGTAATGATAGCTGAGAAGTAACAGAAGGAACTGTGTGACAGCATTTTCTCCCCTGAACATTTGAATGGCTCTGCTAGAAGAGAAGAAGAACTGAAAAAGGGAGATGGTAGCTAGGTCAGTGGGAAGGAAACAAACTGAGATTGGTATCAGAGCCAAGGTAACTGGTAGGAGCAGAGGGTGAAAAAGAAAGAAAGCAGCCACGTACCATTCTGGTCTGCATCTCCTGACTGCAAACTCTCCTGCAAACTTTTACAGTTCTGGGAAATCACTTATGTGGCTTCTGAAGTCTGTTCACAAATGGTTCTTTTGCGGCTTCAGATATTGATCAGCTTACAAGCTGTTCTGGGCAAACACAAGAGGAAAAATATCATTTGGGAGAAAAGTGGAATATTGCAGAAAGTAACATTTCTACAGTGCACATTAGAACCAGATGTTCCACTCAAAAGTATTTGTGGTCAGGGATTTCTCTGAGAAACTAACTGCTATAAAGGGAAAAAAAAAAAAGAAGAGAAATTACAGCACACTGAATACAAGAAACAGTTACACTGAGAGTGAAAAGGGAGAAAAATGTAGACTGAGAAAGGATATATAAGGTATCTTGTACCACAACTGCAAATACAAGTTTCTATCCAAGAAAAAAAAGAGTTGTAGCCAGCTTCCACCTCTTTCACAAACATGCTGCTGGGCTTTGACCAAACCACATAGTTCCAGTGTTGACTAAGGACTTTAGGGCTTAGCTTCTTTTTTTTTCTCTCTTTTTTTCCTTTCCCTCTGTGTCTGAGTCATTAGGGATAAGTGCAACCAAAAGGCTGTCAGCTCTGGGACCACTGGCAAGGCAAGGGTTGGTGTGGTAAGGCTCTTCATGGCCATTTCTCCTGGGCATCCCACAGAGCTGGTTGAGGAGGTTGTCAGGCCCTCCAGGTCCTTCCCTGACCAGCAGATTCCACCTAGGGTGGGGACAAATTAAATGGTAAGCTTAGGAATGCTTAGGAAGCCATGATGAAAGATATGTGAAAAAAATCTAAATAATGATAAATAAATCTGTCAGTTGTTATAAATTTTACTAACAGAAGAGCATGACATAAGAATAGCTCTACTGTCTTTGTAGACTTGAGCAATGATTCACTTAACTCACACCCTGAATATGGTCAAAGGCCCAAGCAAGGCATGAGAAATTATGCAGACACAGAGCAGTCCTTCCTTGTCTCCCAGCTTCTGGTCATCACCAGTTCAGTGATTTCTGAGCTGAAGGTTTCATCTCAAACTTCATTTTGAGTAGAAATGGATGACCCTACTTTCTGTGAATCTGTCTCATCAGCTTTTGATTCCATTTGTTAATTTGAACTCTGTAATAGTCTGTGGCCATGAGTTGTACAACTTGGTTACGTGGAGAGTAGGGCTTTTTCCCAGGTGATTTTTAATCCAGGTGATTATTTCTTCAACCCTTATTCCTACGCTGTCAGGAAAGAATGATTATTAATCTCTTTCTTCAACTATCCATCGCTGTTAATGATGTTACCAGGCTTATTTTCTCTCCCCTCTCTGTCTCTTCCTCCTTAAACTCAAAATTCCCAGTACATTTAGCCTGTCCTCATACATCAAAGCCCTGGAGCACTAGCAGCCCTTGCTGTCCCTGTCACTCTGCAGATCTCCCCTCAATCCCCATCTCAGCCCAGCCTGGGGTTCTCAGTCTCTGCCCCACAGTGCCAGAGCAGGGCTGTCTCCAGCCCCACCACAGCCTTGTGGCACCATTCAGGTCCCATCACCAGCTGTGGCCCCAGCCCCAACCCCAAGCTCCACCTGATGTGCATTGTCCAGCCGGTGGAGCCCCTTGACACCAGCCCACACTGCAAGTCTCTGTTTTCAGCTGTGGTAGCAATATGCAATATTCAGGATGCGTAACTATTTTTTTCCTGTTTATTCTCTCTTTTTTTTCCCATTAATCCCTAATTATTTTATGACCACCACTGGGAATTATTAGCAGTCATTCCTAGATCCCTTTCCTGAATGTTAGCAGCTAATTAGAATGTGTCATTCTGTATGTACAACTAGAGGTTTTTTGCCTATATGAATCACTTTGCATCTAGTGATATTGAATTTCTTCTGTCATTCTATTGCCCAATCACTAAGCATTGTGAGATTCTCTGCAAAGGTGAAAATGAGAAAATTGAGAATGAAGTCTGGCCAATTTCATGTTAAAAGTATTTTGTAATTTCATGGAAAGCATGGTCAATATGGGAAGAAACTCAGCCAAAAAACATACTCATTTCTGCCAAAAAGTCATGGGAAATTCAAATAATAGAAAAACTGATTTCTACATAATAGAAATTCTTTACCTCACTTGTATGTAGCTGAGGGAGATATAGTTTTCCAGTCTAATCTTCAAGTCTGAAATAGCCGCTATGGAAGGAAGGCCAATTTTTTATATCAGGTAATTAATATATCAGCATCTCTTCTTTGTCTCAAAGGGGGCAAATTACATTTGTGCCATTCTGAAAGCATTGTTCAAGATAGCCGTATTATGAAAAGTCTATGCCAGGTCTGATGAGATTTAATTTTCTCTGCCTTCATTCTTAGGCCAAATATTCTGCCACTCGCATGTAGAGTGCCCTGGCCATTTTGCTGTTTGCGTCCTCTGAAATGGCTACTGTGTATTTGTAACATTCTCCTGAAAATACATATTGGAAATTATTTTCATCATTAGCTTTCTTTAATACTACCTTAGCCACCTATAGGCTGTCCACATCTTCAAGCAGGTAGCTGCGTCAAGACCATGTCCCATTTGTAGAAGAAGAAAATAGCTTTCCTCATGCACCAGGGAGTTAACAGGACTTGCTATCACTGTAAGAAGAGCGTGAGTGTGCATAAGGTAAGCCAGAGCTCACACTTGCACATGGGATGCCTGCATAAACTGAGAGGGGACTGTTTGGCATACATGTATGCTGCCCATGAAATAGCCATAGCCCTATTTGAGAAAGATTCGATACCAGTCTGACAGGCTTTACCATTTCCCTCCCTCCTTGTCTCTCTCCTCTTCTCCTGTTGCCTTGACTCTAGACTTTTAATTAAGTAAATCCACAGACTTCTGCTTTAGCATGCACAGTCTGTTATCCATGTAAAATATGAGTTTACTGCATCCAGTATCATCACAATGAAATCTTATGTGACACTCTCATATAGTGAAGCTATGATTCTGCTCCTGTTGAAGGCAAGAGCACTGACTTCAACAAGAGGAATAACAGATATATAGCAGAAATAGAAATAATGTGAATTAAATACCATTTAATCTCCTTTAATCACATTTCCTCTCCTCCTAAGAATAGAATACTCCCAAAAGAATAATATTTAGAAAAGAAAAAAAATACTGTCTGAAAGGAAAACTATTAAGTAAGTTTCAAAATCAAGATCATGCCAATTTATATTATCTATTTCATGAATTCCTGCCCTGCTTATCTGCTTTTAATTAGCCTATTTCTGACCTAGACTGTGAATTTGCCTGGCACACTCCCATTTTCCAATTGCTATTGCTTAAATAAATCAGTCCGTAGTGGTGTTTGTGATAAACACTGCTGCTACATATTTCCTGTAGCAAAGCTGAGTAGCACGTGAGTGAGGCTAGGATGCAGAGGTGGAAGGGTAATATAATGAGAGGATGGAATTTTACTCAAAATATTGCACATAGAAGAAACTGATAAAGAGGTTGATCTGCTTTTATCTCCCTGTTTCTACAGCTCAGATGTCTGGACACAAACCTGAAGCAAAAGGGAGCACAATCAGCAGAACTTCTATTCATTCTTATCTTCTAACGTACAGATTTTAAATCCTCTCATGCACAGTGACAAGCAGGCCATTGCCAAGTAACAATAAACTTGCTTCCTAAGTGGAGTCCATCCCTTTATTAAAAATATGAAAATAAATCTGATAAAATTCTCAGGCTGCAGACAAGACCTAGAGGTCCCAAATGCATGTTATGTAAAAGTCTACAGTCCAAAACTATGTAATTTTAATCACTAAAGATTTTATCTTCTATTATTTTAATAGCAATTTGATGCAGTCCTGCACAGCAAAAGGAGAGAGGCTAATCCACTTAGTCACCAAATCACCAACTCCTCCTAGAAGTATAAAGGCTAGGGCTAAGGCAAAACTGTACAACTTGTACAGTTCTTGTTCCAATGCAGGAAAAGACAGAAGAAATGTTACATAAATAGATGAATTGAGAAAAAAAAAAAGGAAGAAAAACAGAGCATTCTGACATAAGGAAGAAAATAAGAATGGGTAGGATGAAGTATCTTTACCAAAGAGACAGAATACATTTGAAATTCTTGCAGAAGTGAAAATCTAGTTAGCAAATACAGGAATGTTACCAGTAGAAGAATTGACAGCTAATTCCTTTTTCTCCCAAATTCTTTTCTTTGTTGTGTTCCAATAATTAATATAAAGAAGTGTTTTTTCAGTACAGGAAATAAGTATAACTATGGATTAAAGTTAGCCTACTATGAGCAACCACAACAGTTACTTGGGAAGAGTAAAGGAAATAAAAAATAATTTAGAAGAAATTGAAAAACCCATAATTGAAAAGAACATATGTGTGGCAACAAATAACCATAAGCCAGCTTGCAGTACTGGTTAGCAACAAGATTTTTTGTATCTCTCTTGAAAGATAAGTAATATGATTTCCCGAGAGTAGAATATGGAAGACTATTATCCAGCCTTGCTCAAGACCACATAATGAATTGTTTCCCTCTGGCACTGATCAAAGATAAAGTATTTACTTCTCAGGATACTCACTGGTCTTTAACTCTTTCAGAATTGAATTTCTACTTTTCACCTTTGCCTGCCTCAGATCAGCCTCTAGCTGAATTGGGCAAAACATTCCTGGAAAATACAAAATCTGATGGTAAATAAAGCTTGAAAAGTACTTGGAATGTTACATCAAAACACAGTGTTTGGATGCTGCTTAATGACATGTTTCATTTCAGAAATACCTACGTGCTCCATCTGGCATAAAAACAAACATATCTTTTCATTCTAAATGACACTGCTCATCTACAAAAAATACCAAAGGGAAAAAAAAGGTTGAAAGGATTAAGTCATCCCAAAATGAAGTTTAAAAAAATCTTTTTATTTTAAACAAAATATTTCAGTTTCACAAAATAATACCATTTTTTTTTCACTCAGCAGCAGGCTAGTGCTTTTCCATTCTTTTGGTTCAATAGTCGTTCTGACAAATCTAATATTCACCTCTCTCTCCATAGTACTAATTCAAAGTGGGAGTATCTCTACCTTTAGAGATTATAGAGTTCTTTTCTAAGAAGAATTTCTTTTGAAGTTGAGATGTCTTGAGTATAAATCTATAAATAGACACTGAAAAAAAGGTGACTCGGGGCATCTGTGAGTTGCATAAAGGGCAATTTCCCCACTCAGAAAGAGCAGCAAAATTTGTTTCAATTTATTTCTATGCCAAAGTCGCATAGCCATGTATCCCGATGCCTGTAGTTTTCTAGAACTGCCAAGTCTCCTGCATCAGGGAAGCAGAACTTTTTCTTGGAGAACCCTTGTGCAGCTCCACCACAGGGTTATCTGCAGATCAGACTCACAAAAGTCGTGGAGAAAGGTAGAGTCCGGAACTATGCCTCCAAAGGTGCATTAGTTTATGGCAATGCCTCCAAAGGTGCATTGCCATAAATATCTGAAAGTATATGAACAGGGGAGTGGTCTGAAAATCTCAAGAAAATGGCAACAGGGCAATAGAGAATATTCTTCTAATTTTATCCACAGACTGATAATGCCCTGGATTTTCCTTTGTCAAAATGCCTTCAGGGTGACAGGTCCCTTGCTTAAACTTGTAGCTGACAGAAAGTTGCAGCACAAAGCCACAAACAAGGCCAGAATTAGCCATTTTATTAGGTGCCAAAGGTGAGGTGTGCATCCAGATGTAATTGCTTTCTCACAAGAAGCAGGAGAGGTTCTCTAAGTCAAGGCTTGGAGACATTAATAGAAACTGGAAGGAAAATGCTATTGCCACTGCAGCAGCTATACCTTCAGCACTGGGTTATTTGTGATAAATCTATCTGAATATCCAGGCATAACACAAAATGTCAGATTTTACATCAAACCTCTCGCTTAATACCAACTGCAAAAGCAGCTTTAATTTATACATATATAAAGAGCTTTCACTTAGACATGATATCCACGCTGTAATTTCAAGTAAACAACATTTAAACCTGCAGCTAACAAGACTTAAAGTTAAAAGCCTGATGATTAATCCATCACATCACCTGTCTTCCCAAATTACGCCTGTTTATCCAAACAAAGCATTAAGATTCTGCATCTTACATACAGCAGCAGTGAATAAAATAATCCGCTGTGACAAATGTTTCCAGAGGGAGGGGAAAAAGGCCTCGTAAACTGCTGAGCAAACTGATGTAATGCACAAGATGCTCTCAGAGATTTCGTAAGCAGAAGGCTGGGCTTTTTGAACGCTTCACGCATATTTTATGAATGCATTCATACTTCTATTGAATTACATCGTTTTGCATTAGTAGCTATTGTCACTGGCAAAGAATTGCAGAGGGTCACTGGAATATCTTCCTTGCTTTTCCCCCATTACAAAGGCTTCAAAACTACACCAAAAAAAAAAAAGAAAGAAAAAAAAAGAAAGAAAAAAGAAATAGCTAGAGACAGGAAGAATGAAAAACTAGACAGAGCTGAAGATACTGTTCCATCAAGAAATATGTCATGGAGTAGACAGAAGCTGCCTAGCATAACTGTGGTTTCTCATAAGGCAGACTGCAAATATGCAGAACAACTGATTCAGAACAGACCAGCAGCAAGCATATTAAAAAGAAACGCGAACTTGTGAAATATAACCAGAATAGCACTGAATGCTGTGACACATCGTCGGGAAAACAGACTCATTACCTAATGTATATGTTTGGAAACTGTTTCAGAAGGAGATTTTGTACTGATAAGCACAGTTTGTTCCTCTTTTTCATTTAACTAGGTAACATTTTCATTGATTAAAGAGAAACCCAAACCAGTCAGAGCAAGACTGTGACATGTTCTGGCTCAGGTCTAGGCTTGAGCTCTGATACTGAAATTATGTAATCAGGCCTGTGAGTTCTTTCTGGGGTGCTGTGTGTCGCTGAGTCAGGTTACCCAATGGGAACCCAAAACTACAGGTAATACAAGACAAGAACTTATTTTTTCATATGTTTACACAGCATGCCTTGCACTTTTGCCACTAGAAATTTACCTTAAAACCTGAGTGGAATGGTTCACAGATGCACAACAGCAAAGCACCAAGGGAAAGATCACCTTCATTGAGGGAGCAATGTTAGGAAATTGCTCCTTGGGTAGACTGTGTTTTTGTAAGTTGCCTTGTTTCTTCTGTTTTGCCCACTGTCGTGACATAGCACTTGTCATCAGGGTAATTCTGGCTATTTTAAGAAGAGCCCAAGTTATCACTGATTTGCCTCCAGTGATACTGTCTATAAATGTTCCCATTAGTAAGCTCTGTCATCATCACATTAAGATGTCTTTAGGTGACGACCAGGTGACTGCTGGAGCATGCCACACTCCAGCTACATCCCCAGATACATCCCTGTTTCCTCAGCTGGAGACATTAGTTTGACCACTAATGGCTTAAGGCAAAATATTTGGTAAAATGACCACCTGTGAACGGACTAGCACCACTAACCCAATCTTCCAGTTTATTCTAGGATTTTCTTTAGGGCCTGTTGTATGATTTTGTGGAGTCCAAGTATGACTGCGTCCCAGAACTGCACATTCCAACAGAAAGTGGTAGTGGCAGCGGTTTTCCAAGCAGCTCCTTTCAAAACTTCTTCCTTTCTTAGACATGTTTGTTTTGGCTGCTCCTAAGTTTCCTCTCCCCTTAAAAGTTAGCAAATATATTAACCAGCACAAACAGAGAGACCATATGATCAGATGGAGGGACAAAACAGATGGCACATGAGTCACTCCTGTTTACAAAGTTAGTTATGAAAAGCAGTATCTCTTGCTTTAGCATTCCGTGGAAATCTGCTTTCAAAGGGCAATTAAGAGCTTTATTTGGCATTTGATTCCCCAGAACATTCCAGGTGAGAAAGGAATCAGTTCTCAAATCCTTTCTTCATACATCAAAAATCATTCAAGATAAGGCTTGGGGACTGTGACCAAGTTCCTCATAAAAGCGATGTTTAACCACAGTGAACTCCCAAACAGCGATGTGCAGGGACTGAACAATGCAAAAAAAAAAGACACCAATTGCAATATTCATCCCCAGGGTCATACATGCTCAGCATTTGTTTAGTGTATGAAGCTTCCTTGTCTGCTTATCCCACCTGTTTTGCTTTTAATATTTTGTGCCTCGCAGTGCTGGGCATGTTCCCTGTCCTTCTGTGTGTTTGTTTGTTTGTTTTTCCCCTCCCACAATCCCTCTAAGGGTAAATGAATTTATATGCTAATTCACGTCACTGAAATACCATGAATGACACAGGTAGGAGTAGAAGACATTGGTTATGCTCTTGCTAGGAAAGACTCTTGGCCTTCTGAAAATAATGATTATTTGCACTGTATAAATTGGATTTCTGCCATAAACAATATTAGAGGAAAAGACAGGGAGGAGTATTCATTGTGTTAAAACAAAAATAGACATAATATCAGATAGCTACCACCTGGAAACTACATTATATATTTGGGTGAGAATGCCATCCAAATCTGCAAACACATTTGTGCATGATTGATTACTTTCACACATTGCAAGAAATTTCCCCAAAATGCAATAAGCATAATGCTGAGAGCCTTTATTCGTTTTTGCAGAGCACAGCCTTGCTTTATAAGAAGAAACACAAGGTAATTATTACTAAACACAAGGTAATTATTACTAAAAAATAAATTTAATGTTCTCTCATAATTTGGGAGGGAAGGTGAGTTGGAATCATAGAACGTAATCAACAGTTATTTATACTTCAACTGACCAAACTTAACATTCTTTAAATAACAAGACAGATTTTAGTTCATACCTAGAAGGGATTCATCTTTCTAAGAATATCAGATTTATTCATAGAATTACCTGAAAATTGAGATTTTTATTTCATAGAACAATAGCTGGTATTGTAAATCAAAATGTTTCACAAAAGACAAGTCTACCAAAAGCAAAATATAAGCATATAGAGAGACTTTTTCACTTTTTTCCTCTTTCCTTTTGAAAATGCCATACAAAATTGATATTATAAAATTATTTCTGGTGTGGCTTTTCATTCCCCTTTTATTTTCTGGAACTCTTTTGAAATTTCTGCATCTTTGAAAATACAAAATGAAATAATGCCTCCTTTGTGTCACTTTTCAAACACTGGAAAAGGTTTTTTGAAGGTGCTTCAAAGTATGAGCAACCACTCTTAAAGTCATGTAAAAAGCAAAAAAAAAATTTTTGTTTGTGTGGAGGTGTACCTGTTCAGCTTCCATTTTATTGTCCTCACATGCAAAAAAAAAAAAAATGAAACTATTAAAATATCAAAGTAATCAGACATTGGTGTTTCAAAAGTTTACAAAATTTTATTTTGAAAATTATTTTTGTCAAACAGAACAAAATTTGAAAAAAAACTGACTCTATCAGACTCTTTTGCAGTGTCAATGATTATGAGCATTAGTAAAAATAATTTGCCCAGAAGACTCTGTTGCAATCTGCTAGTACCTAATTTTTTCTCATTTCAAACATTCATTATACTTACATAAAGTCCCTAATCTAGTATTGACTTCAGAAAGGGGAATTACGCTTAACTGAGGAGATATGGTCGTGAGAAATACATTTTCAATCGCGGTCATTGATTCTGTGTGCCCTCGTCTTCAGACACTTGACATGGGATCTTACAGGATTCTGATTATTCTGGCATGTCATGCAAGCTCAGGCCCTTGCAAATGTGCTTCATCAGTGAAGGCTTCCACCAGCATACACAATATACAAACCGCATTTTAAGGCAGGCATGCAGATTTCATAAACCAATAAACAGGAAGAAAATTACAAAACCTCATAAGGTTGAAGAAAGAAATAGTATAAAGGGAAAGTGATAGATGCAAAATATAGAGGTGTAGGACAAAACAAAACACTTTTTTCTTTTGCTAACAATTGCTAACCTACTTTTCACCTTCAAAAATCAGTATTTTCATCGCAGATTTGCACCAGTGAATTGGTTTCCAGCTACTTCTGTGCAATACCCTCCCATGCATGCTCTAGTTTCAGCTGCTGTGTCAGTGGCAGGTTCTCCCTGGCGAGGGGAAAGGATCCACAGCCCCTTACCATCCTGCCCGCATCAGCTTCTGGGTCTGCGGCCAGAAGCTCTGTGTCGGCATGTAACGCCATGCAGTCAGCTTGCTCCCCTGCCGCTACGTAGTCTGTCACTTCTCTGTCCCCTGGTCAGCCGGGGAAGAGGGGGTTGTAGCAGCTTACACGCATTTCCTCAAAAGCGCTTCAGTTGCACACTTCGGAGGGCTTATGACAAAGCGAATACACTTTCTCGCCTTCTGTGTATATGGCCTATGGTGCACATACTGGCCACACCGGTGTCCAGCAAAGGGCCTTAGCCTCACAGTCTGCAGTGGCAAAGCAAAACATTCCCCTTTTAAAGGGGAAAATGTAATAGCGAGTCCTCCTTTAGGTCACGTGCAAATGCTTTTGAGTGGCTGGGTGCATCACTTGAGCCGCTCTGCTATCTGAAACCTGCAGGACAGGGCAGGAGAGGTACTGGAAGAGTCTAGAAAATAGCCCAAAGTTCAGCAGAGTTTGAAGGCTTAGGCTAGACTCACCTCAGAAAGGCAATGTAATTGCTGAATCAGAGTCTAAAGCAATGAGTTGCCCATGCATGTAATTCCTGGGGCCTGAAAGCTTAGTACCCAGATTTAAAGGTGTATCCTACAGCAGGATGCAGCCCCAGCTGCCACAGGAAAACCAGGTGAGCAAAGCCTATCTGTTAAAGGTGAGTTCTCTGCTGGTGCCTGTGGTTTTTGAGGGAGTGAAAGGGCCAGGACCCACGCTGAATTTTTGTTACAGAAGATTTGGAGCTGTTTTTGTCAGTTCATTAACTTAGAGCATCATTTTTTAATGGCAGAGGTAAAATAAAATGAAAGGCTTTTCTGCTCAGATGAAGGGCACTTCTAGCAGGACTGCTGGTCTTGCTGATCGCAGCTGGTAGCGCTGGAAGGACACAGGGTGACCCCTCCACAGCAGTGTATCCCCTCCTGTGTCCCCTCAGGAGAGCTGCGGCAATGCCCACCCACCTAACAGAGCCCTCACCAGCAACTGTGAAATGAGGCTGGGATTCAGCCTGTTGACAAATAATGCCCTGGGACAGGCGAGCAGCTTAAAAATGTTGATTTCTGAATGTGTTTTTTCCCAAGTTAGCTCTGTGCTTCCCTCCTCACTGCATATGTTCCCAACTGTTTCAGATCACCAGCCAGCCTGTAACCGGAAGAAAATTGCTCAGCCTGCAACCGAGCAGCATTACTTGGTTCCCAGATTCCTGCCGTGAGTCTCAGCCAGTGCTTTTTCAGAATTCTTGGAAAGAAGCTCGAGGTCACAGACACCACCCTGCTTTCCTGCTGACCTCTCCTCTTGGAAGTGCTCCTTCCGTACCCGTGGTAACTGTAAACTAGCTAGGCTTGTGTCCATGCAAGAATTCGCATGTCCCTCACAATAATTATGTCAGAGAGGGATGAAACCGAAGCCGATTTCAGATGCAAAACTTGTATTTATTATTCATATTATTGATAGGTTAATGCACAATTCAATTTACATATCCAATGTTTATTTTAGCTTTACAGCTCACTGTCAATATAGACTTAAGATCCATACAAAACATTTTAACATTTTAAGCTGTTATTTTCATGATTTATTTAGCTCTCTTGAGCAATACAACACTACAATGGGGAAGAGATCGAAGGATCTCTGAACTGAGAACAAGATTTTTACTGATTTGAACCATCTGGAAAAATGATTTCCTTGATTCCAGGGCATGCATCCCACAAATTGCTATAAACTAATAAAAATGTACACCCTATAGGAACAATGAAATATGGTAACAAACTCAAGCTGTTGAATGAACAATATAACCAACAGCTTCCCAGAATGGTTTACTGATTAGTCAACACCAATACAGAAAAGCTTCATGTGGATAATTTATGGTTCACATAAAGATCACATTTTTATAGCATTTTCCTGTTCACTCAGAGATAATAAAAGACATACTCCAAATCAATATTTATTATTTCGGTTTTGCTTTCTCCCTACAGACAAGCTTGACATCCTTCTCCTCCCCATTTATAGCCTGCCATTGCTAACTGAACCCCTTCACACCCCTTCTCTGTAAGAGATCCATATATCATAAGAGCAATAAACCAATCCCTTGAGACACATTTAACCACAATGGAATATTTTCAAGATTTAGAGACAAGTTGTTCCATGAGGAAGAGGACTACTGAACCTTGACTTCTGGCAGGTCAGTGTCCTACAGTTTTCCTCTTCCACCCCACATAACCCCTATTCGTTTCCACTCTCTCAAGTTCCCCATGTCTCCTTAACCCTTCCCCCGACAGCATCTTGTCCTGCAGAACTTCTGGTTCTCTTCCTATCCCCCAGGCTTGCTAATGATGTCACTGGTTTCTCTTTCATCCTCTTCTTCCCTTTTCTGTATAGCCGTGAGGGCAAGAGACAACAAAACATGTGACTAGACTGGAAGTATGCCTCAGCTGGGGCACTGTCAAGTGTAACACATGGCACTGAATTCTCTAGACAGGTCATGAAGACAATCTCTTTCCTTTCCCTCTGGCACCCATTGTTTGTAAGGTTTTTTGTTTTGGTTTGGTTTTTTGTTTTAATCCAAAACTCAATAAACTAGCATTGCTGGAAATTCTGTCTCACGTTGAAGCGGCCAAGACTTTCACAAGTTACCAGAAGACCACTGGACACAAACATAATCCACTAAACCCCTTCCCTCAGTGCTACAAAGATAACTTATTGCAAGCTCCACACTCCACTATTAGAGTCAGCTGACTCACATGATTCCAGATGGACTTTACTAGACTGACCACACTTCTTCGTGTGACTTTATCAGACAGTGGTGATGACCTTTTGATGTCTGGCATCAAATTTATCTTTGCTGCTTATTGCCAATGGTGCTAGCCTAAATCCGAGTCGGTATCAAATTTGGGCATGCTGTCAACTTTTTTGGTATTAGCAGTCTGCAAGGTGGGGCATTCTCATTTATAATAATCAGTTTATTTATAAATTTTCCTTATTCAAAAAGAAAGAACATAAAAATTACTTGGAGTATAGGTATGTTTAAGCCAGAGGAATGCTGTATACCCTTTTCTTGCACAGCACTTAACTCACAAAGCGTAGCTGCCTGAATTGTAGTGGTTTGTGACCTTTTAGGCAAATATTGAGCTAATATCATGATTCATGTCCCTAGTCATTCTGTAAAGCAGCACTGTGTTCCTTCCACAGCATTTAAGAAGTGTGCAACAGAATGTTACTGTTTGATCCAAAACATATTTTATAACTTGCTTCCTTTTCTTCAGGGTATTAGCAGAGGCTTTGGCAAGCCTTGACTCCCTTTCAGAAGTTTTCAGAACAAAATAGTCAGATTCTAATTCAATTTACTTGGAGGAAAGTGGGTGGTGTGGGGTGAGGGGAATGCCCATTATATCCCTTTGTGAGCCAATAGCTGCGCCCTGTGGGCAGTTTCTGGCCCTATCTTTACATCCACAACAAAGTTTCGCTTTTGAGTCTGGGCTTTCAGCAGGAAGAAGTAAGAACACATCCTTAAAGCTACTTTGGCACCTATTGATCATTCTGCTTACCTAAGACCATCATTTACATGCCAACGACACGCTCAGGGCTGCTACTCAGCTGCCAGTGAGTCCCGTAGGTCGCCTCAGCACCCAGCGCTGTCTTGAGACTGACAAATCACTGCAGGCTCCCGGGCGCTGAAATGCAGGCTCGTCTTGCCGTGCTCCAGTGCAGTAACCGTGCTTGGAGCACAGCGAACATGGATCCCTTGCCCCAGGAGGGAGGGAGAGAGCCCTGGTGCTGCTCGCTGGGGCACCACCACTGCAGGGCACAGGAGAGGCAAGGGAGGCAGGGGACTTGAGTGCTAGTCTGGAGATGTTTCAGAAGGGAGCCTGGCCTTAAGAGGCTGCACACATCTTGAGTCCTGTAGGGAAAAAGAGAAGGAGGAAGGGCTCCATAGCTTAGGCTCAGACAGGGGCTGATGAACCACAGCCGCAGCTTCATTTATCAGCTTGGTTCAGCACTAGCTGGGAGATCTCTGCATCACATATCACGCGGACGTGCCCTAACTTCTTAATCCGTCTCAGCCAGAGGAAACCTAATAGCTTGTTGGCCTCCTCTGTCATTGTCCTCCCTGCATGGCCCTCCTCCTCTTCAGGGGTGCTTCTTGATGCCTACACATTGTCACAAGAGAGAAAGGAGCTGTCTGAAGCCATAAAATCAAGAGATGGCAAAAAAAAATGTTGATAGGAATAGCAAAACCTTAAACTGCACATAGGGCAAAGCATGCAGAGCACTGTGAAGGCAACAGTAGTTACTGCAGTCCATATCCAAAGGCTGGCAGCTCGCTAGCCAAGGAAACAAGGAGAACCCGACTAACCGTGCTCCTGGTGTCAAAGAGCATAGAGTTGTTATTCACTGTGCTGCAAAAATTACTCTGCTTGGGCTCTTGATCAGGAAACTCTTTTTCACAGTATACAATGGCCCTGGCAATTTACAGTATTATACACTCCGGGTTGCTTAACATTATAGTCCTTCAAGAGACTGCCTGGTTCTGTCAAAGCTCATCTTGCCACAGCTTTCCCACTTTCAGGTAGAGGACCAGCCTCTGTGGATGTTGCAAGTTACTCATGAATAATAGGAGATTAAGGCAGAGTCATGGCCTCTGTAACTGATGAGTTAATTCTTGGAACAAGGCAAAAAGTGTGAAAATGACTGAGGCCATGGTCTCATATGCAGTGGCAGATTTGCCTCACTCTGCTGAAATTATTCCACTTTTGCCTCTGCGGCAGCACAGTTCTGTGCGAGGCCACACATGGAACTGCATCAGGAAGAAGAAGACAGAAAAAAAAATAATGCAGATGATTATTTTTTAAACGATCAAACGTTTCTCTTGGCAACAACACAGAGAATATACATGGAAAGAGAAGGACAAAGGAGGGAGGAAGCACAAGAGAGAAAGTGGGGACTGCGTAAGAAGGCATTTCCACCCAGACAAATGCACACAAGTCTGCAGCCGGAGAAGTCTGAATCCCATTTTTAAGTCACTTAGCCCCCCACGAATCTCACTGAAAGCAGGGCATGGATATCTCAAGCACACAGCATGTTTTTTTTATGTTGCCTATAGTCCATTTTGGCAAACCTACGCTATTGTAATTTCATTTCAGCTTTGTCTTGAACATCATGTGTGTATACTTTGATGAAAAATGAGAGATGAAGGAGGAAAAAGGATGGGACCAGACCACAGCTTGATAGTTCTGTGAATTTCCTCAATAAATCTCTCTCTTTTTTTCTGATAATGACAGTTTTTAGCTGACTGCATCGCATATCTCAGTATTATTGTATAACAGATGTTTGATTATTTTCTGAGTAAGCTACAAAACGTATTTATTTGTCCATCTTATGCTTTGTTCAGAAAATATGCTTATATCACCAACAAGAGAGAAAGCAAGGAAGGAAGAAGCTATAGTTCCCCTGCATTATAGGATACATTTGAACAGTGAAACCACCCCATGCACTGTAAGGAGTGTTTTTAAGATTTCCAGTAATTGAATATGCTATAAATTTCTCTATTTTAAATAAAAATAAATCCAAGCCGCACTTTCTTCAAAAACAAAATGTGTGAGAGAGCACATATTGTACAGACACATATTGTACAGCACTGCCAACATCTGTTGCCATAACAAAAGAGTGCAGCATTCAAAGCAATAATAAAAATTAGAATAAAATGCTGAAAATGTGATTTTTCACTGGTTTCATTCTGATAGCCTCATGTAATACACCTGGATGGTGAAAGTCGATTGCTTATCTTCCTTTGCTGAAGTTCTGGCAGCCTGAGCTTTGGCGATTCTCATTATCTTCATCTTCAGAACTCTACTATCCTTTATCTTTATGTACATTAGAGATAGATTAAATTGCTATCACAGAAATATGGCTGCTTCTTTCTGATAAAACAGCATTGCTTTCACGCCAGATAGTATGTGCTGCTGATGCATTCTTGTAATCTCTTATTCTTTTGTATTAGATTTTGTATTCTATGAAAAAATTACATTCATTTTAGCTATCAATTTAATAGGTTGAATAGATTTGTCAAAATAAAACAACAGCATTTAGATTAACAAATGAAAGGTGTAGAAAGTTTCAAGAGGCATTTGGTTTTGATTGATTGTGAATATTTTCCTGTTGTGAAATCACATTAAAATTTTTACTACTATAATATCGTCATATAAAATCTTACATAAGCATGCCCAGAAAAGCACCACTGCAGGCTGAATTTCTTATTCAGTCTGTAAGAAGAAATTAGCTAGTGCTCAACTATTGTTGTTTATGGACTACATTGTCCCACTGATCTGAATGACAGATTACAAATACAAAAGAAACCTCTGCAATGAGAAATTTACACATTATTATATGAGTTGTCATACAAATGGTGAAATCACACAAATAACATTTTTTCCTTGTTAAATTGGCTTAGTACTAGTACGAAGGAAGGAAGGAAGGAAGGAAGAAGAAGAAGAAGAAGAAGAAGAGAGAAAGAGAGAAAGAGAGAGAGAGAAAGAGAGAGAGAAAGAGAGAAAGAGAGAGAGAGAAAGAGAGAGAGAGATAGAGAAATAGAGAGAGAGAAAGAGAGAAAGAGAGAGAGAGAAAGAGAGAGAGAGATAGAGAAATAGAGAGAGAGAAAGAGAGAAAGAGAGAGAGAGAAAGAGAGAGAGAGATAGAGAAATAGAGAGAGAGAAAGAGAGAAAGAGAGAGAGAGAAAGAGAGAGAGAGATAGAGAAATAGAGAGAGAGAAAGAGAGAAAGAGAGAGAGAGAAAGAGAGAGAGAGATAGAGAAATAGAGAGAGAGAAAGAGAGAAAGAGAGAGAGAGAAAGAAAGAAAGAAAGAAAGAGAAATGTGGTAATTAAAGGTCATGATCAGCTCAGAAAATTGAGTTTGTCTGCATTTTGTCTGCATTAGACAGCTCTGGATTTAATCTGACTCATTTCACATGCCACATTTTTCATATGTAATATTCTCAGTTACAAAGAGAAAATAGACTCTTCATTGAAAACATACTTAAATTCTCCCACCTGGGAATTTTAAATGAATTTGTACATACTTTGTACATTGCATTTATCAGCCAATGTGCATAACTCAATAAGAACCAAGGGCAATCCTTCCAATGCCTGAGAGTCACAGAGATTTAACACTTCAATTTCTCTAACTCAGTGCTTTACAATACGATCCTGTCACTGTATAAATCACTGATAAATAATAAATCCTCTAATCGCATCTTCACCTTCTATTAACCAAAGTGTTCTTAACTTCTGAATTGCAAAAATGAATACAGGAATACTGCTCCATCATGTATTACGTACACTATTCATCATTACAGTACTCAGTAAAAAAGAACGTAACAACAGAATTCAACCTAAAGCTTTCCTATTGAATAATTTTAATCAACTTCTGTGCTGCACAATTTCAGTGGAAACAGGAGTTGATGAAGGTCTATAAGCAGAATTTATATTTTAAAAAACATGTCGAGATAACAACCACAACCTTATTTGGCTAATCATTATAGAAATACAGTGACTCTTTAGAATAGTAAATCACTAGTAGTTATCTTTTAATGTCATTCCTATTTACTATTACTGTTAATAATTCTGTTTTATTTTGCACATATCAATCATATGGGCACATTTACAACAAATTATATTAAAAAGTGCCATGTACCAACTTTGCAAAAGTAACCCAAAGGCAAATAACACAATCCAAGAAGCAAAATAGACATTAAATCCTTCAGATAGGCCCCCACCACATAACTTACTGGATAAAGAGTATGTGGCTTCCACCACAGGCCAGAGAACTCAGCTTCTTTGATGGTACAGATGATGAAGGATGTAGTCATGACCCAAGCTTAGAAAGTTCCACCGTTGTCGCTGTCTGACATAACAAATAATAATGATGCTTTTTGATGATAATTTTTCTTATAGATTTCATCTAGATATAACCTTTTCTAAGGGGTGGCTTACTAATGGTGGTAATGTACCTAACAGACACATCCTTTCATCTAGCAATAAATATATTTTTAAGTATAGCATATATTTTTTTCAAATACATATATCAAAAGAAATTCTCACTAGGTGTGAAAAAGTACGACATAAAATTCATTGTTTACAAATTGCATAAAAGTGATGTAATTCCCTTGATTCCCTTTCCCCATTTTTTTTCTTCTCCAGTCCTTACTGAAATTATTCTGAGCTCTATCTTCCTGTTCATAATCCACCTTTTATATGCATGTCTAGGTTTGCAGTTTGTGTATTTTTTTAACACAAACTCACTACTAGAGTAGGTGAAGTCACTGATATTGCAAAAAAGGGCTCAGCTGTACTTCCTAGGACCCTAATGGCCACGATGGATGCTGTAATACATAAAATCCATGGCAAGAGTGGATGCTGTAATCTAAGCATCTTCTGACTAAGTTCTGTTTGGCAGCAGTTTTCCAGCCATTCTGTGTTAAGATCTGGCACAGTAGCATTCTTCTTGCAAGGAAGTTTTCCAAATTTGTGCTTGATAAAGTATCCTCAGTGCATATGGGAATAAGCACTCTTCATAAGGCAGAAGTTAACTGCAGTCAGTATCATCCCCCTTGCCACTGTAGAGCTGATAGCCATTGACATCAGCTCTTGCTATTTCAGAGGTGCATGGACATCTCAAGAATTTCTGCAGCTTCTGAAAGTTGCACTGAAAGCTCCCACATCTGCCCAAAGCCAGTGAATTTTAAGTGCATTCTGTCTGAATAGGTTTTCCTATTCTGAAATTTCTCCATCCTCACAAACATCGATATTATTGTGCAGGTAGATCTAAAAGGCAGCAAAGCAGTTGATGCCTTCTTTGTTTCAAGTCAACATATACTCAGTCATTTTAAGTGAATATTTTCCAGATTGACCTTCCATTTTTCCAATGCCCTCACCACATATAGATTTGCTGAACTGAAAAATTGCTATTTACATCCATGATTATGACTCTCTCTATCCGCCACTGAGACCTGAAAGACCAGCAAAGTAATTTATGTAAAAATGCCTCCTAATTACATGACTTGAGAAGCCAGTTCCTCACAGTGATCTTTGGCTAGCTTGGCACAGAGACACATGCTCTACCAAATGCTGTCATATCATTTATCTCCTTAGTGCACTTTGCTCAAGAATTTGAGGAAGGACTGACGTATTCAGGTAGCTACTCAAATCTTCTCTGCTGCTGAGTCTCATAAGCTGAGATGATCTCCAAATACATGCTTGTACTGCACACACTATTGCTTTTCTCACTAGTTTTAGTGCTTTTGATAGGCATCCATCATTTTAAGATGGTTAACTAGTAATTACTGTACACATGATAATTTATTGTGTACGAAAGTCCAGGAAATCATGGTACTGACAAAATTTAAACATAACATCTGATCCCCTTCCCTAGACAACTATATTAATTCTGACATAAAGTTTACAACATCAATGTAAGAAATTCAAAGTGCTATTAGGTTTTCTAAAACCTTTTAACTGAGTTATATTTCAAGTGAATGCATGGTTTCTAAAAATGAGTAATTATAAATAACTCAAAAATGTACTTGGCAGATGTTATCAGAAACACTGCTGATACATTGAAGTGTCTCTTCCAAATGAGCAACATCAAATATGATTATTCTGCAGCTAAGGAAGGAATTAATTTCATACTAATCTAAAGAAGTGTTTCATATATAATTTTGTCGAGCCTGAAAACACAGGTGTTGTACTATCCCTTCAGCAGTTGTTGGATAGCACCTCAAACTATAGTGCCAAATTCTACTCATATTTTTCACAAACATGTTTCTTGGAAGGATTTGCCAATAGTAAACAGAAGATTGCAAATGGTTTGGAACTCACCATCCCAAAAATGTTTCCATATAGCCTGTGCATTTATGCACATAGCTCTTGCACAGAGTTTAACCAAAAGTAGTTCTATTACTTCCAGAATCATTGATTTCTAATGTCACTGCTGACTATGGGTAGACAGCAGAGGGACAGCTGTCTGCAGTGTTGGCTTGCTGAGACATCCCTCCAGACTGAAATATTGAACCTTTTACTGCTAGATTATCTTTGATTTGAGAGCCAACATGAACAAGACAGGCACTCACTTGCATGTACTATAGCTCTAATGTGGTCTGTAACGTTCCCATCCCTGACGCCACTGGCTGTCTCTGATGCTAACCATTCACTATTTACATCTCACAACAATAACTGATAGGTCTTCTGGACACAGTCTTGCAAATCGCAACAGAACAGCAATTCCATTTATACAGCATAAGATATCTCCTGATTTTCTCCTGAGGGCTATTCAGCATTGCTCAAATCAAATGTTCTGCACATAAAAAGAAAAATATTTAATAACAACACACCACCTTTTACACAAGTTGATGGTATATTATCAACTAAAGGGTGTTTCTCACTCCTATGTTATTGAATGAGACATGCAATGTCCCAGTCTCTTTAACCTTTTAATGCTGTTCATGTTCATTGTTAGCTTCATAACATGACTGCCTAAGAAACAGCAGTAAAATTTGCTTCAGTGAATGATCTTTTACACATGTGACTGTATACATTTTATTGATTGGAAAAGTTTATCAAAGGAGTTTGGAAAACATACAAAATAAAACGTCAGGAGATCTATCTCTGAATCTGGTGTGGCTTTATGGAGAAATTCAGGGATTACTCTTCTGAGACCTTGTAGATCCTATTATGTTATGTTATTATGGGTTAAGCACCATAAACACTAAGGTCTGACAAGGAGCAGAGGATAAATGCCAGAGAGAACCCCAATAACTTAATTTCTGCCAATGGAGCACCCACGCTGACCTCCCAGGGCCATCACAGCAGGGTGGCCAGGCCATGGGCAGGCATGAGGGGGTCTGCAGGAGATGCTCCCCCTGGATGGTCTTGCAGATTGCAGGGAGCTACTGCCTCCACAGGTGTGATGGGACACTGGGAAAAGAAACAGGGCGGGCTGTGTAAAACTTACTATGCAATGTTTTAAAGGAGATTTAAAGAATGTTTTAGACATGGGAAGTTAAGGTCAAAGAGCAAATGCAGGAAAAGGGAGGGATGAATCTTGGTTGCAGAGGAACAACTATGGAAAAATAGACAAGAGAATAAGAGGAGCCAGTTGCATTCAAACTGACTGCTGGTTAGTACCCTTGTCTGGCCATGCCTTGCACCTGATCAGTACAGTTTGTCCTGTCTTCTTATTTAATTTCACTTTAAACAATTTTTCCTGAGCAGGAGGACTGCTTTTGCTATGTGCATGTCTGTATGTATGGAGGTCTAAGTGCCAGCAAGAGGAAAGGGGACCACAGGCCTTAGGGGCCTGTGTGTTTGTGGTGCCAGTGCCTGGATATATCGGCATTTGTATGTGCACATGTATATGTGTGTTTTAAAAAGGAGCTTCAATCCTATGTTGTGTATGTATGTATAATTTGCTAGCTGGCAAGTGAAATAAGAGATCTGGGAGCCAGCTACCAGACAGACCATAGCTGGGGGCCAAAGCAGAGGCTTGAGACTCAGCTACTGGAGGGACTATAGATCTGGTCCCTGGAGCCACTGGAGAGACACATGTGCATATGTGCATGTGTATCTGTGTGTGTATGGAAGGGTCTGGGTAGCGGGAGTGGGCATGGGCCTGCAGTCCCACCTCTGCAACAACATGAACATCCAGACAAACTGGTCTCCAGTTTGTCTCAGCTGTCAGCCAAGGCAAAAAGGGTGTCAGTGCTGAGCACGGGATGGTGCAGTGTGTTTACTGCAAAGAGCTCACCTCCACCCCTTCCCAACCATCAGGCTGGAGCGCCTCACCCAGCTGAGCCAGGTGGAGGCACCTGCAGGGCAGGTGACTTGGCAGACCTCCACGCACAAGAAGTTTCAGGTTTCCAAGAGCACATGCTCAGTTGATGCACATCCTGTTCCCCCAAGAGTGGGAAGGGAAGAAAATCTTCATGTTGAACTGGCCACTCAAGGGCGGATTCAGCATGTCCCTTCATTAAAACCAACAGACTCGAACAGGGGCAGCACTTGCCCGAGCCCTTGCAGTAGTATAGGGCACCTGGAGGAACCCCCAGGTACCTAGGAGATAGCCACTACCTAAGATGATAGAAAGTCTGGCCGTGAGATGTTCACCTTCCTCAGTGGGTCACACTGCATCCCAAGGCTGCAGTTGTGGTTCTTCTCCTGCCTCCTGGGATGGTGCCAGACCCAGAGTTGCCACATCCTGCCACTGGCTCCGGGAAGCAGGTAGTGCCGGCGCTCCTCACCTCACCGGTCATTGCTGCAAAGCACGAGGGCAGGGAGACAGCCCCTTGGGCTGGCCCTGCGCAACTGTTCCTGTGTAATTACGTGCAAGTCACGTGTTTGCGTTCGCTTGCAGCCCAGGCACTGGCGTTGAATCGCTAATAAAATAGACTTTCATAGGCTGCAGCAGAAACACAAACAGATGGCATACAGCTTTGAGCACAGCTGATGTGCAGAGCTGTCAGAAGGAACGGGGAAGTACCTTGCCTTTACAGTGTGGTACAATGCGGTGGCTCCAGGCTACAACAGGCAGCCTTGCCAGAGCCACCGCACCTTCAGATCTGCGCAGTTTGCAGCGCAGAGTTCCCAGGGAGCCTTGTGATAAGCTGGGTGGATTTTTTTTCTTTTTTTCTCACTATGTAGATGTAGATGGGGGTGGGGGAAGAAAGAATCACTTTCTGTAACAATTGGCCTCATTCCGAAACTGCAATCTGATCTCAGGACTCTGCTTCTAAACCGAGTGTAGAGAAGGATTATAACTGCCCTGAATTTTGTATTAAATGGAGCATAAAAGAAAATCCTGTATGCGTCTGAGAAACTGCAAGACTAGGCATTAAAAAACATCCATTTTTGAAAATTTAAATACTAACAAATTATGTTAGGCTTTGAACTTCCAATTATGAACATTTAGGGGACAATAGAGCTGTGCAAGGAACATGTAATTTGTAATTTATTTGATTTATTAGGCTCTCTTGCTCTTTGATTATCACCAGCATACTGCAACCATCTTACCTGCATTTGTTTATTCAAATGCATTTGATTAACACTACTCAGAATCTTGACAAGGCAGCTGGATCATAAATAATCAAAATCTGAGTTGTGTTGCTTAACTGTAATTTGTTAAGGAAAAAATTTTTTTTTCCTTTTACAGACCAGGAAAGCACAGAAGTACTTGTACTTAGAAGATGCTTTCTATATCTATTTATCTACGTAGCCTTCAAACTGACTCACCAAGTACTCTTGCCAGTATAACCATTGGTTTAAATAGATGCAGCATGCAAACATAAACTGAACTCATTTAAAAACTCTGCCACCGTTTGCATCTTTTAATTATGGACTAATAACTGGCACTGCAAGCAAAAGAACAAAATGTAAAGAGAGGTCAGACATGCCCTAAAAATTAAGCCCCTAGTTCAAGCCCCAGCAGACTATATCAGAGCTGTCCCTGAAAAAGAGCAGAAAAGGAAAATAGAAAACAGTTCACATTTATCCAGCTTTCAAAGTTCCACTCAGTGAGTCTTCTTTGCTTCACTCCTGCTTTGTGCAGACCACTACTGTGATAGCAAAGCCATTTTCTTTCCATAGAAAATGTGAATATTCCCTCTGAAGAGCACTTGAAGCCTAGCAGGGGGAAATACTGCAGTGGAAAGAGTTTTCTCTAAAACGACCCATAATGGATTCCTTTTTATTCCTGTGTTAAGGGACTTGCTTCAGAATTGAAGAGTAGCTGGACTCCTTTGGAGATAATCTCCCCGTTTCCTTTTGCCCTGTGTCAAACGGAGATTGAAAAAGATTTTTTTTTCCCTCAGATCTGCACTGGGGTCCCTACTGCCGTTCCTCATGAGTACTGAGTGGTTCAGGGCCTAGGGTAGGGGAAGGATTTATAGTCCCAACAGAGCAAGAGGAAAGACAGATAGGACCCCTGGATTATATTCTTTGTTCCAAGAAAGAGATAAATATTCACTTACATTCAGACAGAAAACTTCCCCTTGAATTATTTTTTTCCATTCTCCATCAATCCCAATTTATCTCCCCCAAACGGTCTTCACTTTTAAAATCAATATATAACCGATCAGACAGCTAAAATAGCTTCTTACAGTAGGTGTCTCTAGTCAATGACTGATTTGCATTAAGAAAGATATGACAGCCAAGTGTGAAGAGGAAAGAATGATAGTTTAATTTTAGAAAAATTCCACATTCGTTTGAGAAATGATTACTAAGCACTGTGTATGCTCATACATAAATTACTTCCAAAAATGTGAAAAGATATTAAAATGCTAAGCGTTTTCTCCCAGCGGGAGCAGGAAAGCTCCACATCAGACGCTGCAAATGACTGAGGAAGAGCGCGGGGGCCCCGGCACCCGTAGGAGGGGAGGATGCTCCTCGGCAAGGCGTCCCCCAGCCTGGGGTCCCCACTCCGAGTGCATTTGCTGGCTGCTGCTCTCATGTTTGCAGGGAAGAGAGGCAAAAGGCAAAAACATCATCCTGCCTCACTCAGAAAAAGGCAAGAAACCTTCTGCCTGGCTCTGTACCATATAAACCAGCAGCAGGGTCCAAGCTACCAGTCGGAGTGGCAGGAGGCAGAAACTGGACCAAGTCCTCTCCAGCTAAGGTGCTGCAATTCACTGCAGTCAGGATTGAGCCTGCTGGTTGCAAATGCATTAGAGAAAAGCACATATTTTTCCTCCAAAGGCCACTTGAAGCACCTACAGTAGAGGAAAAGAGCAAGGACAGCAATCTGCACATATTTAACAAAATCTGCAGCTGCCAAAGTGACCTGCCTAAGCACAGAAATGAAAGCTGAGCCCTGGCGCAGGCAGGCAGTGCATTTCTGACTACCACTGAGCTGTATAAAGAGTAGCTGAACAGGACACAAACATTTTTCAGGGGAGCCTATTTCTTTGCTCAGGTAGGTATATTTGGAAGAGAATATGGACTCTATTCCGCCAGCACAGCAGGCTTTGCTAAATATGCAGCAGGCCTCAGGGCACCAGTACACGGACACGTAATTACGGAAATAAATAGCAAGGTTCCCAAGCAAGCAGGCTCGGGAGCACAAGGCAGTCAGTTCTCACTCTAACCTTTCCAGAGCCAAAAGCAACTTCAAGGAGCATGACACAGCTATCAGGGGGACGTGCCAGGGAGCCAGGTGCCAGCTCCTGAAATAAGTCCTACAGCTTGTCAACATAGCCCTGTTATCTATTTCCAGAAAAAGATTAATAGTGGGCTGAGGCCTGGCACTGGCTGATGGAGTTGGGTTTTGGATTAGCTGCTGAGCTTTGTTTTGATTTTTTTTTTCATTATTTTACTAGCACAAGGTCTTTCCTCTGTCCTTTCACAGTCCAAGCTGAGAAAAAGCAGAAACTTCCACAAACGAAGTCTAGATCCTGCTGTGAGCCTGTGCACAGGGAGAAGGGATGTATTCAGAGGTGGAAGGCACCATTCTCGCAAGATGCTCAGGCTCAGAGCTCAGTGGGGAAGGAAGTGAAAGACCCAAGAAGTAAGAAAGGTGTATGAGATGTGAGAAAAAAAATGAGACGGTCACTACAAGAGCATTACAGGATACTTTTATGCTTTTTACGAGATGCATATGATTTTTCTGTGTCAAGAGGAGGATGCGTACATGGCATCTATCCTATGCTAACACACTCTGAAAGAACAGAACATCAGTCACTGGCTTTTCATGTCCTATATTAGCTAAATTTTACAGAAGCATCCCTCCAAGTAGGCAATAACTCCATGAATCACACCTCAGGTTTGACAGGAACATTAAAAGGCAATATATGTTATGATGTATCAATCCAAATCTGTAGGCAGTAGAGGTCAGACATGATGTACAAAATTTGGTAGAGCTGTTGTCTACAAAAAAGTTAAGCTTGTAGCCCCCTAATGAAGCTCTTATAATCTTACATAAAGATCTGATTCAAACAACATAAGTTTGCATTATCTGACATTTTAATTAGCCCCAACAAATTGTCTCGGAAGCCTCCTGTCTTCTTGCATTATCAAGTCTTGGCTCATTTGACACTCCAATGCAGAAGACCATGTGAGAAAGACAGCAAACTTTTATTGGTGTTGACCTCATTGCTATACCCTAGATCTCCATTATTTGACAAATTTACTCTACATATTGCCTAACTTCCCTTAGACATACTAGGAAACTAATTCATGGCTTTATTATAATCAAGAAAATTAATGCATAAGCAAATTATATCACATACCTGGCCAGATCCTTGGGGCAATTTTTGTGCTTACAACGCAAAACAGGACAAGTAATTCTCTTTTCAGAAAAGTATACCTGTGAATGCCATCAGAATGACTGCAATTTCTCTCATACATATTTGTCCAAGTAGTTAGACCACAGGTAGGGATAACATAATTCCTTTGTAGAAACTGACCAAGGGCTGAAAGGTAATGAGAATTTTCTCGGCAGATTTTAGATCCAACTTTGAAAGAGGGGGTACACTAACCAAACTTTGCCCTTAGCTTAAATTCTCCCCGTCTCGCTGAGAGTTTGGACAAAGCAGAATGCTTAACTAATGCCATTGTCTTTGGCTTCATTGGTGAGATTTATAATGATTTTCTGTCATTTGTTGTAACAGAAGTATCAGTCATTGTTCCAAGAGGCTGAAGTATGATCACAGAGTCACTCACTGTTACCTTAGTTGGCCTGGACAAAATTAGCTTAGTTGTTTACAAAAACCTGCTTCCCCAATCTCGGTGTAATACAAATAAGCTGTCCAGTATTTTGCAAACTTAGCACTGTAGAAGTTACTGTTTTCTTTGTTTCATGAAAACAAGAAATGTAACTAGTCTATTAAAAATGATATAACTTCAGTTCCTTCCAAAGTGCTTTGACACTGTACAGAACTCAAGCATTTCCCATGCAGGAAAGCAACAAGCAACTTGCATTATTTTCCATCATTTCCACTAATAAATATTATAATACATTTACTCCAAAGCAGGCAAATATAATAAATTTTAAGCAATACATTTTGGACTGCACTTTCATACATACACATATACATACTCACACACAGACAGCAGTCTAAATACTTCATACCAGAACTTTTCAATAGTAAAAGGATTATGACAGCTTACACCAAAAGCTGTATCTCTAATTTAGTAATTCCACATTCTAAGTAATAAGGAAAAAATTGGTGTGAAATTAAATTTTTCATCACCAGGGCAAAGGGTTCATTAGACGAGTCTAAATCAGTGTGTTTGGAATTAAAAGCCTACCCGGCCTCCTGTCCAGCAATGGCTGGGGGTTTTCATCTTTCAGGGCACAGCCAGATTCCATGACTTCAGTTCCCAAGATTTGTATTAGGTCATTAAATCTGGTTTTTTAGACATCTGCAGTAGCCAAAATGTTTTTTTTCTTCACACAGAACTTCTGTGCAACAGAATACCCTGACTGCTTCCATTCCTCTTGACTTCAGCTTATTGCTGAAGCTACTTCTCTGTATATTTTAAGAAGGCTCAGCTGGCAGCTGCCTTCCAAAAGCCACGTGCCAGAAAACTCCTCCAAGACTTTCCTTCTGCCTAGGTAAAACTAAGAAAAGAACATTTTCCCTTTCACCCGCTGAAAAGGAAACTAAACAGTCTTTTCCTTTCAGAAAGGCTCTCCAGGACCAGCTTGCACTAGCCCCCTGTTCCCAGCTCTCTGAGGAGCACAGACAGTGATGTTTTGAGGAGAGGAGCCTGGCAGAGGCAGAACCTGGGAGGGAAAAGAGGGGCCATCCAGGTCCATCTGCATGAACCTGCGGGGCGTCTCACAGAGCAGCACTGAGCTATAGGAACCAAACCCCTGGCCTCCACGGACCTGCCCCAAAACAGCAAGTGTAAATGCTCGGACTGGTCAATCTGTCATTGCTGGTCGGGAGGGCCTATGTGCAAAATACAGAATCAGCCTTAAGGAGCCCAATAATCAGTTTTTATTCCTTGTCTGAGCGCATACAAACAAGACTAGAACAGTCTGAGCTTAAACCCCACAGCTGAGGGCATCTCTTCTACCATGAGCAACTCCCGCATGAGAGACCCCCTGGAGGGGACGTGTCCTTCAAAGGTAGTCCTGATTTTGGAAGTTCAATATATTCGTGCCTGGGACCACACAAACAATCCAGACGCCTCGCAAGGCACAGAGGGGGTCTGCTCGGCGGGCCCCCCACACGCCCCTTCTTGTCACCTCTGGGCTGCACGTGCAGAGACGCAGTGTGGGCTCCATACGTGGTGTTGAACACCGTCTGCTGGCGTCCCCTTAAATGTCTACTGGGCGCAGTGGGACAAGCATCGTGTCTTGAGGCACGAGAGCCAAAGCAAGCCACACGTTTTCCCAACTCAAGCTATTAATATGTAACTCTGGGAGCCAGAGCCCCACTGTGTGCATGGATGGTGCCTGGCTGCAAGGCCGCTCAGAGGCGTAGCGCTGCTCGCTCATTTGTCCAGCTAAATATTTACTCCCAAACTGAGCTAGCTACAGCTACTCTGTACCAGCTGGTTATCGTATTGAGCAAAGAAAGGAGGGAAATGGATTTCTTCCTGTTTTCCTTACTGGTCAAAAGATTAAAAGCAGTATATTGGTGTTGGTCCCTAGGTATCATCTGATTAATATCCTGCTAGCCAGCTGGCAAATTGCCAAATTCACTTCTTAAATGAGAAAGAGGCAGCTCCATGAGCTCAAATGGACTTTACTCACACAGCACTAGTAATTCAGCACTTACAGCCCAGGGAAAAAGACTGTAAGTAAACATACATGTGCACTGCTTACCAAGATTCCTTTTGACTTTTCATCCACATAATTGAAGAATATCAATGTGTCTGTTATTTCACCACCTCAGTCAGGTGATGAAGTCAGGCCAAAAAGATCTAATTTCTACAAGAAAACTCTTCTGAGGAAAACAAAAAAAAAAGTCAGAAACTCTGAGAAAATCCTTTCTTCTTGCAGCATCTAGGTACTTGCCACAACCATTTTTCAGAGGTGTTGAAGGGGTAAGATGTAATGCAAAGGAATCTTCTTCCTTATCTCTAGGATTCTTGTCATTTTGTTAAGTAGGACTTCCCTTTCTGAGTGCTGTCTGCTGGCCCATAAATTAGCGTCTGACTCTTCAAGCACTCTTCACATTTAAAATAAGAGTTCAGGATTCTCTGGCATATCATTTCCGTTGGTCATCATAACATCAGAGGTTTATAGCCAAGTTCAGTTCCAAAACCATCAGCATGAGGCTGGAGTTAGCAATTACTAAGTTATATGAGATCACTTAATTCATTAAATGTTATCAATATACTTAGGGGTACAGTTATGGCATGTATATCTTTTGCCTGCTGTCTGTATCAACATCTGGTGTTGACAGGAATTTCAGAAGAGATATCTCTCCTCTGTCACCTCAAGCAGCAGCTCCCAAAGAGCACTCCCAAAGGGACTGACATGCCGTGGAATAAGGCAAGCGTTATGAGGATGCTCACTAAAAATACCATGTGTTAATTCACCAATTAAAAGTCTCAAGAGGAGAATAGTGAGTGATCTGTTAGCAATTCTGTAGGTTTACAGTTGTCTGATACTCTACATCTGGGAGCTACTGCCCTTAGGCAGTAGCTAATTGGCCCTGGTTACCATAGTGCTCCTTAATGTATGTACTCTCACTACCACTCTGTAAAGCAAATAAGGACTGATTTCAGTTCAACAGAGTGGGAACTGAGTCTCTGAGAAAGCCAGGAACTCACTTCAGGGCATTATATGACTGATATATAACTGACTTTAGGCCCATATATAAATCAAAGAGGCAAAATTCAGGATCTAACAAGTGCCAAAATGTCAGAGGAGAAATTGGCCACGTGATAAGACATTTATTTGGGACAAATCTGCTTATTTACCAGAAATATAAAAGTGCTGCTTCCCTGTCAAAATCAAACAATCTGCAGATCCTTCATCTAGCCCTTCTCAGCCAGTTCTGCTACCAAAAAGCTGTCGCAAGCCCTTTTCTTGTGAGATGATCCAGTGATTATTCTGTCTCCTTGGTTTTGTGTTACTCGCTATATCTTTTCTGCAGAAGTCCTGCTGCTTCTCTCACACATCCAGACACCCAGAGCTCATTACTTTTCCCTCCAAGGTTTGCTCTTTTATTTCCATGGGCCAGTATAATTCAGCTTCTGCAGGAGATTAAGGACCTGTTCTTACAGTTTCGGAAATTTGGCACCACCAGGGAGCTCTATTACTTGTAATGCTTATCCTGAACAAAAAGGGGCTTTAAATCTACTCGCTCCCCAAAATGTACCCAACCTGTAGCAGTGCTGAGGTACCTAAAGATTTTTTTTTAAATGCTCAGTCAGCCATGATTTGAATAGGAGCTGGATGGCTAATCTGCTTATGCACTTCTGAAAATCCTATTAAGTAGCTCTTTACTTCTCTAGGTGCCTAAATATATTTCCCTTAATTTGGCTTTAAGTGATCTGCATCCGTCATCAAGATTTTTAAAGAACACAGCTCATGGGGAGACGCCTCTCCGCTGAAATCCTTCCATGCAGTCTGTCACTTATTCAGCTACCTAAATAGGGAACTGAGCTCTCGCGAAGATGCTGTGACAGTGTGAAGCATGTCTATTAAACTGTGAACACAGTTCGTGCTGTTACCTCCTTGCCTTGTTATGACTCCCGTTTTGCGCGGAGCACGTGCTCCCTCTCCCCCAGGGCAAGGTCCCTGCCTGGTGCTCTCCGCAGCAGACACCTCCTGGGGAGGCTGCAAAGCAGCTTGCCAAAAAGTCGTCCTCACGAGGTTATCACCAGGCAATTAGATGTCACTAGACTGCCCCAGTCGCGCAAACAGACACAGTTTTCTGCAGCAGGCCCCAGCTGTGGATGCAGCTGCAGCTCTTCACCAAAAGGAGGGAGACTGGTGACTTTGGGAAGGGGCAGGGATGGTGCTGGTGCTTGGAGGGAGTAGGGGATTGCAGGTATTTGCAATTCAGGAGCTCAGAGAGCAGTAGTGTCTCAGCATAGCCCCTGTGCTAACAAACACGATACTTACAGAGAAGTGCAAGCAAACTGGGCAGTGTACATAAGCAGTCACTTCTAAGAAAGCCCAGGGCTAAGAAATGTCCTTTCTCAGCTTTTCTTATTTTCCAGGATTGTTGTTGCAAAAGGAAACTCTACATTAGGAAAAAAATAGGAGAGACATAAATCTGGGGGGCCTAAAATACCATGGTTGGTGACAACAGGATTGCTGATTGCATATTGTTTTAGGACAAGAACACGCATAAAAAGTCTCTAAACCCAGTGCTACAAGTAACAGCTCCTCCCTAGAGCAAATGGATTTAAATCTGAGTTCAGTAAGAACTCGAAAGGGTCCATAAGTGGTCCATAAGATACAGACCCAGCTTCTTGGGAAAAACGAACTCAGCTGGAGTGCTCTGTCCCCACTCTGCTGGAAACCTTGGTCACAAATAAAAAGGAATTAGCACTACTGGGAATACAAATTAAATGGGAATTTTGTCTTGGAGTTTCCACTGTGTCCTAGAAGTACCTTTAGGTATTCCTAGAACAAAAGTATATGTACTTTAAAAAGGTGGTTGAAGTTAGGAGGGTCTGTTTTTGATATGGAGGAACTTTTACTTACGAATAGCAATGAGAAATAGAAAAATCTCAGAATATCTTATTAATATATGCAAATACCTGAGGGGAGAATGTAGGGAAGATGGGGCCAAACATTTCTCCGTGGTGGCCAGTGAAAGAATGAGGGGTAAAGGGGACAAGTTGAAACACAGGAAGTTCCATCTCCATGTGAGGAAGAACTTCTTTCCTGCGAGGGTGACAGAGCCCTGGCACAGGCTGCCCAGAGAGGTTGTGGAGTCTCCTCTAGAGATCTTCAAACCTCGCCGGGATACCGCCCTGTGCTACGTGCTCTGGGTGTCACTGCTGGAGCACGGGGGTTGGCCTCGACCATCTCTAGAGGCCCCTTCCAACCTCAACCATTCTGTGATTCTGTGAATACATTCAGGATGGTAATACTTGGAATCTGACCGTCTGTTTCTCCCCACATTATGGCCCAGAAAGCCCTGATGAGCCAGAGTTCAAAACGTTCATTTGGCCATTGCCACTCGTCTGTTTCTGGCTGAATTCTCTTTGCCCCAGTGACAAGGCAGCACTTCAAGAACAATGGCTCTCACAGCAGCCCCGTAAGGCATCCAGCAATGCAGGACCTGGCCTGTGAGCTCCTGCAGGCTTCCTCTGCGTTCTCACATCTTTCCTTGCAAGGTGTCAGCTTGAGCACATCATACAACAACCCGCCATACAACACGCCTGTGCTTCTTTTCGCTGTCAGCAATGCAGAAGTAATAACACTGGCCCTTGACAATCCTCACGGATGAGTCAGTTGCCATTTGTACACGACTTTGACAGTTAAATTGTACTATCACTAAATCACTTTTATGGAAAGGAGTGAACAAACTCCCATATGAAAACCTAGCAAGTTACAAATGGCAAGCAGGGAAATGGTTGACTCCAGAAAAACAAACAAAAAGCAACTGATTTCACTCCTCCTCACATTGCGCCTGTCCCTAGTATAGGGAGGAAGGATTACATTTGTTCCTTGCAGGAAGCAATGAAAATACTCTCACCTTGGATCTGCCAAGTTTATAAGGAAGGTCTTCAAGCTGGATTTCCTCAGGGAGCACATATTAACTAACAAACATGGAGTGGAACTGCCTTTCTTTCTTAGGAGCAGAACGGAGCTTTCCTCAATACGGCATTGGAGAAAATACTTTGTCTGAGGCCTAGAGCCAGCGGCCAGAACATAACCTAATTAGGCCGGAAAGAGTGATTAGCTGTTTATTTTGAAGATGTACAAACCATGCATTCACATTATGCACTGCCCTGGGAGAAAAAGGATGCTGTTTATACTCCCTGATCTAAAGGCTCAGCAGAGTTTATTTTCTCCTACAAATGAAGGCCAGTTTTACTTACATTCTTTCAACTGAGATCAGATCTGTTTATTTTCACGGGTCTACAGGAAATGGGAATATTTCAGTCTATTATTCTGAATCCAGGGAAGCAGTTTGTATTTCTTAACCATGGACAAAGGCAAATTAGTCACAGCCTTTACATGCTACCTCCAAAGAATTGTTTAATAATAGTACCATTAGGGAAAAATGGATTTACAAAAACCCTAGCTGTAAATTCTGCTTATTGAACCTTCTCCAGAAGGCACAAGAAACTTTGTTAAGTATCTCAGATGGCTGATATTCCTCTGTTGGACATGGGGTTGATCAAGCTCTCTCTTTTCTCAAAAGGACCCTTCATGTACAAATAGGAGCTAAGCGGAGGGGTTTAATGTTATGTTTTCAAGCTCTGTGCTTCTTTACTGTATTGAATTATTTGTTGATTTGTCAGGGTGCTTAGAACCATGGCAGTGAAAAAGGAAAAAACTGTGGAAGAGAGCTGCAATGAGAATCACCACATGCAACTTCTATTTAGAGCAATGGCAGTAGGACAAAGTCCAGTATTCACTTCTTCACAATGTGGACAGTGCACCCCGACAAAAGCGTCAGTGGGATCCTGCTTCAGTGTTTCCAAATATTTGTTTGAGTTGGCTTCTTGTTTAATAATTTAACAAACCCATTTTGCTAGAGTTTATTAATGGGATTTGTTTCAACACTTTGATCTTTGATTTTTAATTATCTCCCATGTTTATGAAGCCTTTGGTAAGATACTCAGCTGATAAAAGTGCTCAAATGATAGCAAATGGACTATGAGGTGACAATATATCTTAGAGAGAGTTTTAATTCCTTTGAAGCCAAGATTTTTAATAATCAATTAAATTATTCTAATTGTGTCTTACATATCTTAAACCTAAATCAAGGCTGTTTTCCAACTACTTGAACTTAAAAAATCTACAGATCTCAGGCAGCTGCAAGCACTGGAAATGGAAATTTTATCTGTTGACTATATTCAGCATAAGAAACGATCAAGAAAGCTCTGAACATCAAATATTGTGATGAAGACAGAAATTACCAGTAGCCAATTAGAAATATACTGAATAGTAGAAGGTACAATGCGTTACATACGTTATGGGACTGCCAGAATAGGCTATTTAGAGATGTACAATAATAATTTAGATTGTTGATCATAATGATCTCATGCTAATCATAACTGCCTGGCGGTTACTTTATGCTCCCCCAGCCTGTTTGTTGAGTTCACTTGCTGACTTTTGCACTTGTGCATAGTTTGGAAATTGTTGGAGGCCAAGTGAATTTTGCTGTTTGTTTGCACAGTACTAGCTCTCAAGAAGCATGGAAATTCCTTTTTATTCCTCAATTAAAATAATTATAAAAATCTCCAATGGACACAGTAAAAATTCTTCTCCAGGAAAAAAACAAACTCTGCTGAACTCTAGTTAAGCTAACTGAAATCCTATGGTACATCAGTTTTCATGACGGATTATGAGGAAGTTTTATGAGGTTCAAAAATAGTGCCATATTCCTTTGCTCCTTCCTGTCTAAGGACCTGCCTGCTGTCAGAAGATTGATCTGCCACAAGCAGAATTTCCAAACCAGGTGAATATAATCCTCCAGTTCACTGGTTTAAGTGGGTCTTGAAAGATTACTCTTCAGAGTAATGAGGAGTTAGATGCTTCTCAAGACAGCTAGACAACCTTTATGGGTTTTTACAAGGAGGCAGTAAATGATAAGTTGCAACTACTTGTCACCTAGGTATTTCTCCCATATGCTCTGAGCTATCCATCCACCTTCCTGGGAGTGACTTTCTCGTGCAGATTCCAGGGGAAAAAAAAGAAGAGGGAGGAGGAGTTCTCTGTGTGTAGATGTTTCCCTTGCTTGTTTTATTTGTTTGGTTGGTTGGTTGCTTGTTCATTTTGTTGTTGGTTGGCTTGGTTTGATTTGGTTTCCCTATAGAGTCATTTTGGCCTCAAAAGATTTGCCAAAATCCATAATCACATGAAAATCAGTCCTCTTTGCTTCCCTTGGTTTTACAGGCTGCTCAGACAGCCACTACCTCATGTAGTGAACTGGCTCATGGAAAAGTCATGGAAATGGCAGGCAAAACTGACCACATGCTTGATAATTACATTCTCTGATATAGGAATGCCCCAGTTCTGCAATACCAGTAATAGTCATGATACTGATTCCAGGACCGTGCGATCCTCAAAGAGGAGGAGCAGCCTCGAGGAGAAGTTCCCTTATCCCCACCTACAGTGCTGACACAGAAAAGCTTCTGAAAGGAAGGGAGAAAGTCTCTGCTGAACAGCAGTAACATAATATTTCCATCTGCAGGTGAAAATCCGTTAAGTTATTTCTATCTTCACCAAAAATCTAATGCAATTCTGTGTTGCCTGTGTTGGCAGGAATTTTGTGAAATTTTGAAAAATCCACGGGAATATAATTGACTTCACTCAATACATTGAGGAATCTACTGTTAAAGTGCCTAACAAACAAAGCTATTCTGACAGGAAAACAAATTAATCCATTTAGTCATTTATAAAATGCCAAAAAAAAAAAAAAAAAGGAAAAAGAAACAGCTTTTCATAAACAAGTAAACACTATTGTCTCCAGAGGTCTTCCATCCTCACAGAGTTGTACCTGGTATCTTCCCTTCTCATATTCTGCTTTTAAGGAGCAAAATTAACTTTTTTTTTTTCTTTTTTTTTTTCAATGGGAAGAGGTGATAATAGCAGGAGGTGACACTGGCAAGCAAGTATTGAGGCCTCAGTGTATGAATATTCAGGGTAAAATTCTCACTGTAACCAGACAGTCTATCCAGGCGTAGAGCACCTGCGTGAAGTTCACCTGCAGTGTTGATGTTTCCAGCAGAGAAAGGTATTAAAAGGTCTCTTTATAATCAATGACGATCAATATAGCCATAGTGGTCTGTGTTGTTGTTCATCTCTGCCAAAAATAGAAGCTTTTAAGAACACATTTCTGCCCAGTGACTTGAGCCACTTGCTCACATGAAAGTACCTGCACTTAGCAAAATGAATCCCACCCCTTCCAGAGGCTGCTTGTATTTTGCAAGTCGTTCAGGAGGGAACACTCTTTCCTTTCGCTTGCACAGTAGCCATCCAAAAGGAAGGCTGATGCTGAAACTCTGCTTTCCAAAAGCAGACCCTTCTGATGAGTGCTGAGGGCAGTACTTGCCAGGGGACAGCCGGAGATAAAAGGAGGACGATGAAGCTGTGTGCTCCAGTTGCAGGCTCCAGGAGACAAGGCTTTCTAGCTCTGTCTAGAGACAGAAAGAAATTCAGAAACTCACCTTGGGGGGGAAATGCTTGGGTATATTTCGTACACAAAGAAAATACTCCAGCTGTACATCACTGATATACCTGACAATGCAATCTGACCAACAAATTTGAAAACCCAGCTCCCAGGGAGTTAGTCTCTCATTCTGTTTTATTAGTTTTCACTGTCTCCCAAGATCTGTGCAGTTCAGCTCCATGGCAACTCAGGAACTCGCTTAGTTGCCTTACATATTGATGCATACAAGGAAAGCACAGGGGTAATACAGTGTTTAAGCGTCTCTGAGATATATTCAAGATGTCTAAGAAGTGTGGCATGGTAGGATTTATAGAGCATACAACACAGTGCTGTGTTTGCTGCCTTATGATTGTAGCGATTGTTTCCTGGAAAGTTCTACACATTCACTCATAAACTTGAGACAGACTGAAGTCACACTATACTTATCTAATTATTAAGTAACATTTGTACTACAGCAGCCCAAACTAAGGTTAGGGTTTTTTGACTGGTAAACATTGTACAGAGTAAAAGGAAGAGTCTCTGTCCTCCAGAGATTCCAATATAAAAATAAATAAGGGGATTAAGAAGGGTAGGGAAGAACAGAAGGAAAAAGGAGTTGCCCTAGAGCAAACAGCTGTGTCTTTACTCACAAGCCGAGCACTACATACATAGCAGAGATACCCTGTAGTCCTCATCCTCTGCTCATCCGCAGCACACCGTGACTCAGCTCAGCCCGCCCAGCCTAGGGTTTTTTTCCACAGAAGCAGTTCATGAGGGGTTGGTGCATGCGTATGTTTTGCTTTTGTATTGCGAGAGTGAATGCTTTCGCTCAGAAGCATTACAGGGAGCAGGAAACAGAAAAGGCTAAACAGCACTTTCACAGAGCTGGGATAAGGTCTCTGGTCCCCGCACTTCCATCGAGGCAGCCAGGCACTGGCTGGCTGGACCCATGTATAACACAAACTGTTCGGTAGTTTTGAACAGCCTTGTGTTCCTATCTGTGATATCAGATGGAAGGCAGATGATAACATGTTTATTGCCAAGCTATAGCCCTGGAAGTGTTGTGAGGATTCATTAGCTAATGCCACAAGCGCATGGCTTTGAACACCTTAGCAGAATTCTGCTTCTCCTCATTATTGTAAGCTTTGAAAATCCTTGGGATTACTCTTTTAAATGCCTCAGAGAAGGTGACATGTCTTCCTGCATGTTTTGGGATGGGAACTAAGACACATTACCCTTTAATTATTTGCTTGAATTTAGCAATCAAATTTTTGAATAGCAGAAGAGGGATCAGCTTATGCTATTTAAGCTGCAGTAAGTGACCCACATAGCACTAAGAGACATGATAACTTGCCCTGGTATAATGGCAAGCTAGAAACCTGTAATAACATACCCATGATATCCTCTGGTCTGGCAGATTTTCCGTACTATAATTTTACTGTGAAAAGTCCATCTGAAAATTGCTAGTGAGTAATCAATAATATCAAGACAGAGTGCCTATTGTGTGACATAGTTTTTCATCTGCTGCCATTTGTATTTTAATGATCTTCCTATACACCTCAGTGCAAAGCAATTCATATCATAAACCGTAAGCTTTAACTGTTACCTTTAAACTTATAGGATAAATTGTTACAGAAACGTGTTTCCCCAGGGCAGCTGGCAAAAAGGATGAGGTGAAGGATGAGGTAATGTCAAAAAAAGAGTGAGAATAAACACAGAAGAGTTTCCCAGGCCTGTGAAGGCATTTTAATTGAATATGCCTACATCTGCCTTCGAGCACAAAAATTCTTTCCATGCTGCTAGAGGATCATCGCTGCGTCAGGAAAAAAAAAGAAAAAATAAA
The DNA here is from genome assembly GCA_013389825.1 of Crypturellus undulatus. Taxonomy (NCBI): domain Eukaryota; kingdom Metazoa; phylum Chordata; class Aves; order Tinamiformes; family Tinamidae; genus Crypturellus; species Crypturellus undulatus. Next base: position 274,348 of record VWPW01012042.1, on the reverse strand, counting down.
AGAAAAAATAAAAGAAAAAATAAAAGACCATCGTGGCTGGCTGAGCTACTGAGCACATCAGGGTAAATACAGGGTTTGACACCCTCTGTTAGCAGAAGCCAGGCAGGTACTGAGACACAGTCACTGGTTTCAAATCTCAGAGTAAATATCTTCACTTGGGAGTTTCACAGAGCTGCCAGCTAAGCTTACATTTTCTTCCTATTCTGACAGTCTTTTCATCTGAAAGACACTGTTGTAAAACAGCAGGGTTATTTCAGGTGAATCTTAATTGGTGGCATGCCACTTTCTGGCTGGTTATTTTCATGTGTAATCCTATCAGCTAATCTGGAACAGAGCCAAATGCAGAACAAGTCAAAATGGGTGACTTCTATCCTTGCTTTTATGTCTATGTGGACCTTGAAGAAAAAGCTCTTTATTATTATTATTACTACTGTTATTACTCTTATTATTTCTTTTATTTAGAGGCACAAAAAGATTAGAAATAAAAGCTCAAAATTAGTTTGATTAAAAGACGATAAATTCACACAAGTATATTCTATATATAACTCTACCAGATTTACAAATATACCTACAGCTGCAGTAAATAAATTTAGTCAGGATTCAAATCCATCTCATGCATGAAAAACTCATAAAAGAAAGATATTTACTTCTGAAGACATCTGTTATCTACTAATGAATAAGAAACTACTTTCTAATTAGATATATCTAAATGAAATAATTGCCATTGTTTGAAGTATCCTGCATTCTCCATCTCTTTTTAGCTCTCTGATTCACAAATATTTTAATTCTGTAGCTAAGGACAGCCACAATATGCTGTGAAAAAAAATAGTCTTCTGATCTATAAATAAGTAGTAATAATAATACAGTCATGGTAATGCCCATTAGTTCAAATTCCAAAACAATTTTTGCTTTAAACTTGATTACCTTGGAATTCTTCAGCATTTTTAACTGTACTCCCTGGGTACTTCCCCAAAATACTTGGATGTTACAGATTTTTAAGAGGAGCTTTTTCAGAACACAAAGTCAGTGATACTCCTAAGTTTGCTTCCAAGTTTTGGCTGACTGTGCTGTAGACATGAAACTTTTTTGTCAAAAGTCCTGCGGGCACTTACTGCCAAAGTGATGTCTGCATCAGAAGTTTAGAGAAGGGTATGAGTTCATCACCTGTACTATTCCTAATTCTATCATACTTTGATGGCTGGAGATATACATGTCTGGAGACATAAATTAACAAAATTTACGTAAAAGTCAACTATTTCTGCCCTTGTATTTCCCTCTAATGGAAACTGAAGTCCTCAGCCTCCAAAGATCATCGTGAAATCCGCCTCTAACCTGTCTCCTGTATGAATATTCTTGGCAGATGTTGGCAATGAATATGATCAGGCAGTCATTTAAATTCTGCTGTTTTCTCAGAGAGGGAATCATGTATAAATTACATTTGGTAGCTTTTTACTATTTCATTCATTATCCTTCAAATGCCACCTATAGCCTGATCTCATTTGTATACTCAATTAAATGCTTATATACAGCTTATATAAGCTATAAGCTTATAGATATAGATATATAGATTATAAAATAAATAACTCATTCAGCTTTTCGTTTAAATGTTGAGACTCCAAGTTCTGTTTTGTTCTTATTCAGAAAAAATCCAAGATGCATCTACTCTTTCCCCTCAGAAAACAAACTCATGTCACGTAGCTTGTCTTCAGTTCAAATGCACACATTAGCCTATGTCAAATTTTGCCATTAATATGAAATTTCTAACTTAAAACTCACCTTGAAAGAAAAATTATAACTAACTGTAACAATAATCATGGTGAAATTAATCATTGTGTTGATTTTATTTTTGAAACAAAATGTTGAAAATTTCACACTCTTGTGCAATATTTCTATATTGATTAAGTTATATACTTTCCACCGAAAAAGAATTTGTTAGACATGAGATATGTTCCACTCTCTCTGTTTACAGAACAATCAGTCCATCCTCTGTCTGCTCTTCTGCAAGTTTCTGTGCAGTTCAGAGGAGGGCAGCTAGCACTTTGCACCCAGCAGCAAAAAACAGTAGAAACCCCAATTGTGGTTTCTACGCTATGAGTCACACACGTAAGAAGTTCAAAGATCTGTTCCTAGGTGCCAAATAAGGGGCCATCTAAAGTATGACTAATCTTATTGTTAACATATATTTAAAGATCTTGGTGGAGTGGAGTTATTATCAACTTAGACCACAGTTTAACACTGAGTGGATAGTAAGTTTCAACACAAATACCATCATGCAAAAGGCAAGTGTACAGACTTTGGAGATGCCTTTTGTATGGCAGCTAGTTAAGAACTTCAGCTGTTGGATGGTGAATGTGTATGGACACAGAGAGTAAAACTAAAGTTGACGTAAGCTTTGTACTGCCTTCTTGATGGATTTTCAGTACATGATTCACCTTTATTGAACTGTCTCGCTGTTTTGTGAAACGATAAATTCTTACAATTAATTTTACTTTACAGTTATCTTTTTTGGGAAGTTCTTTATAGATCACCTTTTCTTTTCCTCTGGAAATTACACTGTACAAATATTTTATTTCCAAGGTGAAGTTATGCTCAGTGAGTAAACCAAATATGTGTGTAAATAAATAGATGAGTTTCTCCCAGATTTTGAAAGCCTCATCGAGCAACTTACTTCTCAATGCACTGTAACTTTGGCCTTATGCTAACACCAGATCACAAATTTTCCACCTCAATAGCATTATGAAACGAGAATAAAAACACAGTTCCTGCATTTTAGTGCAAATTGTACAGAGTGGCCTTTAACTGCAATGGCACAGCGTTATACCACAGTCCTGACAAAATCTTAAATATCCTATTTTTTGAAATTAACGATTGAGATCAATGATGAGATTTTGTTTATGGTGAAATGTGTCAGTGATTGTTTCTCTTGTTTCAAGTGAAATATTAGGGGGATAGTATTTCTACCAGTACTCAGTGGCTCAAGAAAAGAAAAGAAAAAAAGAAATCAATTTTTACTTCAGCTTTCTACATTGGCATTTTGTCCCAGGTCCATTCCACCTTCCTTGAGATATTTTACCTGTAATTCAGAAACCTCATCATCCAAGATACATCGACTTTCATTGAAAGCTTATTGGTCACTAGCAGAGAAAAGATGACCCTTTTCACTGATCATAGAGCTGGGCTTTTCAGCTTGTGACTTGCAGACCCAGGAGCAGCTATGAAATAATACTTTAGAGCTTTTGTAAGGCAGCAAAGAAAAGCAAGGTCATGGTCTCTAAGGTGAAATTCACTGTGCAAGGATTCTGCCTTCCTCTGAAAAGTTTGAAGGAACTGCGAGTAAAAAGATTTGAAAAAACACTGTCATAGAGGGGCCCTGGGAAGGCTGTGTCTGTTGTCAGCCACTTCAGTTGAGCAGGTAAATCTATGCACTAACATCTGGCTGTGCTGTGGAATTAGCCAATTCCAGCCACTCTGAGGGGCAAAAAACTTTAGCAGTCCTTAGGACTCTTTCTAAAGGTGTCCAATTTTTAAATAAAATGTAAAACAATTGTCTTTCCTACAATGCCTTATAAGCAAACTTCTCATTGCATCCACTTGTTCATAAACATCCATGTGGTTATTTCTTAAAATCACAGTAGATCAGGTAATAATGCAAATCTATAATTTTCCTCTGTGAAATTCCTAAAATTTCATAATTCTAAAGGTAGTTAAAAAATGAAGAGGGAGAAAGTTGAGGACATTACAAAAAAACTGTAAAACCAACATTGACAGAAACAAGGTGGCAGGTGTCAGATTAGATAAATTAAATTATGACTGCATACGACAATGTTGCTTTATTAAAAGCACAAACAAATTGAAGCCTGGGGTTATGTGATTGACCTTAATTGTCAATTGTCTTTATAATGACATCTAAAATTTCTGAAAATGTTGGCAGAAAATGAAATCAAAGATAACATGGTAAAAAAAGTTCTATTTTTGGCATCACATAATCAAAACTGAAATAAGCCTTCAGGTTGAAAATCAGCAATACCATCATGTTTCTAACATGTAGTTAAAAATAATCCATTTTACTTTGAGTTTGAAAGAAAAAAAAGTATAAATGGCGAAATGCACTTCACCTGTTGTGCTCAGTTGAATTCATACTGCTCTATTCCAGTGGTACCTAGTTGTGTGTGTTTCTTTTTTTTTTTGTTTTTTGGGTTTTTTTTTGCGGGAGGGGAGAGGCAGAGGGAGGGTTTTTTTTTTCTTTTTTGTGAACCCTATTATTAGGGTAAATCTTGACTTCTAAGTAAAAGGAGGCCAAGAAGCCAGTGCCATCACTGACAATGTTATAGGCTGCTTCAATCAGATCCTTCCGACACAAATCTGCTACCAAGGGACTAGCCTTAAGCGAAGTAAATTCAAGCTATTCCACATCACTAGGTTTCAGGGCCTCCCTGGTCTTCTTTTATTATTTTATAGACATAGCCTCAGCAACTTGTTTTTATAATCTCAAGCTTACTGGCCTGACCTCAATTTTCTAGGAGGGTCTGTACATGTGCTGCTGCTATGATTAATTTTCTTAAGGAAACATCAAAGGATTTTCTTAAAACAACTGATCAGAAATAAAACAGGAGGGGTTTTTTTTTTTTTAGAAGGGCTACACCAGTAAGTCTCATGCACCAGTCTAGGACACTAGTCTGGGATTGCTGCTACGCTTTTAATTTTGACATGGATTTTGAAAATATGTGTAATACTCCTTGGGAAAGAAGAGTGCTTAAGATCTGTCTTGTTTTAAACAATTTAAACCATACCTGCAAAATTCAAGTTTCGCTCGCATAAGCTATGGAATTTCTCATTTTCCTTGTTTGCATCATGTAACCCATTTGCTGGTGCACCATACACCATTTGCTAGTTTGGTTCTGACAGCAACAGTTTTTCTCTCCGATATCTAGAAAGCTGGCTCCCTTTTAGGCAAAATCATCACAAGTGAATAACAAACAGCATCTTCTTAATACCACTTTAAATATGAGACTTCATTATTAAACATTACCATATATACCTCTGCATTTGACAAACAAAGAGAAATAAAATAAATAAACTAGGATATCCTAGCTGTAGAATGTATTAAAATGTTCAGTAGGTAAAAATAGGAATTTAATTACTAACTCCAAGAGGTAGGGACAAAATTCTTCTACTTGTAGTTCAGTTCAATCTTTATCCAAATTTTAGGAAATCTCTTTTAAGAAGAGATTTATCCAATCTCTTTTAAGAAAAAGAGACTTGGAAACAATGTTTCCTAGAACAAACTGAACATAGATGTATGAACCCTAGCTGAAATATCAGTTCTCAATGAGTGTGTCTACATGCAATCTAAATGGTTCACAGTTGCCAGAATCTATTCAGCTACTTTTTCTTTTTTTTTATCATTGTTAATGGAAAAAGCAGATCATGTAACTTTCTGGGGTACAAATTGGTAAGTTACAGTCAGACCTGACCAGAATTCACCTCTCTTTTCAGTATATTTGTTAAACAGAAAAATGGATCTGAAATATTTGGTATAACAGGGAATACTGGTATTATAATATTATTTCAAATATAGTTGGGAAAAAATGGAATTTATAGATAGGCAAAAGGAAAACTGAGAATTAATTATTGTATTTTCAGCTAGTGAGTATGACACATATTCAAAGACCAACAAAACAAAGCTCATAAAATAGGATTCCTCTAGATGGAACTCTTGAATCTGAAAGATGACAGCTGTAAAGCATCACTATTGAAATTTTCAATAAAGATGAAATGCCACTTAGGGAATTATTCCCTATCCCAGTGATTGTTTCTGCCACTGAAATACCCCCCTGTGCAAAACCTGGCTTATCTCACCTACTCAGTCCAGTGCATTATAAAACACAGCTTTTCTCTGTAGAAGACTTGCATTTAAAAGACTTGAATAATATGATAAAATAAATAAAAAGATGACTATGATGGAGGCTTGTCCATGTGCAGAGAGATATCTGTGCAGTTCCTTTTAGAATAGGATTAAAGCTGCTATTCAGGAATGTTAGATTTTATTCAGCTCTTGCTATTGAGTCTCCCATTAGTGCTTGCAAATCTTCCTATATTGGAAGTACGATTTTATTTTTTTAATTATAATCATCTAATTATTCTGTAAACAAAACAATCATATAAAAATACCCAAAAAGTTAATTGGCAAATTCATTTGAGAGTCAAACAGAACCTTTACAAAATATTATGAAGTACTGGCACAACCATGGAAGAAAATTACTTAACAATTTTGTCAACCACCTCAGAAGAGTTTTGCAATAATAAGTATAATTGCCTTTAAAACTGATCATGAAAAATATATGCAAGAAAAGCAAAAAATATATAGCTACACTCCTAAGTGATATCTCTCAGCTTCAGCAAAACACAGATGCCAGCAGTAATACCTATACACCACAAATGCATTCAGCAAGAAGGCAAAAGTAGATGAGATTGAAGTATTAAAATGACAAAGAGGTTTGCAGGATAATAAAATGAACTTGCATTGCAAGGTAAAATACAACAGTGCAGGCCTCCTAATGCTTCTGCACTCACATAGCAGAACCAAGCATCAGCTACACGTCAGGTCCTCAGACCCTCCATCAATGCTGTAGTAAAAAGCAACTGCCATAACTAAGGTCTCCATAGTTTAGCATTGAACAGAATATGGAAATAATAGAAATGTATCGGAAATCAAATGTGGTACTAGATGGTAAATGTTGACTACTAGTGATAGTGCTTTTTTTCTTCCTTACATTTTTAGCTTCACATTCCAGCTGCTGAAAAACGCTTTTCTTGGGGCTATCTTTGAAACATACAGAGAAATCTTGTCTGGCAGAAAACATAATGTGCATGACCTGCTGTGGTACATATAAGCATGCACTCTATTTTTTCATAGCTATCTGTTCTGTAAGAGCTTCTGGTTGTTATTGGATATACCAGTTACCCTTTTAAACTTGTACTGCATATGTAACACATTTGTCTTCAAAAGATGCCTATTCTCACTGAATCTCTCACAGCAGTAGCAATAATTGCTTCACTGTTTTTGTAAAGACCTAGGACTGCACCTGCAGATGTCCTAGCCAGGCATCCTTTGTGTGGGTGCAGTGCTCCAGGAGAAGCCTTTTCCCTTGTAGGTCCAGTAACTCTCCAAAGAGGATCCAGATCCCGGGATTGCTGAAACTCAGAGCTGTGATGCAACTTGCAACGAAAAAGAAAAAAAATCACAAAAATACATGCACAAAACCTCTTAAAAGACAGCCTTGCACAACTCATGCTGCAGGACTGCCTGAGTCCAGAGTCAGCCCCAAACTCAGNTAAAGACCTAGGACTGCACCTGCAGATGTCCTAGCCAGGCATCCTTTGTGTGGGTCCAGTGCTCCAGGAGAAGCCTTTTCCCTTGTAGGTCCAGTAACTCTCCAAAGAGGATCCAGATCCTGGGGTTGCTGAAACTCAGAGCTGTGATGCAACTTGCAACGAAAAAGAAAAAAAATCACAAAAATACATGCACAAAACCTCTTAAAAGACAGCCTTGCACAACTCATGCTGCAGTCCCTGAGAGGGCTGTCAAACTCAGTCCCTGAGAGGGCTGTCTCAACTACCAGTCTCCCTGCTACTGTGAGGTACCTGATCCTTAGCAGCAGATGATAGGTTTGGTGATAGTTTTTCGAAGACATTTCCAAATCACAATTGCATGTCTCATATACAGCAGCCAGATGCCAATGGGGAGGGTGCGGTGAAAGAGAGCTATAAATAAGTAATAAGTAATGCAGGATTGAACTATGAAATTCAAGAATTAACACACAAGAAATTCACACACAAGAAAAGAAAAATTAACACACAAGAAGCAGTGTAGAGCTCACCTTGTATCAGTCACCCATGACTATAAAGAAAGAATTATCACTGAAAACATACAGTGAGGATCCTGGACCTTGCTAGTCCCTAGTAAATAATATGTCTTCCTCAACCTCCTTCTGCTCTCAGAGTCAAGACTCTTTTCTTACTGTCTGGGCATATCAGTGGCACAGGGACTGACTCAGAAATATTTCTGTTTTACATGCCCACACTTAGACAGCAGAGAATCCAGGGTCACAGCAATATCATGCCCACGTGGCGCCAGTCTGTGAGAGGGTTTACTGGACTGAGAGATGCCATGAGCTACTCCTGGCTTTCCAGCAAAGACTGATTCAAAGCTAAAGAAGCCCTTCTGAATACTGCTCTTTCAGGAGGGAACTTAAACCCAGAGCTCCCCAGAAGCCTCTCCAGAAACAGGCTGCCTCCACCATGCTCTGTAGGCTCAAAAGTTGCTGGTATCACGTCTGCTGGAGACCTGGTCAGCATGACCTCCAGCTCCTAAGGGATGGATGTCTTTGCCCTCTGTGAGAGCACTTCTGCAGTCACCAGCATCCCAAGGGGCAGCCGGTCACCACAGTGGGTGGCTCCAAGCCTGTCTGTGACCCCTCCTCTCCCAGGGGGAATAGTCACTTCACCCTGCCCAACCTCTCAGCTTGACACCAGATCTCCCCACAGGTTTCCCCGGCAGACAGACAACAAACGCAGCACACAGTATGAGCTCTCACGCAGCTTGTGGAGCGAACTCGTGTCCAACATAGAAGCAGGCGATACCAAAATATGGTTCCTCTCTACATACATTTATTCAGTCAGTCCCTTATTCATTTTATAGTGCTTCTTCTACTGATTATCATCCTCTGGCATGCATAAATCTTTGCAGTGAGCTAGTCACTTTCTTCCCATACCAAGGATGTTCTCAGGCTCCTGTTGCTAGATGCATCCTGCATTCTCCCCATGCCATGGAGCTTTAAATGCTTATACAGTTGTACATTATTTGAGCTGCACATATCTTTTCCTAAAGTAAAACAGGTGTCTCTATAGACCTTCACAAGACCTTTATGCACTCCAGGCATCCTGCTTTTCCGTCAATTATTCAATAATACAATTACAGTAATTAGAATTTCATATTTTATAAGTCTTTGTAATTTTTTTTTTACTTTTAACAGGGTAAGTGGTCAGGTGTGATACGGAACTAAGAGGAAGCTAGAAGAAAAGAGGAAAAGAGAATATATGAGCATGCTAGGAATTAAGCAAGATCCTACGTGTGAGAGGCATGTCAGGCCCACAGAGGAGATCACAGATGGTACAATTCCAAAAATGGGATGAACTTAACCCCTGGTGTCATGGGGTAAATGCTTATTAATTAAACAAAATAAATATGTTTATGCAGTCAGCATTTGAAGTATTACAAACAAAAGAGATATTTTTGGGTACTAAATAAATAAAAATAAAAATATTAACAACAACAACAAAAAAAAAAAAAAAACAGAATATTTTTAAACAAGATCCAGAGTCTGAAACAGGATGTTCTCACTGTGAACACATCTTTTAGTAGCAGTGGCCCTTCCATGGAAGCAGCCTGGGAAGGGCCAGGGAAGATATTTCTACAATATTTGCACATGCAAACTATCAGTAAAGCCAACAGGCAAGACTTACCCTGGAATCACGTTTGTGTAATCAAACTGAGGCTAGTAGGGTTGAACAGGCTTATAAGTCAGGAGAGAAGGATGTCCACTTCTAGCAATCAAAGTTAAAAACTAAATCTGATTATCTGATTATTATGCCAGCAACACCTGAGAGTTTGGTTAAAATGGCACAGAAAAGTTTAGAGGTAGCATGGCAAATGTTTGTGTTTGTTTTGCTGGTCAGAGCACAAATATTTTGAGTAGATGACTCAAATGAACAGGTTTAAACTGTTGGAACTGAAGGTAATGTTTGGAACAGTAATCCAATTTTGCCCTTCACTGTAAAATAGCTGAACTCATGATGTTTTTACTGAAGTCACTGCTGGGTAAGGGAACTGGGTGAGGATATATAATTGTTCCTTGAGCAAAGTGTGACATACAGTGACATCAGAAGTGGAAAATGGTCCATCCTAAAAAACAAATGCAGTGAGAATGTCTTTAGAGACAAATACTTTTTATACTTGGTGTAAATCTGATGTGATATTAAATCTATATGGTGAAGGTTAATATGCAAGAATTATATACTATATTATTAAATATTGATTCCAGAATTTTAGAATTGGCCCATTTTTTATTAACATTTTATTGGCTTCTCTATAGACAACAACACAGATCAGAATGCCTAAGAATTAACTGTAACAGTAAGTGACAATGCAAGTTTTAAAAAGATAATAATGCTTTCCATATACTTGCAATGATAATAAAAAGTAGAGATCCCTAATAGCAACGTTAATTCCATCTTTCAAACAAAATTAATGTGGGAGAAAGAAACTACGCAGATCTACCAGTAAAATCATAAAGCTCATAGTAGAATGATCCAGGAGTGGAGGAAAAAGCAAAATCAATAGCAAAAACATATTAATTAGCACTTTCTCCATTCCACTGTATACATATCAGTTTTGTTGCAAAAGCAGTAAAAGTTTGCAGTACCTGGGCTCTGTTCTGTGAGACCCCTATTTCTAAAGCTGAGCAATTGTCCCCAGAGGCAAGTAAATTAACCAGAGAAAGACAGAGATGGCAACATTTTTTTTCCCCAGGGACATAAACAGACTGTAAGATTAGACATCTCCTGGCACTGTTCTCGATAAAACCCTAACACCCTGCTTCTCCCTTATCTCAGTACAGCAACATCCCAAACTGCAAAATTCCTCCATTATGGGAGAACCAGACCTGAGGATGAGTGTGCACACTTTAAAGACCGAACTGCGACAGCCAACAAAACAACCTGTGCAGATCCTCACAACGTGCTCCCTGCTTTGCACGGTTTTGGGGGTTGCCTTCAGTGCAGCAATGTAACTGCTGCCTGGGCAAGCACTAAATTGCTTTCAGTGGCCACTGAGGTCGGTGCCTCGGGCAGTGAGGAGGAGCAGCCCTGGCTCTGGGAATTGCTGCCCTGGGTGATCCTCAGGCGGATCCTCACGTGGATTTGGGTTTGTGGATTTGTGCAGATCCTGGTCAAAGCAGGTCAGAGCAGCGACAGCATCACACACCAGTGACCTGCAGATTCACACCATCGCATGGTGGGGCTCGCTCTTTCCTTCCCTACGCCTTTCCTGGCAATTCCAGGCAGTCTTCTAGCTTTTTCGACTGTTCCTGAGCAAAGCCATTTTCATAGAAATGCCTGTTGCAGTTTTGCAAGTCCTTTGCAGAGCACTAATAGCTAGGTCAGAACCCGCTGTTGTGCATGAAAAGCTGGCAGAAAGAGTCTCTATGGGCATTGCTTTATATCCACCAGCACTGAGTTTCACCTGCTGTTTTACGACTTGGTCGGTGAGCGTCATGAAAGCCTTCTGTAACTCTGCCGACAGCTTTCGTTTGCCCTGCCCTGAGTCACTTAGTGTCATCAGCCAGAGATGAAGTTATTTTGGCATGTTCTTTGAAACGTCATTTCTCCCTACAAATATCATTTTGTCAGATGAACAAACCTTCTTCTGTACTCTGTGAACACAACACTGCAATTAACGGAAGTCAATTGTGTATAACAAACAAGCATTCAGTGTATTCTTTACATTAATGGGATTTCCTTTTTAGGGGATTTATTAGCTGAAAAATACAATTTTTATTACTTGGCTTTTAAATGCAGCATGGTGATGTGCTTGAATTGGGGAAAATCTTTAATTCCCCCCCAAAAAAATTAAACTGCTTTCAAAATAAAGTGGATATTTATCCATGAATTGTGTCCTTAGAATTCCCTTAGCAAAAGAACAGCAAAACTACTTTCAAATAAATTAATGTATTAAGTCTTTTGTAACACATATGTGCAATATTGCAGTTGCACCTACTTGTTACATTGATTATAAAGTCTTTTAAAAGCTTAACTAAAACAGAGAAAATTTGTTTTCCCATGACAACTTTGGGGTGCCTTCATACAGCTAAAATTACCTACCTTTAACACTAATGTGGAGGAAAGTGAGTGGTCGGTAAATGTTAAGATACTTTCAATCCTCTCATTTTATTTTTTTCCTAGCTAAAATAATTTTGCTCTTTAAATGTTGTCTGTTTAAATTAAAAGACAATTATGTCCAGCCTCGGATGGGCATCGCTAAAGTTAGGCCACTAAGTATCATTAATTTACTGTTACACTATATATTGCTATTTTCTGTCCTGTCATACCCATGTCTGCAGTGTAGATATACCCTAAATACAAATCTTGTGCTTTAGTGATTAATGAAAGGATATTCAAACCATTATATAAGGGAAAAAGTAGATTCTGGTATACAGATATCAGCAGCGGTTCAAAAGGATTAATAAAATATACATTGACCATGTTCTTTGTCACACAGTCCTCAGCCAATAGCATTTTTCACTTCCTGTGTGTATTCATCCAACCCTCTTTTTGCTTGCAGAAATGTTGGTGCTGATTGCTAGTCACAGATGCGTGCCACACACTAAGTTGCTATCATAATCAAGTCTCCATCGATCAAGGCATAGTGTGAAGGCCCATAAGATCACTATCCCGAGAAAATTAAAGCTAAAAATACTTTAAAAGTGAGCATTGTGGTAACAAATTCAACTCTTACTCATATAGCTTTATGGTATTTGCCCATCCATCATTTAAATCACACTTGCTTTGACATTTGGAAATCTGGACCAAATCCACCTTGCAATTATCCATGCGCATCAAACAAAGCCCTTTGACAGTTATCATTTTTTAAAGATACTTTAAGGTTACATGATATCTTATGAGGAAAGTGCTGTGTGGTACTTAGAGGAATTTCAATCTGATGATAAACAAGATGTATACAGTACAATGAATATGGGGGGAGAGAAATAGAAAAAGAGAACCCGCAGCAGAAAAAGAGATGCGAGGGCTCAGATACTCCACCATGACAACAAGCCATCTTATTCTGAATCATTTCCACAGGACTGGTTTCCTCTCCTTATCCAAATAAATGTATCTTTTGCTTCAGAGGGTCTTGTCTGTGGCTACTGGCATACAAGGCCGTCCACAGTATGGAAAGGAAGCATGGAAAACTGCATGTTTCGAAGAGTGTCTACTTAAAAATCAAATGTGACTTTGATTGAATATGTAGGTTCATTTCTCACTTCAGCTGTGTGTGAAGAAGTGATCATTAAGAGCATAGGCATGAGTTAGGAAAATATTTGACTACATCTAATCAGATGCTAAATGGTTTGAGATGTGATGGGAAAAACATCTCTTGGCATAGATTCTACCACTGTCACATTTTGATTGAAGAAAGTAAATACCACCTCCAACTCAATTATTTCACCCAAGCAAAAACCTGAAGCCTTACTCATCCTGTTCAATTTGCCTTCTCGTTTCATATATAGCTCTTTCCCCAGAAATGGTCAGAAGAGCCAAAATACATAATATATACACATATATATATATGACCAGACCCCCTTGTCAGTAAAATGATGCTGTGGTATTTTTATCAAGGTCAGGTTCTGATGTGCTATTTCAGGACAATTACTGCAGAACGAGTCTAAGCATAATCCACTGCTCAGCTCCCTTCCCCAAAGTCTCCCAAATAGTCACATATGCAGTCAGTAAAACAAGTATGAAACATTACATCATCAGAGCAGCTCTTATTTAGCAGATTATATCCTGAGGGGTGCCTGACATTTCAGAGCTAGCATTTCCAACCAGACCTTTCCCATGTGCCTTCTATAGGTGTTACCTTCTGAGTAAAACGAATTGGGAACATTTTACGTATGTCGATTAATCAGCAAGAGCAGAAAACAGTTAAGTTGTTCCAAAAATGCAATATATGTAAAAGTAAATAAAAAGTTAGAAAGTGAAAATTAAAGATAGAATCATGAATTTCACTTGATTAGATGATACTTCTTTAATCAGTAAATTGCAGTCTTGTTTCAGACTGCAGACTGTTGCTATGAAGAACATAAGAACAAACTAAATCATCTAGCACTTATTTAAAATGCTGTAACACCAGCAAGCTTATTGTAGTATAATGGAGCAGTGGAGCAATTACACTGTGAGATTAATATTTATAGAACATAATCAGTTTTTCCTTATTTAAAATATTATTCAATAATTTGTGATCCTTAAAAGCATCTTCAAAGTCAGTCTAGGATTTGAAATAAATCTTTATGAAAAAGGATCAAAACCCTGACCAGAATCTGAAATGATGCTCACTACTTCTCAGAAATCAACTGTTGTGTTATCCCCGCAGGTCTTGCACATTAGGAGCGAGAATCACCCTTTCTGACTTAAGGAGTGAACCAAAGGGAGAATAGGGTACGGGTTATAAAATGGTATAAAATAGGTGCTGTGAAAGGGACTTATATCATTGCCTAGGAAAATGGGTATTCTGTAGGAAGAAATACACTAAATCAACACAGCTCTGATGTAGACAGTAAGGAGCAGAAGGAAGAGGAAGGTTTTTTTCTATAAGCAATTCAAAAAACAATAGTATTGACAACCTCTGCGAAGTCTCAGAAGATTAAGTATAAATCTCCAGCATGACTGGTCAGTGACACAAGGATACAATGACACATGCCGCCAAGTTTATTTCTTTCCAGGTGGTATGTTCTATGGAGCAGGAGCTATAATTTAATGTATGTTTATATTGTGCAATGATGACCAATTTTGGTTAAGGTCTCTATGGGCAACTGCAGTACAAATAGCATATAAAAACGATTGTTATTGGGAGAATGTAGTTAATGTCAGCATACTGATGCTATTAAGCACTATTTAGTTTAAATATGAGAAAAGTATATGCCATGGTTTCTTATAATGAGTGAAACTAAGAACAGAAGGAGATTACAGAAGGAGACATGGAGCTACAAGATAGCAAAATCCTTACGCTCACCTTATTCTGGATCAAAGTCTCTTTTCTACTCGTAGGTGCTCACAGAATTTCCAGGTGCAGCTTGTTAGTACTTCCAGTTCTTAGCCTGACATCTTCTACTTTAACGAGCTCTGCTTCAAATTCCAACATGCATGTATTTCAGCTGCAGCATATATTTTATAATAGGGTGTGGAAGTGTTAATTGCTTATCTGCTGTATTTGGGAAAGCATTTGTTATATCCAAATGTGTATAACTCGATCATTTCATTCTTTGCCTTGTAATTCCCACTTATTTTTACTGCATGGTAAATACTCAAAGTGCTTTATAAACTTTGCACCTCACATTACTAAGAAAAATATGGTTTTGCTTTATAAACATGTGTAAAGTACCTTTAGTTTCCCTCTCTTTAAGGTATATTTTGTTTATTAACACTACAAATCTGTTACTAGGTTCTGTAATGTCCAGCATTCAGTTCTGTGGTATTAGTAGAGCTTCTCAAACCCCAATCCCAAGATATCTCAGTCTCAACCAACACCCAAAATCTGCTTAGCACTGCCCAGTGGAACCCAGGTTCTAAACAAATGGCAACATTGTTCTCTGATTAACACAGCTAAAACATAACTGTCCCCAATGGAAATGGCTAGTGACAGTCAGTAGAAGACACCCTGACCAAGCTTGTTCATAGAGAACACATCTCCACAGATGGAGAAAATCGAATGCTTAAGATTAAATGAATTAAATTCATTTCTGTGATTAAATGAATGAAATTCATTGCTTATATAAAATTTCTGGCTTCAGGAAACTTTTAAACTTTTAAAATTTCATTTTTAAAAGCACTGAAGAGTGCCTACCACGTGATTCCCTTATACAGTCTACACTAACTGCTCAGTTGTGTTTGTTACTGTTGAAACCCTTGAAATAAAATTTCATTTTCTTGTTGGGGCATACACTGTCCTCTTAAGCAGCAAAAGGAAGGCTAGGGAAATTGTGGGCCCATTGCTAAATGGGTAGCAGCCCTGGTGACAAAAGACACAGGAAAGACTGAGGAACTAAATGTTCAATTCACCTCACTGTTTATTGGTCAGAATGGCTTTCAGTAATCCCAGGTCCCTGAGAGCAGTGAAGGAGCCTGAAGTAAGGAAGGCTTACCCTTGGTGGAAGAGAATCAGATTAGGGAATGCTTAGACCAACTGGATATGTGCAAGTGTATATGCGAGTGCGTATGAACCTGCGAGAGCTGAGAGAGTTGGCCCATGCCACTGTGGGGCCAGTTTTGATTGAAAGGTCGTGGTGGCTGGCGAGGTTCCTGGGGACTGGAAGAAAGCAAATGTCTGTTTTCAAGAAAGAAGATTAAGGGAACTATAGTCTAGTCAGTCTGCCTTTTGATCCCTAGAGCAACTACTTCTGGGGACTATTTCTAGACATGTAAAGGACAATAAGGTGATTAAGGTGATGGATTTACAAAGGCGAAATAGTGCTTAGCCAACCTGCTAGCCTTCTGCAATGAGATGACTGGCTTGGTGGATGAGGAGAGAGTGGTGCTTGTTTGCTAAGGCTGTTATCTAGACTTCAATAAGTCTAGATAAACAACTTCTGACTGTCTCCCATAATACCCTCAAATACAAACTAATGAAGAACAGGTGAAACAGGAGGACAGCAAGATTGACTGAATACTGGATAAACTGCCAAGTTTAAGAGGTTGTGATTAGCATCAAAAAGTACAGCTGGAGACCCCATAGGTTGATCCTAGGACCTGTATTTTTGAACATCTTCATTAATGACCTGGATGGTGGGACCAAATGTGCCCTCAGCAGGTTTGCAGAGGATACAAAACTGAGAGGAACAGCTGATACACCAGATGATTGGGCTCCCATTCAGGGTCCTTGGCAGGCTGGGTAAATGGGTAGAGAGGAACCATATGAAGCTTAACAAGGGAAAAAGCTAAGTCCTACAGTGAGTATGAATAATCACATGCACCAGTACAGACCAGGGGCCAACTCTCTGGAAAGCGGTTTGAGGAAAACATTCTGGGTATCCTAGTGGATGAACTGACCATGAACCAGCTCAACAGCGTCCTGGGCAGCATGGGGCACAGGGAACAATGGGAACAATGCCAGCAGGCTGAGGGAACTGATCCTTCCCCCTACTCAGCCCTGCTGAGGCCACATCTCAACTGCTGGATCCAGTGCTGGGCTTCCCAGTACAAGAAAGACACAGCCATACTAGAGCAAGTCCAGTGAAAGGCCACAAAGATGGTTAAATAACTAGAGTGTCTCTTATATGAGGAAAGTCTGAGCGAGATGGGTCTTTAGCCTGAAGGAGAAAAGACTCAGGGAGGAATGTGTATAAATATCTGATAGGAGAATGTAAAGAGTATGGAGGGAGATTCTTCTCCATGATGCTGAGTGACAGGACAAGGGGCAATGAGTACAAACTGAAATACAGGAAATTCCACTTAATTGTAAGTAAAAACTTTTCGCAGTGAGGGTAGTTGAATATCAAACAGATGCTCAGAAATGTTGTGGAGTCTCCGTTCTTGAAGGCAGTCACAGAATCGCAGAATAACTGAGGTTGGAAAAGACCTATAGAGATCATTTAGTCCAACCCCTCTACAAAAGCAGGGTCACCTAGAGCATGTTGCATAGGATTGTGCCACAGAATCACAGAATGGTTGAGGTTGGAAGGGACCTCTAGAGATCATCTAGTCCAACCCCCCTGCTCCAGCAGGGACACCCAGAGCACGTGGCACAGGGTGGCATCTAGCCAGATTTATAATATCTCTGGAAAAGAAGACTCCACAACCTCTCTGGGCAGCCTGTTCCAGGACTCTGTCACTCTCACAATCAAGAATGTTTTCCTCATATTCAGATAGAACTTTCTGTGTTTCAGTTTGCGACCGTTGCCTCTTGTCCTATCACTGGACACCATTGAAAATAGTCTAGCTCCACAATCTTGACACCCTCCCTTAAGATATTTATACTTTGATAAGATTCCCTCTCAATTGTCTCTTCTTTAGACTAAAGAGGCCCAACTCTCTCAACCTCTTCTTATAAGAGAGATGTTTCAGTCCTTAACCATCTTCATAGCCCTATGCCGGGCTCTCTCTAGTAGTTCTATGTCTCCATTGTACAGAGGAGCCCAGAACTGTACACAATACTCCAGACACGACCTCATCAACACTGAGTAGAGTCTTAAGAGGACCTCCCTTGACCTGCTGGCAGCACTTTTCCTAAGGTATCTCAGGATACCATCGTCCTTCTTGGCCACAAGGACACATAGCTGCTTCATGAAAACCCAGGTCCTTCTCTGCAAAGCTGCTTTGCAGCAGATCAACCTATACAGGTATATGGGATTATTCCTTCCTAGATGCAGGACCCAACTCCAGAGCAACCTACTCTAGCTGGTCAGCTTGAGCAAGAAGTCGAGACCAGATGATCTCTAGAAGTGCCTTCCAACCACAGCTATTCTATAATTCTGTGAAGCTGACCAGGGATGCCAGTGAAACTGAAAACATCTTTGCCCTCTTCCTTTTTTTAAAACAGCATCCAACTATGTCAGTTTGGCTTTGTTTTTGGCCTCAGTAGAGGCTATAACTCGGGCACTTTTTTTTTCATCTCTTTTGCTTCCCTTCACCTTTATATCTTTCCTGGCAGCCCACTGAATATCAAATGCATCTTTTTTCATATCATAAGCAAAGATATTTTACTAAAAATATTACTTTGACAAATTGTACTTTCTAGCATAAGTCTGAATGGAAAATCAAGAATGTGCTTAGATGTTCACAATGCCGTTGATCCTTTACTTATAAATATTCATACAGAATTGTTTTTCTCTACAAAGATAACCAATATGTTTGCAAGTTCATTGTGAAGGAATTGGCAGTTTTATAAACAAGGAGAAGATAACCATCTAACTATAGAACAGAAATAATGGCATAGGGCTTAAATGGCTATTCCAACATCAGAAATAATAAGAATAAATAGATGACAATACGGTATTCAAGAGAGTGTCACTTGCACTCATCCCTGCCATTATCTAAATCTACATCTCATATTTATTTTATTTCAATTATTTAAATGGATTTCTCCATCCTCGGGGACTAATCCGAGCAGTGAAGATTCCTATTTCTATATCATATGGGTGACATCAGAGAAGAAATGGTGATTCTGATTTCAGAAAACGGTACAGTCTGTGCCAGATCAGATTCTGTAATAGAGCTGTCTTAACAGCCCCAAATATTCTTGGTTTTCCTTTTAACTTTCTGACTGAATTCTTTGCCTTTTCTTTTTTTCCTGTCTGAAATAATCAGTCATATTCTGCATGTGAACCTTGAGGATGCATCAGCTGAAGCATATTCATCTAGTTTTTCATCTGGAAAAGAACAGTACTGAATGCAGACCCATTCAAAAAATCAGTTCTTTGTGCCTTGTCAAAGGTAATATAAACACCTAACGGTTTGTAGCTTGCATCTTTAAGAGAGAATACCTACTAATCTTTATTTCTTGAGTTATATTTAGTGGCCAAGGAAAACAGTATTACAGAGAAAAGCTATGCAAGCTAGGGACTGTGCATGCCCTACTGTGAATTTTTTTTTTTTTTACATTGCCTCTATTTCATGATGAGCTGGATGTTAAAAGGTGCACAAGAGGGGACTGATTTGCCAAGTTCTTCTGTGGTGTATAAAATTCTCTATAGATTGTCCTTTTGACAGGTAGAAATTTCTTACACCCTAAGGCTTCCTTTTTACCCTTCACTTAGGGATTCTTGCTTTAATATGAGAATATTAACCATTGCAACTACAAGAAAGGTTTTATGCTGTCAATTTTGGATATAATATAAAAGGAACTTGTAAAGAAGAGACTGCAGACAAATTCATGTGTGCTGTCAGTCTAAGCTCACTGTTGCCAGACATTTATACCCTTTACCTAATTTATATTAATTTTTGACTGTCTGTAATGCCAGCCTGACGGATGACTGGATTCATGCAGTAATTGTATTTTATTTTAATTAAAAGCATTGTGAAAGCAATAGTAAAGCAAATACAGAAGTCACATGACAAGAAAGTGGTATTTTTCTAACTACCTTTGTTCTGCATTTTTCTGGCATGTTTTTTCACCACATTCCGCATCAAGTAACACAACAGCAACCAAAAGACCATGCATTAAGGCCTCGCATTTGATCTGTGAGTGCTGAAGGCACACAGCTCCCAGCTGAAGGCTCTGCAAACATTCTCAATCATGTACTTCCGCTCCAGAGATTGCCATTTGAGACTCTTCAAAGTCTAAGTTAGATTCAATTTAAAATAAAGCACTTTTTGACACTAAATAAAACAAATGGCACTTTATTGAATTATATGAAGTACTGCAAAAAAAGAAGAAAAATTATGATGCCTTGAAAACTTACTCTTCT
This sequence comes from Crypturellus undulatus, assembly GCA_013389825.1. NCBI lineage: Eukaryota > Metazoa > Chordata > Aves > Tinamiformes > Tinamidae > Crypturellus > Crypturellus undulatus. The sequence goes on along the minus strand of VWPW01012042.1, from coordinate 254,111 downwards.
CTGATCTGAAAACAGCTACAGGGAGTAGGCTAAAACTTCTGAATGATGGCATTTAAAAATACTCTTTGTCCAACGTATAATCTGGATAGACCTACATAAATGTATATGCAGTTTCAGTTACTGCATGAAACACAGCTAGAATAAGACTGATGCCAACAAGAAAGGAGGAGGAACAAGAGACTCAAGAAAGGGTGGAGGTGTACAAAACAAACGGAATAAAAGACAGATTCCATATTTCTCTTCATCCAAAGAGAAAGGAGCAATATAAATGATTTTCTCAAATCATTTATATTGCAAAAGTTTCCAGCCAACTTTCTAATACAGCTGGAAGTGCTTTGTTTGACTTCAACCTGTGCATTGAGATCATTCACTTAGACCAACACACAAATATGGAAAGCAATTATTTTCATGCAACGTGCTTCGAATAGTGAAATATTATTGACTATAACTCATATCCTATTATATACACATTGCAAAGGTGCAATTAATCATATGTAAACAATATAGTTGTCAACATTAAAAAACGATATAAATGCCTTTGCAAGGAATTAATGCATTCAAAGCATTCTCTCCATTAAGAAAAGACAACATCTATGGAATAGTATGGTCATCATATCTTCTTTCAAAAGCACAAAGATTTTAGCTTTGAAGACTATGTCTTCAGTAAGTGTAACCTGCCTGATCTAAACACGAGAATATATATACAGCATGAGTTTTTAAGTAAAAGTTTGGTTGTTTCCCATGAAAAGATAAGCTATTTGTCCCCTTTTTCTTGCCCTCTCTGATACTTTTTAACTCTTGAATCAAATATAAAAAGAAATTAATAATAAAAAGACTGTCTGACACCAAATCTTAGATAAGAATCTGGTCCAAAAGAAGACTCTATTGGTAAGAAGACTGTAAGAAGAGGAACACAGCCCCTGATTTTGCTTCTTGATCCCAGAGGTAGAGATAAAAATAGAAATTCCAGAGGGAACAAGAACAGAGAAGCTCTGAGGCTGCCTTCACCTTTTCCTTTTTGCAGTGTTAACAATAATTTTACTGCTGTTATCCTAAGGATGTACCTATTGCCAGTATATGGTCCTTGACTCAACACAGTTTGAAAAAAAAGGTACTGCAGCTTACCAGAGGGAGAAGATGCTGTGAGTAATGAAGTGAAAGAATAGTCCTTGTAGCCAGGTACATATCCTTATAGTTTATCATCTGCAGTATTTTTAGAATTTAGTGTTTGTCTGTTCCTTGAACAAAAAAATGTATATAAACTTACTGGAAACATTTTCCTGGTCACCTGAAAGAAAGATAGACAGTATTAGATGATTGAGATTTAGATTACAAGATGGATTGGAAATTTCCATATCAGGAAAACTATGGAAAGATCAAGGTATATCTACCCTGCTGTCTGTGATAACAATACAATCTGAATAGTTTAGCTGCAGCAGTGTAGACCTCATTTGGTGCTAACTGCTTCTTCGGTGGGTTTGGCAGCCCAAGCTGAACTGTGAGCTGCTACCACTGAGCTGCAAACAGCAGCTGTGAGAGTTAATTTAAAATTGGCTTGAACATCCTTCTATTACATTGCTGCAACTGTAGTGACTTTAATGTACTGTTTAGAGAGGGCTGAATAATAACAGGAAGTATGGTATTATACATAAAATTATGATTAGTGTTCAATAGATAGATAGATGGGTGCTCTTTATTTACTCTTTTACATAAAACACATAAAAGAGAAAACAAACTCACCTAGCACAGACTTTTGTACACAAGGCATAATTAACTGATGGAGTTCCTCTCCAACACACTTTACTGCAGCTAACAAATCAGTAGAATTCCAAAAGAAAGGTAGATATTAGTATAAGGTATAATAAAAGCATTAAAAAAATCACATATAAGCATCGAAAAACATTAATGCTAAGGGGTAGCAGCAAAAACACTCTGTGAACTGTTAGCATGTTAAGAAAAGTTTACAGTACAGATTATTTATTTCTAAATTGCTCAGCACTGGCTAGTATCATAAACTGTCAGCATATTGGAATATGAGTTCCTGTAGGAGATTTGATACACAAAGTGCTAGTGGTGCTGGCAGTGGTCACCACAGTTGCTCAACAAGCATCCTCCAACAGGAGGCCAGACTATAGATGCTGCTTGCTTCCTGAGCCATTGCGCAGTGAAACGCTCAACAGCTCACTCTTTTGCTACATTGTTTTGTGGCCTTCAAAGGTTTGAAGACGTCTTTCCATCTTTCTAGTAGTGCTTTTCCCTTATTGCTTTCTAGAGTTATTTCATTTCATTATCCACTGGCAAAGTAAATCTTTCTCATTTTGACAGGAAGTGTTCTGCTACAATTACCTGCTGTCACCGAGGTTCAAATGAACGTACTGTCAGCTGGACAGATCTGCAAAGCAACACAAGTGAATTTCCCAGTGTTATAATTTTTCAAAATATAGGGAGCAATTCTCCATCTCTGTGTATTTAGAAGTGTGTTCATTTTGCAATGAGACAATCAACCTGAGGTTGCAGGCAATGAAACCTTGATTCTTTCCAAACTAATTCAAAGACCAACACTTTTACGGTCTTTAAAAGCTCTTTATTTCCTCTGGAAAATCTGTCATATATAGGAGCCGATAATTAAATTTGCGAAATGTCAAAATGACAGCATAAAGATTTAATTCATGTGATACTTAGCCATAAAACAACGTGGGACTAATCTGTTTAAAATCTTTCAAGAACAATATTCTATATCATTGTTAAAAGGGAGAACAATAAGTTCAAACATATATTACAAACAGCAGAATTTACCACAAGTCTTCTGATGTGATGAGCATCTCTTGTTTCAGCTAAATTGAGTAATAACCAGATGTGAACAGAAACCTTTTACAAGACTACCACCACTACAGGTCAGTACCCACAAACACGAGGCAGAAAGAGAGAACAGAGACATGTCAGCATGGGCTCATATATGTCACCAGCCCCAGTACCAAGGGATGGACAAGGAACTCGAACATGCACTTAAAAATGCTGCTGTAGGGAGGATCTGTGACTGAAGAAGCAGGTCCACCTGACAGGACATGGGGGCACCTACCACCTCCCCAAAGATTTGTTTAATCATTGAGAAAAATAATAATTCATATCATTTCAAGAAGCCAACAATTACAGCATAGTATTTCAAAGTTACTTTCCAAAAGATGCATAGAGCAAATTTGGAATCCCTCAACATCCCAAGGTCTACTATGTTAAACAAGCCTTTGTAAGCAAACATTCTGCTTCTGCAATGGATGAGTATAGACCAGAAGATCGAAAACATAGACGAGAAGCCGTGTTCCTTCATGTGGGATAGAAAACTTTATGAAAAAGCAACTTAAAATATAATGCAGCAACAGATGCTAATCAACATTTAGTACACTTAGTGTGGTTAGTACTTATTGTCAAAGGGGTCTTAGTTATATAAATTACCTATATTTGCCTTAATAAGGTATAGAAACCTGCTTTAATGCTTTTTGTAACTGGTTTCAAATGAGTTAGTAAAGTCTAAAAATAATCATTAGTATCTGAGAAATGAAAATTAGCCTCTTATTAGACTATTCCTTCTAACAGGTCACATAATTACAGTATTATATTTTTTTGCAAAATATAGAGTACAAGCAGAAAAAAAGAAGAAATTTAGTATTCATGGAATCCTAAGGAGAGTCTTGTAATTTTCCATTATACTCACCCAAAATTTTACTCTTGAAGATTAATGTTAGATCAATCAGTTTTGTCTTTCACCCGTGTGTTGCTAACAGATGAGCTGGTTTTGTATCTCCTCATAAACTTCCAGATTAAACTCCTATTCTCTCTCTTGCTTCTGTGCTTTGGGACACCACTGCTGTTAGCTCAGTTAAAAAGAAAACCATTACTCAGATGAGCTGGAACTGTCTTGTCTTCAAACAGTAAACAGCAGATTACAAAACAAATTTGCATCATTTAGCTTAAAGATTCAATACAATACCTTCTATTTAAACAAATATGGAAGAAATTATTTCCAGAAAAGAAAAGTGAAAGTTCTATAAGTCTTGGGGATCCTGTCCCAATAAAAATGTTTTTGGTGGTTCTTTTATAGTCTGATTCATCCCTGCCTGCCCCTTGCATCACTGCCAAGGAAATACATGCAGCTGTTCTCAGGAGTAGCATTTTAATTCCTACTTTATATGGCATAAATAATTGCTTTGGTAGGAAATAATAGTGAACTGTTCCCTAGGCTTTAACCTAGATTAGTCTTTTTTTTTTTTTAACGTAAAGAAATGTATTGTAGTTTCTCCCTAGAATGCATTTCCCAATAATGAGATGTAAAGATAAGGAGACAAATTCATCCGTAACTGCTAAAGGCAATTAGGGTACCTACGGGTGCTAACTGCCAGGATGCTTCTTCTAGTGACACTCAGGAGATAACAGTTTCAGGGATAACAACTGCTGTGTCTTTAAAAGGTACAGTGTATATCCCAAGCCCAAAACTATCAGTCAGTTTGGAAGAAAATATGGAGATGTTAGTGTCCTTGACTACCAAGCAAAGAGAGTGCAGAGGACAAACTAAATCTTGCTGTTTTCCCAACACTGCATTTTTATTTTTTCAACTGTGGCTAATAATTGGCCTAAAATATTTTCTAAATAACATTTTCATGAAGATAACAATCTTTATAGAGCAGGCTACAATTTCAAAGAGGTACATAACACAAGGAATAACCACTAACCCTGCAGCAGATGTTGCTATTCCAGAGAGACTGATGTGTTTAGTGGAGGAAAACATTGTCAAATAGTTGGACAAGAAGGTCCAGCCCATCAGCATCTTCATCTCTTTCTCAGAGATAAAAGACATGCACTGAAAAGGCCAGCTTGGGTCTGTTAATTCAGAGACAGGAGTAAGCTAGATCTGCTGGCAAAGAGCATGATAGATTAAGTTATGACAAGGAAACGTATAGCTAAAGCAGTCATTGCAAGTACGATGACTTTACCTAAGTAAAGTCTCCATTTATTTAAATAAAAATCCTTACAGAGATATATTAGATCTTCTTTATTTCAGGCTAAACTTGTGACCCACTAATTACAGTCGTTTGTTATACACTCCAGAAATAAAAATAAAGTTTTTTGTTATAATAGAAATACTCTCATTGAAATATTTCTCTTTTCATTTCAAAACTTATTAGTTGGAATACACAAATCTGTGTACAAGCTCTTTATAAATCAAATAAATAGTGTTGCATTCATGAGAACAAATGATGTGCTGCTGTTATTTTCCTAATAATAGTGAATATTGTTTTAATTTTGAATAATTCTATATCTAATGACGAATTATAACCTTAAAAGTCTCTTGACTGGATTGAAAATTTGTTTTTCAAAAGAAATTACCATTTGTTTTAGAATCTGACTCAGCTGCTATTGAGGTATTTGCAGTATTTTAAGTACATGATTTTATGTGGGATTTCATATGGGCATGTATCACAGGGAAACAAAACCCTGCACGTTTTTGTGTCTCTGTTAGGTGACAGACATGACTCCCTGCAACCTTGCCTGGGTGAAACTGTGCAATCAAGCCACCAAACCACAAGGAAGCCACATAACCAGCCAAGTTAACAGCAGCAGCCTAAAGTGAATTTGCCGCCATCAGAGTTTCCTTTGCAATCTTGCCATGCTACAGATTAGACAAGAGCAGCATGAAACACGGCATTGTTAACTGAGTTCCCTGAAGGCACAAAATAGTCAGGAAAATGCCCTTGCATGCATGGAGCCTAGACGTACACCCCTTGCCTTGGCTTAATCTCCCTGCCTTTAGCTCCAGGAAATCAACTTTCTCCCCATCTCTGAATTAGCACTCTGTTACCCTCAATGTGTATGCATCCCTCCCCATCCTTCTCTCAATGTGGATATCAGCTTCCCTTTACTGACAATCCAGTTCCGATTCCCAGAATCGGACCCTGCGAGGTTTAGCATTCACTTAAATCTCAAACATTAGCCCAGGAAAGAGTAAACATCCCTAGCCTGAATGAAGTCTATCCATTTTCTTCTTCTCTGGAAGCTCTGCTATTTTTTTCCTGTTGGAAGTGGTATCTTTCCTACTGCTTTATCTCCTGTATCTTTTTTTTCTTTACTGCTCTCTTCTGATTTAACTCTCGCATATTAGGTAGGTTAACAGTGAAGAGATGCTAACCTGCCAAGCTTCTCATATCATAAAAATATCATAAATATTAGTTGCATTTCCCTCACTCTGTCCATCATTGTATCTTCAGTGACAGCAGATACGTACAACATCACCAAGGCCACCGAGCAAAAATATCCCTATGTTTAATAGATAAATCAGAAAACAACAGTTTAAACACAAAGTTTCATACTTTCTACAAACTTCCATTACCGCCAGCTATAGATTTTGAGATGATGTCATAACACATACATCACAATATTTGGATAAGCAAGGCTTGTAGCAATCTCCCTACCAAACAGCCAGAGAGCATACGTATATGAGTATCTTTTTGACAGTATTCTGGGCTGGAGGGAGAAAACAAGATATTTCTTATGCTCATCAAAAAGCAAATGGTTTTTCAAGCACGGGGGGTTGTTTTTCAAGCGCTCATGGGGAATTTTGATGGTTTCAGTATTTTGCCATTGCACATTGATACAAACAACTTGTTTATGCATATTTCAAATTTTGTCTTTTTTCACTGTGAAATTAAGTAGGCTGATACCAATTCTTAAATTATATGGTTTTATCTCTGTGTAAACAGGATTTCCCAATAAAGCAAACTGGAATGCAGCTACAGAAGAAAATTATTTTAGTAATGAAATTCTCAGTTGAATTGGTCTACTCCCTTTATAGATTGAGTCACCAAATCTTTATAGACAAAAGTAAGTGTTTAATCTTTTTGCTCTGGTAAGTACTGCATACACCTCTGGGAGCCTAAACTGGGGTGTCTTTATGAATCATCAGACTTCATGATTTGCCATGAGACCCATTAACTGCGTTTCAAATTCAAAAATCCTGCTGCTGATCACTAACAAACTATTGAAAACATGCTTTTAATTTGCAAACACACTCTTAACTTGCAGGATGTATTTTCTAAGCTGACAACTGACAAACCAATATATTTGACATAAAAATGACAGGGGGAGCCCATCTGGGGTCCCCTTGTCACAGATTTTACAGTCTTGTTTTAGATTAGAACCACAATGTCCCAACAGAAATTTTGGCCTGAGGTTGCTTGAATATGACAAAGTTGGTGATTTCGATCCTTAGGACCAGGATAACAGATTGCTATCCCACAAGAAACTGGAACCAGAAATTCAATTCCCACCTTTCAAATCTTTACCAGATCAGCTGAGTATCTGGGAGGAAAACCACTGAACTCTGTGCAGACAGACTAATGAGAGATCCCCCTTCTCATCTAGGAGACTATGCTAAATGTAGCTGCAATCCTGCCTGAATCTGCTTTAATCAGAACAGGTAAACCTCAACTTCTAATGTCATAAAAAAGACTTTGTAGCACCGTTTTAGAAACTTGCCTGTGAGAAGGAGAGGTAAAGGGCAAAGCCTAGAAAGCAACAAACACACTGTGACTCTAGAGAGGTTGAAAAGTTCCTACTATATGCTTATGTCCGATGGCTATCTAATCATCTTGGACTATGATCTTTGTTTGTAGTATTTGTCTCAGGTACTTCTAACTAGCTCATCTGAACACTAAACAATAATACAAGCTGAACTGGAGGTATGCAATTGCATTGACCCCTGCTGCCACCTTGAAAAAAAACATGTAAGCTGTAAATTGGAGGGTTTCCAGGGCCCCAGGCAGTGTCCCACTGACAATATTTCTTCTGTTTAGAAAACACTCTCCTCTAATAGTCAAGACTGTATATATTATTCTTACAGCTTTCACTCGGTGATTTTTTAATGACTCAGCTGTTAAAATCTATAGACTTTATGACTATGCAAATAAATGGCATAGCTTAAAAAAAAAACAAAAGTCCTGCTACGAAAAGGTAGAAAAGGCTAAGGTAAAAATGGGGACAATTCTAAGAAAGGATTTCTCAGATGGAAGTTAGGAGGCTCTGGAAGCCTGAACTGTCCTCCCAGTAGTTGCTGCCAAGTGTAACACAGCAGACACTCAAGAAGAGTTGGTTGCACATCAACTGCAAGATAAGCTGGGCAGAGGGAAAATGTGATAACAAATTGATAAAAGAAGTAAATAAGAAATGAGCCATAGATCGGAATAAGACAGGCAGAATAACACAAGGATTTTGTATAGAGAAGTTCAAAGGCCTGTCTTTGGTCAAGACTAATGTGGACAGGGACCTATAAACTCTGTGATCAAGAGAAAAGCATCCTCATTTATAGGTCCTTTTCAAAGAAAGAAACTTGAAGTACTATAAAACTGGAAATAAATCCTGAGAGGCTGTATGTATTGGTTTTAAAACACAGAACTAGGAAAAGAAGGGTATTAATGTAAGACTTGTTTACATAATGGAAGACTGAGCTCTCAAATTAGAATCCCTTCATATGAAAGGAGCTAAGCTGTGGACATCCTATAATAAGGAATCTCATTAACTTGCTTCCCATCAACTTGAGGTCTCTAGAGCAAGAATTATAACATGAGGCAGAGGATGAAGATGTTTCTAATTAAGTCATAATGCCTCAGGATGAGTAAAATGACAATTATAGATACTCCATGGATACTGTGAAATTAGGTAACCAGGCTTTGAGCAGGTGTAAAGGGCACTTATCCGATATATTCATAATATAGACTAACAAATGGTTGACCAGAAACATGCTCATGTCTTCTCCTCTGGCTAATATCTTACTTTCTTCACGCAGGTGGAGTCTGAGCCAACCTCACTGCCTTTGGAGACGGAGCATGACCAGTGCCGGCATCAGAGCAAAGGAGTCATGGGTGAGCTGCCACTGTGTTGGCTAGACCCAAGGGCTCTCACCTGCAAAGCTGTGTACCTCCTCAGCAAAAGCGAGGATCCTCCTCCCTTCCACTAGTAAATGCAGAAGATGGAAATCACCAGTTATTTTTCAGAGGAAAAGAAATTCCTGGATATAAACATGGACAGAAAAGATACAGCAAGCCACTGAACTGCAAGCTCTTTAAATGCTAGCTGAACTACTTTTTACACATAAAAATCAGTACTGTTCTTCATTACAAGAAAAGCCTGAGGCAACAAGGTCCCACTGACTTACCTCTCCATTGGTCCAGGTGTGACCTTGTTCTCCCAAGTTCTAACCTTTTCTCAGGGGCAATGTTATTTTTAATAATACTGGCATTCTTACCTTTAACTGGATATTTAAATAACATGGCCAGTAACATGCTGGAGGAGAGATTTCTTGAACAATCAGATTAGGAAAACATTGGTAATTGACATCTACTTACACTGAGTTAGGGGCAACCATGGGTGAACAGGGGCTCAGACCTTGCACCTTAATACAGCCTCTTCTGCATCATGGTATGACCTGAGGGACTATTTCACTGATGTTACGAACACAGCTCCAGTCACCACACAAGTCTCCTTAGTTTCTGGCCACTAGTTATATATTTTACATGCTCAACAGCCACTACATGGGAATCTCTTTCTGATGGGAGTATTTATTAAAAATAATAAAATTCAAATTAAAACATGTAACTTTCTATCCCGTGCAATGGACAGCATAGTTTCCGCATCACTCTAATTACATCAAAAAGTGAAAGTTGTCTTCCAGGAGATTTATAACCTCTATACTACATTGCAGTGAGCCCATCAAAATGTAAAATCAATTGACAAGACAGAGCCCGTAAGCCTTCTAGGTCTGCAGACATTCACACCATTAGTGAAATGGAGAACACATAAAATCAGCAGTACAAAAGTATTAGAATATGAGCTTGGACAGATCTTGAAAAAGCTATTTTTCTGTAGGATGGAAAAGCTAGTCATTAAAGCAGATATGAACAAAGCAAACCAAAGATTAAGACAGGAGTCTCTGCTTCGGTGGAATATCATGTCAATTTGTAAATATTTTTTATTATGTTTAAATAAAATATTTCTGACCTCTAGCTTCTTCAGTTAACTACAGCCAGGATTGGAGTGCAACAGCAAAACCATTTTGTTTTGATTGTGGTTCTGATGTTTATAGGACAAATGAGGATTTCTGCTAATTAATAAACTGGCCATAGGTCTTCCCTCTTTTTTTTTAAGTACTTTACTAGGGGAGATTTATCCTGCGATAAAAGGTGGGCGGGACTACACAGTTCATGTGCTCTTCAACATTAAAAAAGGAGCTTCTCCATGCCCATACATTTCTCTCTTGTCAATTAGCCTGAGAATAACTATAAATGGGCACAATATATAGCTGAAATACCTGACTCTAAGGATAAACATATCCTAAAGTTAGTTATTCATTCAGTCTTACATAACCCTGTAACAAATAAATATCCTGATCAAACAAAATGAAACATCAGACAGTCCACGATAGGAAAGGAACATTATTTATTTTTTCTTTATTTTTTCTTTTTTTCTTTATTGTTCATATACTGGTGATATTGATTCCTCTAATTAGCACCTTTGACTTCCAAGTGTGTGGAATAGATGGCACCATCTAATCCAATATTATGTCAGCAGCTATAGGCAGTCCCAGATGCTTCCACAGAGGAAGAAACAATCCCTCTTTGTGCAAAGATGATATAGTCAGATCATTTCCTTAGTCCCTGATTTATGATGACTTCTATCTTTCTCCTTCACTGCGATAGATGCCAGAGCATATTCTAATAGAAGACCCCTACTTCCTCCATCAGAGCCTACTGCTGGTCTCAGAGTTTCTGTGTAATACTACATCCCATTGCTTCCCATTACCCACTGTTGTCTTTACTTAAATATTATCAGTTATATTCAGTTATTGACTGAACATCTCTTTACTCTTGCATTACAAGCACACAAAACACCTTTCCTCTACTATCTTTCCAGCTTTTTTTTTCATGGAAATTTCTATGGCTACCCATTCACATCTCTTCCAGATAGTCCAAATTTCAAGTTTATATGGATTTTTTCCATGTCATTCTTCCCAGTTGTTTCTGATCTTTTTTTTTCCTGATCATTCTGTTTTATATGATAATCAGAACTGAAATATTCCAAACAAACATACCACAGATTTACTTAGCATATAAAGCCATACCACTTTCCTTGCCACTCCTAGATTGGCACTGAAGTTTTCACTCAAAACTTTTTACTATTTGCCATTAACTTTGTGTTCTGACATCTGCATGTGCAGTTCAAGGAGTTCTTCAAAATGTGGCACCCACTCCAATTTTCATCTACTATTACATTGTTCAGTGATCTAGCTTAGTTATCTCAGTGGAGCTCTTCAGTCTTCTCTCATTTTAATTATCCCAAACAATCCTGTCATATTGCAAATGTTGCCACTTCACTGCTCATTCCTTTACAGACTGTGAATTATATTAATCACTCAGTACTGGTACTCAGCCTCAGGTCATCCCCCTATCAATCTTTGCCCAGTTAAAACAAACCACTTCAAACATTTCTTTATCTGTCTCACTGTGTTTCTAATCTGAGACAAAACTTTTTCTTCTTCCACAGCAATTTTCTTTCTTCACGTTTTTTTTTTTACAAAGTTTTTTTTTTTTTTTTTAGAATACAAATAATTTTGATTCATCTGTGTGGAAAATCTTACCTTTATTTTTAATAGAAAAATGTTTGTTCTTATCATATTATGTTCACATAGGTGTCTCCTACCTATTCATAATTGTTTAATCCAATTTACCCAGTAGTGAAACAAAGCTCACAAGGGCTGTAATCACAAGATTGTCCAGGGCACTTACAATCTGTTCAGCTAATACCTTTGCGGTCTCTCATTTCACATTTGCACTGTATATTCCTGGAAGAGAAGGCAGCCTAGTAATGCAAGTGGACGACTCAGAGTCAACACTGGATTCTTGCTTCGGACCTATCAGTTACTGGCAGTGTACCCTTAAGTAAGTTTTCTAATATTTCTGCATCTCCCTCCTTTCTCAAATGCAGATGATACTTAATGATGTCACGGGATTAGATCTGATGTGGGGCTTCGGCAGGGGTTGATCTCTGTGTTTGTCGCGGTGCAGATTTCGGGATGGGGGGTTGTTAGATGTCTCCATCAGAATATTAGAAGTCTGAGTACATAAGCCCACAGCAAAGCAGCTGTCCTGAATGACCTGCCAGCCTTCCAGGTATTTCCATACTGCACTGGACAGAAAACACTCCACAGGTGCTGAGCAGAGGTTCACTCTGCAGGACCAGAAAGCAGGGCTTTGAGCTGCCTGTGTGTGGATGTAGACACATCTGGAAAAGCTGCATATGAATTTTTATGAAGCTTGATTATTAATGTTTTGAAAAATGCTTTGAGATCTTTGGAAGGAAAATTTTACCACCTGCTAAGTATTAGCCTTCTATAAATATTTCCAAGCAGAGCACAATTGCCAAGTGTTTCGGTTCAAGTTTAACTGTTCTAATGCTGAGACAGAAGGAATTTTCATGACAATCCAAAATTTCTTGCTCAAAAACCTGTTTCATAGCTCTCATTCTTCTGCTTTCTGTCTCAGCAGCCTTCATTGTTTCCTTCCCTAATGGTCAGCATAAGCACAGGTATAAACATGTTTTGTTGTGCCTACTTTCTCAAAGCCAGAACTGTGCAGTCTTAGTATTAATGCACTGGTATGCTGCAGATATTACTTTCAAGGTCTTAACATACATAATGTATTTAGAGAATCTGGTTAAATTATTCCAGTATGGTCATTTTAATACCGCATTGGTTTTCAGTTTCATACAGTATTGCACAGGATCCTAATTGCAGAAAGCCTGAGATAAATGACACCAACAGAATTTTGAACTTGTTTACTCTTCAGTAGTTTGCTGCAGAGTTCAGAGTAATAATTCTATGGGGTACATTCTGGTTGCTAGTAGTTTTATGGCAGCTTAGTTTAAAATATTAGTACCTGACAACAAAGTTAGTGGAGTCATTGAGCCCCGTTCGAACTGATGCAAGACCAATATCCAAATGGATAGGGAGAGTGTTAGAAACTTCAAACTGTTATTATCAGAATGCATATATATGTAAATACTTATTTAAATAAATACATCATAACAACACCAGTCAATGCCAGTGGGTCCTCCTACAATGTTGTATGGTCTTGATTTCTATATTCCACACATTTTTTTTTATCTTATTTCAGCTGAACTACTGAGTATCTGTTTGTCAAAGCACCATCTAAATAGTAGCCTTGAGTAAAAAGCTTTTCCCTTCTTTTCTACATGCTAGGATTGAATCAAAAAATATTATTTCAATCTTGTGCTACATCCATGTAGGACACTATTTTTCCTTATCTCAATAACCTTTATTAAAGACTGAATATGATCATTCATGCTGATGTCCTGGCAACAGGCTTCCATATGGTAAAAGATCCCCTTCGGGTCACTTTTTGCCTAGCATGTCTTCCATAAGCATAGTAAGAAAAGGGAAGTAAAAGCATATGGCACTGGGTTATGGTCCAGTCACATGGCCCGCGGTTCCGTTCTGAGGCCTGGGATTCTGCAGCAAGAGGACGAAGCAAAGAAATAATCACCCAGATCAGGCCAGCTGCTGAATTTGGTACAGATTCTTTGGTTAGCTTCTCTCCTGCACTGTTTTCCTTATGGAAAGTGGCTACACAAGTCAGGCATGTTTTCAGAGAGCATTTGAATTTGCTATCAGCATACAGAAGGCAGATTCAGTTAAATGAACAAAGCAAAGGTTTCAGATATGTAAATACATGCTTAATCTTACAAATGAGAGTAATCCCAACTCTAGGGAACAGATTACAGATGTGATCTTTCATTGTGCTGCAGAATTGAACCAGAGGGTTCCATCTGCCTTAAGATTATGTGAGAACCAGGTTTAATTTGCTATTTCTCCCTCTCATAAATGTTTTCCAAAATATTTGCCTCTCTGTAGAAGAACGGCAAAAGTGGTTAAAATTGACCTTGAGTCAAACAGAAAGATAAAGAGAAAATTTAATTTTTAGTCAAGAACTATGTTTAATCAATTCTTTTCATAAGATTAATTTAAGAGAGAGTCTTGTGAGAGATTTTATGCTATATTTAGGCTACTGTGTCATTCGTGTGACATGAAAAATCAAAGCATAAAGAGGAAAAGGTGAAATGAAAAATCAGACAAATGAGCATCATAATCTTTAAGAAACAGAGCAAAGGATGCTACCAATCTTCTATTATTTGTAACGGGAGGTTAAACCTAAAGGCAGTTATTCTTCTGAAAATCTTAACTTTTGTCTTTCAGTGTAATTCTAGTAGAACAAGGGTGCAAGTTTTCAGCTGAGACCTTTTATATTTTCACATTTAAGGAAGAATCCTTGAGTGTTGACATTCATTTTTATTACAATTTAATTGTCAGTATTATGTGCATACCTGCAACAAATTATTTCCTGCAGTATTTTTAGCACTGAGGGACTTGATTCAAAGACCAGTAGTAGCTATAAGTGCCATGCACAGGTGTAGAGTAAAACATCTGAGACCATTTGCTGCATTACAGCTGCTTTTTGCTGTGAGTATCAGCCAAAAGGTTGTTCATCATGGGGAACCGTAGCTTTCAGAGGCTTTGAAACAAGCCAGTAGCTTGTGTGGAGAGCCAGGTTTAGCCATGGTGGTCAGCAAGAAATCAGCAGTGAACGAATCAAATTTCATTCAAGCACTTAGGCTTTGTGTGCTTATGGAACGAGGCCTAGTAGCAAAAATAAAATGAACCAAGGGTATAACTGCACTGAAAGCTGCAGTGGAAAGTGCAAATATCTGAGCCAATTTTAAATGAGTGATCTTTTAGGAAAGTATATTACCCTGTGCAGAGCTACATGCTGTCATATAAAACTAGCTCAGCACACAAGCACATACTCAGAAATTTAGTCATAGCAGCTTCAGTTTATGAAGTTTTAAACCTATGCATATAATCTTACAACAGGGACAAGCGGGATGCTTAGGGAGCAATAGTCATCTATTCTATTCTAGCAGACGTGGTTGAAGTTAATGTGTTTAGTCAAAAAGAGCTGGGGAGCTTCAGCAATTTAAATAATAAGTCTTCATTAATCCAGCTCATTTTCTAGAACGGTTTAGGAAATGATCACACAAGGGAGGTTGATGTTATCATTAGTATACCTAGCCTGGCAGATAAGGAAAGGAATAAAGATTCCTTGGAAAGACGAATGTTGTAAGCAAATATGTGCCTGATCTGGCTGCCAGAATGAACTTTCTAAGAGCGCTACTCTACAAAACCAATAGATATGATAAAACATTTAAGAAAATAGCATCAGTGCTAGCGGCAGAGCTTTTGAGCAACTGAAGGACTTAGAGAGCTTAATACTAATGACCTATAAAAGTAATCAGAGAACTAAGTTGCCTACCACTGGCTCCAAGAAAGGCAGTGGCACAAGGATGAACGGGATGGCCAGAATGGGAAGGCAGCAGCTTGCCTGTTGCAAGCACTAACAAAATGCCATGTGCTCAAAAAGAGGAGGCAATTGTCAAAAAAACAGCAGTTAGAAAAGTTCATGTCCTAATTTTTGAAAGCTCGGGTTTATTTGAAACTAACTGTAAGCAACAGCATCAAGAAAAGAATACTTTAGACTAAAGAAGGATTTTCAGCTACAGATACAGGATTTGCAACTTAACTGTAAACTTAGAAGAGTTTAGGTGCAGGTACATTCTCCAGAGCATTTACCAATAGGGCATTGGTTCAGAATCCAGAGTTAGATTTTATAGGAATCAAGTAGACAAAAATCAACAGTAAAAACAAAAACAGAATGTCAAAGCTGCTCTCTCTCACACACACCCATGCACACACAAAAAAAGTCCTACCAAAGGTAATTAAGGCTACTTACATACTTTGGCCAGTACATTACACTGCCCTTACTGAAAGTCTACTGATAACCAGTTTAGAACTGGGGGAAGCTCTTAGCACCAGATGGATGAGTTAAGAAACTATAGCAATCATTCTTAAGATATTACTGAAAATGATAAAAAGCACAGAGTAAACTCATTTAGGAATTTAAAAAAAAAATCTAAGAAAGGGACTAAGGTTTCATTCTGATCTTAAATGAACAGAGACATTAAGGAAGTAGTAAGACTTGTCATAAGGCCTAGGAACTTTTTGTTCCCAATGCAAAGAAGAAACAAACTAGT
The DNA here is from genome assembly GCA_013389825.1 of Crypturellus undulatus. Classification (NCBI taxonomy): domain Eukaryota; kingdom Metazoa; phylum Chordata; class Aves; order Tinamiformes; family Tinamidae; genus Crypturellus; species Crypturellus undulatus. The sequence goes on along the minus strand of VWPW01012042.1, from coordinate 237,908 downwards.
ATGTTCGCCTGGAAAAGGAAAATATACAGTGAACATTCCCTTACCCCTAGCTACATATTTCAGACTATTCTCATTTTCTTAACAGGTTGTTGACAGAAAACATAACAGTTTAGAAAGATGACTTCCCAAATCTGAGTTGATGTTCTAGGCCTGATATATCTGATATACTACTGTGTGATGTTTATCACATTTGTTTTTAACTGGTTTGCTCTGAAACCTGGGTTTAGTCACATAACCACAACTTTCATCCTCTCCAGACTCTCCAGGCTGGCAAAAAAATGTGTTAAAAAGCATACAGAAATGGATGTCAATTCTGATCCGTACTTAGTCCTGCTAAATAACAGAGTGGTACCGATGTAACATGACTTGTCACCTGCTGACATTTTTTCAACAGGGAACTGAAAACAAGAAAGCTTGCCCTATTAGAAACTCATGTCAAAGTCATGGCAACCAGCAGATGTATGGGAAAATAGATTTGGGGAGTGAAGGTAAAAGGAAAACATGAACCAGGGTGCTGGGAGCTGTCACCATTTTGTAAAAAGAACTGTGAGAATATCTACGATGAAAAGCAATGACTGTGGACAGCAATAATGTCACAAGAAATATCCTATGGTCAGATGAAGTTGACACACCGGGTGGACATATGCAGAGAAATAAGTGACACCTTTTCTGAAGGAAGAGTAGCAACCCAGCCACTTTACCTGAGAAAATCTGACAGCCAACAGCTGCAGTAGGTTGAGATGAATTAGTTTCTGGACATGACCAACTCGAATTAACAGATTTGCTGCCATCTGACAGCGAGAGTATTGATACTCTGGGAGAGATTTCCAATTCCATGAATCAGTGCAAAGTACCACAGAGACTAATTGAACATGTGTTTGTTCATTAAGTTAGATTAAGTTAGTACCTGAACTTCCTTATTATGTTAATGTTTAATTTCAGGATGCAAGAAGGAAGCTGCTGGGAACAATGTCTTCAAGAGTTTCTGGCTTTAACCAGTTGTTAAATAGAAGCTTGCAAAGTGCAATGCTCTTGTTAAGAGTTCACACTCTAAATAAGACAGATCTTTATCAAACTCCTTGGAGTCTGCTCGTCGCAGAACAACCCAGTTGCTTGAACTTTCTTTCATGCTCAGCATATGGGAGGGATTTTCACTTTTCCCATTACTTTTTTAAAAGAAAGCTATTTTCTTCTTTTCTTTTAGGGCACCCACTACCATATTAAAAGAAAATTTTAAAGTATACCACTTGAAAGATCAAAGGTGATTTCTTTTTATCTTTTAGGAGGGGAAACATGGAATTTTTATGGAGTTACTCACTGCATCTCAGCAGATACAGAGTGAGTAGGTAAAATCTCCTGTTCTCAGTCCAGCTGACCCTTCAACTTTGGCTCCAAAAGTGTCAAACACCCATAGGCCTCACTTGAGGTAAGATTCATGTTGTTAGACACCAACAGCATCTGAATTCTGAGTCTACTTCTCTGAAGTAACAGACTTCTGAGTCTACTTCTAAGTCAGTTATCCTAAAGCACATCTTTTTCACTCCATGGATGGAAACTGAAACTTTTAGAGCGCAATTCCCTTCGTCCAGTTTAACATGTCCATGTTGGAATGACATGAATTATGTCCCAGAAAGACCTGTTTCTGACCACTGGCTATAAATGAAATCCAACTAGCTCAAGTGCAGAGCTCTAAATCATAGGCGTCCCCTACCTCTGCTGGTTCCCTTGACTTTAACAGGAGGAGATCCAAATTAGAAACTCTGAAGATGCAAAAACACATGAAAAAAATAAACAAACAAAAAGTTAATCATCACTTGCCAAAATCTTCACCTTCCTGAGCCCTGTGTGTAGCCATAGCAGAGGCAGTAACTGAGTGCTTATGTGTATTACATTGCTGGTTTGTGGGCCCTTCACATCCTTGAACTGATATGCTTGTGGCCAGATAGTTTGGGCCACATCTGCTCTGAGATTATCTTCTTATTTCCAATCAAAGGCACAAAGAAGGGGCAACGCAACCACCATCAGGCCTATGACTGTGAGTCAGGGCTTTTCCGCTTGTGGTATGGTTTACCCATTCTTTTGTCAATTACTGTAAATAAGCACTTAGCAGTTAATTATTAGATATGAATGTTAAATTTAGAGGAGGTTAGATAACATCTGGCTTCTGGAACAAGGAAATGCACTCTTTTAATTTGCTCTTATCTGAGAGAATCAGCTATTATGGCAGAACTCAGACCTCCCATCTAAGAGCTGCCCTCCAAGCAAGGCAGTGGCGCCTTAGCACAGGCAGACCCAAAGCCCGTGGGTGTGGAGCACCGAATGGACAACAGGACACTTGTAATCCCTCCTCAAAGAGAACCCCCAAATCAAGAGAGTCTGTGGCATCTGACTGAAGAACAGAGCATGGTGAGGACAGCCAGTGCGTTTTCCTGCTCTGCGCTAGTCTCAAAGCTGCTTCTCCACTCTTGAACTGCTGCCCGTCACAGTAGCTTTGGGTCGGCACCAATGATGGCTTCAATTAGCCTGAAAGCATTGCACTGGAAACAACCAGTTCTGACTCTGAATGACAGGCAGGACAAATTTCTGTGCCATATGTTGGGGAAAACCAGAGGTATTGAAATGTATCTTCTTCCATCATCAGAGCCCTGATTTTTATGCGCCTCTTGAAGAAGCCCATCCACCCAGTGCAGCCTAGAATGACTGGAGCAGAAAATTCTTAGAATTCATCAAAAAAAAAAAGTTCCTTTTGGCTTTTCTCTACCCAGAAAACACAATTACTACTAAAGACTTTTCTTCTGTATTTGATAATAAAAATACTTTTTTTTAGAATTCAATTTTGCCAACAACTTTTGTGCTACTTATGCAAAGGATATCACCTGCATCAGAGAGAGCTTCTGATTAGGAGTCATCACCCATAAAACATATACCAAAGTAAGAACAGGTATCTATTGTAAGTGCAGTTCTTTAAAATGTGTTAATAATTGTCCCTGATCCTTGTTTTTGCTCTACTGCTATAATAACATATAGATTCTACACTGTGAAGGAACAGAGAGATGTATTTAAAACTGCCATACACCTAGATGTCTGAGAAAACTAAGGGCAAAGTGATGTTTCCAAATAAGCACTGGTGCCCAAAGGAACATGAAAGTGAGTGCATTAGCCTCATGTATAAACAATGAGCAAAGCATCGCCAGTGATAACACTGTATTATAAATAAGCAAAAAAAAAATATTGACCTGTACAGCATTCTCCTGTCCTATCATCAAGATTATCCTTCCACTTCTTTCCATCTTATCTTACAGTCTCTATTGACTTTCCCACAGTTCGCACAAATAGGGCATCAGTCTTCAAAACAATCTTGCATATAGTACAATAATGGCTTTTCTTTTTTTTTTTTCCCCTCAAAGAAAATAACATTTAGTCTTTATGGAAGTATTCTTTTCTTCTAAATGACATGGTCACAGCCTACTCTTCAAAATCTCTAATAAGATTCAGACCACATGTAGCACACAGGTGATGATCAGGGGAGTATAGCTCCAGTTTCTTTGAAACAAGTGAGCTCCTAAGCCTGCAAAAGAAGAGATCAAAGAGACTCCAGGCACCAGACTAAGAGTGAGGTATTACAGAACAAAATAAGCGTGGCTTGTTTTTTTTTCTCTGTGCTGTCCCCAAATTTTTCACCACAGTTTTTTTCGAAAGAGCTTGTCTATTTTAGGTTCTCAGCACAATACTGTTTGTAGTAGACTTCAGATGAGAATGCTCATGTTTGGCTGTCTTGTCAGCCTGCCAGATTTTTGCTGCCAGCACAAGCCATAGGAAAAAAAAAGGATATTACTCTATCAGTTTCTCCATCCAAGCTAAACAGAATTTCACAGGACACAGAAAGCATACATCTTTGCCCTCCAGAACTTTTTCTCTGCTGAATTTCAAAAATCTGCTCCAAACAATCTAAGAATTGTAACTTTGAGAAGGTCTAAATCAGGGAGTCTACACTAACTCCCTCCACTGCAGGTGATTCTGTTCTTGAAGGATAAAAGAACTTCTAAGTTTGGATACAATACGACATTTCAGAAAGAAAAATCTTAAGAAAGAGGAAGAAATGAGCAGGATGTAAATATAGATATAAGCAGCAAGGCAGAGAAGAGTTTTGTCTCTTAGGCTACAAGATAAGTGGTAAAGCCACAGTCCTGTTCTAGAAGTCTCCAACTGTAAGACTTGTCATCTACTGGGCTGCATTACTGCACATCCAGTAAGAAGAAAAAAAAACAAAAGCAACCAGGCATCTCAAGACTAATGAATAGGGCTTGAAAAAATGGTGGCAGAATGAGGACAAAAAAAAGGACAAAGATGGGAGTGAAAAATGAAGCATAGGATAGAAGCAAAAGCCTAAGACTGCAAGAAATGCCTTAATGCCTTACTAAGTTCACCCAACACTACTTACCCAATAGGGTAAAAAAAAAAAAAAAACTTCGTATTTATTGTAATAACCTCAGTAACATGTTCTTCCTGAAGTAAGACTCATGGTTCATATTCCAGATGTGCTGTCTCCTGTGATTTCCTTGAATGTGGAGAAGTTGACTGCAGACTTTACACCTCTAAAAATTTAGAGAGATTTAGAGAGATTTACACCTCTAAAAATGAAAATAGTGGCAGTAGAAGATACTATTTAGGAAGACCATGAAAGCCTAGCTACTATCTTAAGTCAGTTGCCCTTCTACTTCGTCAGCACTTTCATTTATTAGAGAGGTTAAAAGAGCACATCCCTGCTTAGTCCTTCTAGCATTTGTTTGTAAGGATTTGTTGTAAGGATTTGTCATTCCTGAACTGGTCGTTTTGAACCTGATGATACTATTGGTCTGTGCAGTCCATCTGTGCAGCATGTTTCAGAAAGTTTGCTACGCAGTGTGTACATATATGTTTGTATACATTTTTTAAACGCACTTTAAAAAGTACTTTCATCTAACTGTCTCAACCCACCTTCCTAGTAGTTTTAGTGAGTGGTTCTGCATTTACCACCTTCGTGTTTTGTAAACCTCAGGCTGGTAACTTCCAGCCTTTTGACTTCTGTTGAAGTAGGTGGTCTATCCCTGGGACATTTTTGTTGCTGTTCTCTGTTCCTTTTCAAACTCTGTTATGTATTTCTGGACATGGGAAGGCCTGAACTGTCCCAGGTGTGGGTGCACCAGAGTTTGTAGGGAGGCAAATGACACCTTCTCTCATCTTCATCCCTCTCCCAAGGACACCCAACACTTCATTGGCTTTTTTTCGGCTCCCTCTGAACCTGAAGCAGTGGCTTCAGGGAAATGTCAGGGGTGACTCTGAGCACTCTTTCCAGAGCTTTAGCTGCCAAGTTCAGCATCACATACAGATGGTGTGGATTAAATTTTGCTCTAGATGCAGTATACCCTTCCATTTATCTACCTCAAAGCTTCCCCGCCCTTTTTTTTTCCCTTTGTTTTGCAAGGTCCTTCCAGAGTTCCTAGCTACTGGGGTGGCACCTGCCTACTCAAAAGAGATTAATATGTTCTGCAAAAGATATTGAGGGAATGACAAATGGAAGGGAGAAGAAAAGGAAGAAAGGAGAGAAAAAAATGTTTTTATTTCAGTGCTGTATGTTGCATTTGGAGGTTGTCCTTATGATGTAATTTTTGAATTGTTTTTCTTTGTATAGGTGCATGACTGTAGCATATGGTAGCAAATCTACATTTAGGAAAATATTGAAGAGACGGCTTGAATTTTGGCTTGTTTTTATTAGCTGTTTTTATCCTCTGTACATCTTGTAAGAACTTTTTAATTAAAAAAAATCAATTAAGGGATCATGGGGAGATTTCCACTACAATTCATATTACTTAATCCATACTGCCAATGACAAAAAGCTGTAACTGGGAGAACAAGTAAGCGTGTGTCCTTGAACTCTCCAGTAATTGAATCAAGATTGTTCAAAGTACACAGTACACAAGAAATGGGAAAAAAAGAAATGGTAATGAATAGCTAACAAAGAAAATCTATTCAGTGAGGACTTAGGTAATTTTTAGGTTTTCCTGTCTACGTTGCCGGCTATTCTTATATGGGAAATGTTTCACTTTTGTAAATGGATTTTGAAGGGTGACTGTGCTTCATTGGTGTATTAGATCACAGCAGCCAAACATCCTCAGCACCTTTTATAAAAATCTGAATCTAAGCTGCAGAAACATGTGGGAAGTTCAAGCAAGGCAGATTCCCTTGGTTTTGGTTTACTGTCCTCGGTGGTGTTATGGTTATTAATGGACTAATCACAGAGGAGGAACATGACTTTTTCCCTTCCCCTTCCTAGACCAAGATCTGGCTGATTACTAAACTTAACAGTCTCTACCTGGGCAGCTCATTCAGTATAAGCCGCAGGTTTGGTGAAGGCGACAAAGTTACCCTGTTTAAGGTCACTGGAAAAAAAGAATTCCTTGCCCAAAACAAGGCAGTTCTTAGCTGGTTGCCTGAGTAAAAGACACTTACACTTTGCCATGTTCACATATATGTCCGTATCTCTCTTTTCATAAGAATTTTGAACCTGTGGGCCAATTTCAGTGGAACTGGATGGGGACAAGGTACAAATCTCAGAGATAAGTTACAGCTGTCTTTTGAATATAGGGGACTGCAGATGAGAGAGAGCCCTCACTTTTGTCTCCGTGGAAGAAGGGTGATAGTGGAAGTTCATCTTTCATTAAAAAATGGAGACTGCACACTGAAGCGAAGCCAAAAAGCTCCCCTAAGGAAAAAAAGAAAAAAAAAAAAAAGTGCATTTGGCGGTATATTTCAGAGACATAAGCATAACTCACATGTAAGATATACATTAATGGGAAACCAGGCCTCCTTATTTCTGGTGTATAACTGCTTGTTCAATGTGTTACCTCTGAGTTCTCCAGTTGCAGACTGCTTTGCCACACATGGTATTTCCAGGCTGACTTACCTACGTATTTCTTCAGGAGGTACCCAGACTTACTTTGGGTGGGTCAACACCTTTTTAGGCTCTTCTTGATACAGATGCTGTTTAGAAGGATTGGAAATGGATACGCGGTGATCCAAGTATCACCTTGTTTCATTGCAACCTAAACACATCTATTGCCCGAACTAGGAATTATTTGTCATCTCCTAGAATTTGCACTCATAAGCAACACGGTAAAGCTTGTCAGAAAACCGCTAGGCCTTTACAATTATGTATTATGAACCTCTAGCAGTTTCTATTCATCTTTAGTGAACTTTTGAACAACTTATCATTTCTTTGTGGTTCAGCAGGCGTGTACAGACCCTATGGTACAGACCATATAGGCACACCTTAAGAAAGCCACAGACAGAGTTAATTTGGAAACCCCATGACGTTTTAAGAAATAAATTTTCTAGTGTCCAAATCCACACTTAACTATTTCTCATGACTTTAAAAAAAAAATCTGAAATAAACAATAGTGATTTGCCTAAAACACTGTAAACTGGCAGTTCAGAATCTGACCAACAAACAGCTCTAATGTATGCAGTGGATTGGGGAAGACAACTAGGGATGACAAAGGGATATATCTTTTCTTTCAATAGTCAGTGTTCTTATTTTCCTATGTGAATTCCTCCCTCTCCCTGTCCTGAATGGTTGATGCTCTCAATTGTTTTCATCATCCTTTTAAGCAAATCATTCCAAGTTTCAAGTGGTTTTTTTTCCTGCTTGTATTTCAAACGGAATTTTATTATATCCTCTTTATAAGATTTTAGACGTGCGTATTTCAGAATTCAACGTTAAACTTTTAAATTAAACCCTGGTCTCTTGAGGCTGTGGAAATCTATCAAGGAGATATATTGGATACTTGGGTGAAAAATATTAATGCTGCCTTTGAAAGGGCAAGGGAATGACTACTTTCAAACCTGGGGCAAAATCAAAATCACAAACATACCTGCATATATATTGCCTGGATGATCACACTTACTACTGGGAATTGTCTGCTGACAAAGTCGGCAAACTAATGCTCTAATTTTCTTGAGCCCATTCAATCTGAATCTAAGATTTGTTAGTAATCTTAATCAACTTGCATTAGTTGCAGTAATTTCTGCAACTAATGCAAGTTTTTGACAGCCTTGTTGACTGTTCTACATTTGTAGCAACTTTTGAAAATACAGATCTGCATACAAATCCTTGAGCCTGATCCTGACAAATTCCTTCTCATCACCCAAGGCAAAAAGGAGCTTCAGTCTTCCCCGTCGAATGAGATCTGATACATTTGTAGGCTTTGATATTTTACTTTGCTTCCTGACAGCCCAAGCAGTGATTACAGCCACTCTAATAAGAGTGTCTTAATTTTGTTCCTCAAAGGATTAGGCCATTAGCTAAAAAAGAAGCCACTACTCTTCTTCTTCAAAGGTACTTGGACTCTTCAAGCTGTCAAGGTTTTAAAGAATGAATCACCTGTCTTAGGGAAAGTCTCTGTTAAGTGTCCTGCAGCAAATTACCTCCCCAGGACAACAACTCTCCTCTCTCTCTCTGCACTGAGACCCTGATCCTCTGCCATCCCAAAAGAGAGCTATCTGCCCTCCAAGGTGCTTATTAAAGGGCTTGTTCCAACGATTTGCCCTAAAACTCCCCACATACTATGGTGGGTACTCTTTTTTTGGTCTTGTCTGTCAAACTCAGGTGATGTAGCCTGCTGTACGTCTGAGCGCGTGGCATCCAAGGGAAGGCGAGATGTCTGTGAAGGTGTTACTGCTAGAATGGTAAAAGCATTTGTCTCAGCAACAGAGTGCGTCTGCTGTCCGCTATGTGTTTTTCTACTTTGTATTGATTTTAACAAGTTTTTGTTAGCGTCTAATGACTCTATGGACAATCAGATGGCAATTCGTGTTCAAAACCTAAATGAATATTCATCCATATGCTGCTGCAGCCTCTTGAGCTTAATAATGTCAGGCCTGTGAGGTACTACTATATGGTTCCACTGGCTTCAGAAAACTGAAAGATGGTTACCTATGTGTTTAGCAGCATGAAATTCAGGGAGCAGACAACCCAACTATTGACTTTCTGTTTGCATTTCAAATAGCAGATTGCGTTTAATGTGTTTTTATAAAGGTTTGTATGGCTTACAGCAGAGTCTCGTGGGACTGTCTCTCACCTTATATGCTACCACTGTGCACGAGATAGGCGTTATTATTTCTACAGACTCCTCTGATTTCTATTTTGATTTTATCTGGAGAAAGGAAAAAGGTGTTCTTGGCAAAACATCCTCAGCTCTGCATTTTAAAGCTAACCTTTAAACCATCAGATAATTCTGCTTTGACAGGCTTTTTCCTGTGCGGGGGAAACAACTGCATAATCTCCCTTTGCGTTAATGAGCTTTGAAGGGTTGCATGTGTGCTAAAGTACTTTGGAAAAAAAAATATATAAATTTCATAAATAGTTCCTGGCTAATTCCTTCGAAAGAGCCTTGCTTTCTTTTGCAAGCCATCTAATTCAAATGCTGGTAAAGCAGCATACCTAAACCACTTAAGCCTACCTTTTGTATTGAATTTTCCTTTTTTGCTTAGCTTGTTAGAAGAGATGGAAGAGAATGTATCAGGTGAAGATGTTTTGAGAATGTGATCAGGTAAAGATGTTTGAGCTTTAACTAAGTGTCTTCAATCTCTTTTAAAACTCTGTTGGTGAAAAAAAAACAAAAACAAAAAAAAAAACCCCACAGATTTGCCACAGGCAAAAGCACCCCTAGGAGCAGTCCTTCAACTCCCTCCTTCGAGCGGGTAGCAAGAAGGCAGCCGTTTTCCCAGCATCGAAGGCGAGCGGAGCACCATGCGCCGCGCACACGCTCTTTATCCCTCGTGGGAGCCCGCGGGGCCGCCCAACGCGCGCGGCTCGGACACCCCCTTGATCGCCGCACGCGGCGCGCGGGGAAGGCTCCGTCCGTCCGTCCGTCCCGTGCAGCCGGCCCGGGGGCCGCCGGGGACCCGCGGCCGCCGCAGGGGCCGCCCAGGAGCTGCTCAAGGTTAACACCTGCGCGCCCAACCGCCCCCCGCCCGGCTCGGGATGACGTCATCCGCGCCTGCGCGCACCGCGCCCTCAGGTAGGCGTGGCCCGCGCGCG